>CM040245.1:172251465-172272242 GCA_022545495.1 Chrysanthemum lavandulifolium | reverse complement strand
AAGGATAATGCGTGGGACTCTTAATATATTCTTACTTTCCACATTGTGTGAAACAAGCAAGTCTTCAAGAATAGTGTCCTAATGAGATATTGTGGATGATCTCTTGGCTCTAGACTCAATAGTGCATTTTGGTTCCTTTGGGAGACTAGGGAGAGGTCTCCTTCTTCAATATCAACAATCTCTAAGGGAAAGTCGATAGATTATGTAGATTCCCGTGAGAATGAAACAAGCCCTTTAAGAGGAACTTGAGTGGTTTGGGAAGTTTAGTGCGGTGCATCACCGGGTCCATGATGTCTTGTCTTCAATACCGGTGTTACCTTAGTAACCACCAAGTAGCATATGAATTTAACCCGGTTTACGCCTAAGGTTGAATTGATGGAGGCTATTTCTTTTCACCCTTTTCTCATTCATTTCTTTTCATTCTTCAACCCTTCAAGGCTTACCAAGACTTCATTACTAGAACCTTGTTGGGTTTATTCTAGTACTAGTTACATCTCATCCGCACTCTTCCCATTTCTCATTTTCTCCTTTTTTCAATATACCTAAGGACTCTACACTATCTAGTGGATTGTCCCTGGGTAGATCCCTCCGGTTCTGGCGGATCGTGGGAACTAATACCTAACCTCACCATCCTTATAACTCCAGACATAAAGTAAAATGGTCGGTCTTTTGGTACAGTTCATTCTTCCTTGAAACGAATTGAAAAATCATTTGGAAAAACAATCAAGGTACTTGTGATACGAGATCAAAGCATTTTGTACCTTAATAGTTTTGATCATTTTAGAAATGCTCCCCCTCAACATGTACAGATGATATTGAAATTGTTTGGCACATGGAGACAAGAGTTCTTTGAAATAATTTCATGATCACAATTTTCTTAGAAAAAGCCTTTTGATTTTCTTTGGTAAATTCTCTTCCTCAATATGTGCATAGGATATTTGAAATCATTTTTCACATAGAGGCAAGAGATCTTTTGAAGCACATTTACGATCACACAAGCCATTAAGAAACCATTTAAAACTCAATCAAGGTACTTTATGTTAAAACATAAAAGCATTTGCACCTTGATAGTTTCTTTTCTTTAAAATGCTCCCTCAATATATGCTTCGAGATTCGAAAGCGTTTAGCACATATGAGAGAGCAAGCGTGCACAATTAAATCAAAACGATCACCTTTATCAAATTTCATTATTAAATCACAAATTCTCCCCGATCAAAATATCAAACCCTTTGAGATTTTGGATCCCAAGTGATTTAATAAGGTTTATAAAACATGGGAGAAAATGTGCCTAATTTAAAACTCATCTAGTTTTTGGATAAATGCTCCCCTCAACATGTGCATTATGTATATTGAAATAGTTTGGCACATGGAGGCAAGAGTGCCTTTGAAGGACTAAAACCAATTCCATTAAAATAGATTTGAGATTTAAATCACGATCTCTCACCCGATCAAAGATTTCAAACCATTTGAGATTAGTGATCCCAAAAGATTTAAATAATTTAGAAAATTTTGGGAAAGACGTGGCAAGATTTGATTTTGAAAAATGATGATAAGGATCATTTTAAGACATTAAAGATTGTTAGTATCGTGTATGATTGTTTTAAGAGATCTTTTAGTAAAATAAAACAATTTCACAATCAAACAAGAACAGAAAAAATTTCATTTTGACAGATCTTTGAGTTTTAAAGAAAATCATACCATGACATAACATTAAATCTTTAGATCACCACTTTGTTTCGCATAAACCGGACCTTTTATGAAGAAATATCGTTTGAAAATATTTTATTTTAAATCACACTCCCCTCAATCCATGACATAAGTCAATGATTGAGTGACTTATGTTTTGATAAAATGAAGTCCGGTGATTTTAAAATTTAGTCCAATTTATTTTCAAACAATATTTTTCCATTTTCCAAAACAATATTATTAAAAGTTTTAGAAAAATGGTATCATTTACTACTTGTCCTGCACAAAGATACATTAGGTGGTTGAGAAGCTTCCATTGTTGTTGTAGGGCTTGGAAGAAAACCGTCTGCCGATGCGGTGAGACTTCTTCACGTTGCATTTTGAATGCCAACCGAGGTCAAATTAAGCTCCGTTTCTTCAATCACTTAGAAGAAAACCATCTGCGATGCGTGATGATACCTCTTACGTTGCATTTATGCCAACTCTCCATTGAAGTCTAATTAAGCTCCGTTTCTTCATTTGTCAACCCAAGATATCGTTACCCTTTCCTTGCGGCATCCAATCATGTTCATTTATGGGATCCGGATGGGAACATTCTTATATACCAATATACCGCATATGTTAGTGAACACACATACAAATATATGGTGGTCGACAACACCCAAACAAAGAATCGATTAATAAAAGTCAATCCAACATATCAATCGGATCATGTAAGGTATGGAATAGTGTGTTTCTCAAACTCTAATCATCTAAACCTAACAATCATATCCTAGAAACCTAGTCCTTCAACATAGGCAATTATATTTTTCGATAAGCACGAGGATAATTAAGAAAGTCCGTTAGATGATATAAATTTGAAAACATTCTCCCCTCAATCAATGACTTATTTTACAAAAGATTAAAAGCTACGAAGTCATTGATTGAGTTTCAATTTTCACAAAAACTACGAACTGATAGATTTACAAGCAACTCATTTACCACCATTTTAGAAAACAACAAATATTTTTCTGAAGAATTTATAGACGGAAAAATATTTGAGTAGGAACAATGATCCTTGACATACTTTCCTCATTTGTTTTTAGGATAAGTCTTGAAATATTTGAAAAATTGGTTTAGCGATCACTTTCCTTTCTTTTGAAGAGCGGGTTGCTATCTCAAATAATAGCAAACCATAGTTTAAGCACGGGTTCTGATCAAGTAGCGTAAGCCATTATTTGAAGCACGGTTCTGATCGAAATAATCGTAAGCCATAGTTTGAGACATGTTTAAAAATATTTACACTCTCGCTCGAACTTCATCTATGGTCCCGTGCCATTATTGAATGACATTTCTAAGACCGTAGATGTTATCGATACCGAAGACATGTCTTGAGAAAACATATTTTTGGTATTTTTAAATTTTCGATTTTTATGGATTTTGATGATTTTATATTTTTCTATTTGTTTTGTTGGTTTTATATTTTGTATTTTGATTTTTGATAAATATTTACAAATAGAATAGATGATATAGTTTAAGAAGATGATGATACGAGTACCGAGATAAGGATATCGAGCAAAGACGTTGTAAAAGATAGAAATCGTCATCTCTTAAACTTCCACCACCAAAGCTTTCGAGGCTCAGAATAGAAGATAGAACCCGAGCCTTTGAGAAAGAGAGACTTTGGCGACTTCCCTCATATCGTCAATCTTGAATAAAGACTATTTTCCCAAGAAGAAGAATGAGAAGAAAGCAGTCTCATTGAATGAAGCTCGGCACCACGAAGAACATGAGAACACCGAGGTAACAAGTTAAGTCATTGATCGACTTAGCGGTTATCAAACCGAATAACCGATGAAGACCGATCACATGAACTGTTAGCGTCCCCGATGTACACATTACTCTTCAAGATTGACCATTGTCTTATGCAGGGAACAATACATCAACATCTTCATATTACCAAATACATTCCGGTTAACTTCCATATAACCAATCAACCCATAATGTACACAAGTACCCAACCGTAGTAGAAACAACAACATCACACTAATCGGTTGAATCACCGATCTCCTCTGCAGATGTCAACTCTAGAATAGCGATTAAGCTCGATCATGTGAATATGTTGTCCGACCACGATATACACATATATCTCCTCCGATCGTTGCGATCTCATCGTAATCATCATTACATTGTGTACATGAAGCACTAACCGGAAGCACTATATAAAAATCATAAAGAAGATGTCGATATGCAATATCATCTCACGAACCAAATATTCTTTTCACATTTCTTCTAATCAAGCGACGTAACACATACCAAAAGTCTCCGAGACCATTTCCTCCAATTAGTTGGAATAATACACTAAAGGCTACGAGTTAAACATCGAGTTTCTCTACGGTTATGACCATTGTCTTTCCGGATAACTTCAATCGGTAGAAGTGTTAAGTTCATCATGTGTACTCGTTGTGCTTTTAGATATATGTCTCCTTCCCCTTGCTGGTTTTGATACCTCAGATTCAAAGAAACATAATATACCCAAAACTCGAAATCTTGTGAGAAGAACTCAAATAGCCCAAATGAACTCGTGAGAATCAACGCAACGGAAACTCTCTCGACTATCTTTATCAACCCATATGTAGACAATTTGAAGTGACCACCGATGAAGAATACCCGATATACCAAACTTGAAAATGAAGTCAAGTTCCACATTTGTATCTTAAGCTTGCACTTAATAATGGAAGAACGGTGCGAGAATTTATGCTTCAAGCAAATTTCTAAGTACTCACTACTCAAGCAAAGTATGAGACATTAACACCTCTTGCGATTATCCACACCGACATATCGTGTGACATCGAGTAAAACAAAGTAACTCCTAATAGTGATAGTTAACCAGGTCTTCAACCATCCACCTCGACTGCTGGTAACTAGATAACCCAAGACTTCAACTCAAATTCTTAAGCCCGAGCAAGTTATCAAATAAGAATACACCTTTGTGAATGTCAACTTCAACCTCAAATAAGTGATAAAAGAGTAACTTCGAAGTAATCAACTTGTGTCAAATGTCCAACACTTGAATAAACATTCAATCGGATGAACATTGACCCAATGAATGAACCGAAGCAAATGATTCCTCAACATCAATGCATTCTTCCTCAAGGTATACATGTAGAAGTCGATCCGAAGATTTACTAAAAATTTCTTTTAGCGGATGAGGAAGTCATTTTCCTTAATGTTTATGTGGTTGATTTATAGCGTGCACAATGAGAGGAACAATAACTGTGAAGATTTGGCAAAGGAATACCAAAGAGCGGATCATTATTCATGAACAATAATCCGTGAAGATTGGCAAGGAATACCAAAGAGCGGATCATTATTCATGAGTGCAACTACAATATCATGATAGTCATTATCAACGCCTTTTGAAGTGGCGGAGATAAGGTTTCTTGAGAGTTCGAGAAGTACTTCTTAGATGGTGAACTAGTTGAGTCAAGAGAAACCGGAGCATGAGCTTGAAGCTGGATGATCAACATTCGTTAGAGGTTGGAAGTACTCATCAAACATATCTTTGAAACACAATGAATCCCAAACAATGAATCCCATTTATCCTTAGTAATTGAAGCATTAGGCGTTGAGGAGTGTCATCAAAATCAATCAATGAATCATTGCTAAAGAATCGAGCAAGTCTAATTGGGGATTAAATTTTGGCTTTTCAATCTCCCCAATTAGTGCTCTCCCTAAACCGACGAAGATTTTCAAGTGTTCTTCTCACCGGATTAAGAAGAAGTCTTTAGATCATCAAATGCAATTGTCTTTAGTCTTCTAATCATGTAGCTTTCAAATGTAGATTAGATCAGACTCGACCTTCTTCAAGATTATCCGAATGGGAAATAGACAGTTAACATCTTCTTCACACCAAAGGCATTCTCGTTAACTTGTAAATAGCAAATCCCTTAATTAAAGTCCTCCCAATCAAACAAGAACATAAAGATGTTCATCAAAGAAATCACCCAAAGAACTAGAAGCACTTTGTCATTTAATCATATCGGCCCGTGTGAAGATGTCAACCCAACGGCTCTTAGAAGAAACTACATGTGAAGATGATCCGATAAGAAGAATCTCGGTTCTTACATGGGTTAGGAGCCGTTTGACCATATATTCTCAAATATCACCAACCATGCAAAAATTCACACTTCTTCTCCCCTCAAGAATTGCATACAGAGATGCCATTCTTGATTAACCAAGTGATTATCATCCAAATGTATTCTATTCACACTTCTCCCCGCAAAATTAGCACATGATGTCGCCATCTTCATTATATTGAGCAAGAGGAATAAGAGTAATTATCGATAGTCCGGTTCACTTGATGGTCAAGCGCATGGAAAAGCATGAAGCATGTTGATGAAGAATGTCGATGAGAATGGTCATAAACATGAAGATTTCTTCTTAAGAAGATAAAGCGCATCAAGCG
This sequence comes from Chrysanthemum lavandulifolium, assembly GCA_022545495.1. NCBI lineage: Eukaryota > Viridiplantae > Streptophyta > Magnoliopsida > Asterales > Asteraceae > Chrysanthemum > Chrysanthemum lavandulifolium. The sequence goes on along the minus strand of CM040245.1, from coordinate 172,266,109 downwards.
TACACCTTTCTTTTCTTTGAGGAACGGGCTCAAGTGTTATCTGCAGACGCCATAATGATGAAGTACGAGGCCCGAGGCGATGTGAGCGGGCGTCATAGCCGATTGAATATCAATGTTGAGTAACTTGAACCCGTGAGTTATGAGATATCAATCCTACATTATCCATACTTTAAGCCACCCATGTATTGAAGGATCAAGTATATCGCAATCGAGTAAGGACTACCGCACTAATATTACAAACTTGATTGCATATATTTTGGTTAGTGACATCGATCCAAACCCTTTGGGGTTTCACGGTCAACATTGAGATTGCCAATGGTAAACATCTTTCCTGTAGGTATCCACCTAAGTCCAAAGATCCTTATAAATTTTACGGATGGTATCAACTTATGGCAAGGTCTAGGATTGTTAGGCTTCTTATGCATAGTGGGAGACTTATCCTTATTCCTTGTTTCCAAAGATTTAGTAGTTGGTAACCATCTAGGCGAGGCTTTTGGTTTCATTTGCTTCATATGCCTTGTGGATGACTTAGTGTAAATCCTAGACTTAATGGGTTTTACCATTTCATGAGCATTTACTTTCTTCAGGGATTTTGTGAAGCATTTATCATGATTAGCATTAAAGATACATTTCAGACACTTTGAGCAAACAGCTTGTTTGGATTCAAAAATAGGTCTAGATTTCTTAGTGCGATCTGCTATGGGAATAGCTTTAATCGAAATGCAACTACTCTTAGAAGTAAGCCAATCCCTAGTATTTAGATTAGTGTTCCTAGGTAATGGTTTAGAACTACTAGCAGTGCCTTGAAATCTCGAAAAATTCATCACCCTAGGTCTTGCACCTAAAATTCCGTCTTTGCGATTCTGTGCCTTCTTTCTAGCCATTTCTAGATAAGAGTTCTTACACAAGTCATTCATATCAATTTTCCTAGGCAAGTGAGGTGAAGTGACTGGTTTTGTCAAAACTTGTATCGCATCAACTTAGGAGGCAAACCGTGTTTTGAAAATTTTGGTCGCTCGGATCTAAACGCATTCGGTTGTCTAATAACCGGTTTCCCAAGATTGATGGTTTTGCAAACTTAGTGTTCACACTATTCCTCGTTGTTTTTCGAGCTCATTTTTAAAGCAACAATAGTGAAACTCTTATCACAAGTTGAGCTTTGAGATCATCAATTTTGCTATCAAAGAGTTTGTTTGTTCTATAGACTTAGTTCTAGCTTCTTTGTGATTCACTTAGTTCTATGTGATGCTTTCTCAAAGACTCATTTTCCTTTAGTAATTTAGCCACATAAATTGACAATTCATTATTTCTTGTTACAGTAGCATCAATGTCTTGTGTATTCATGACTAAATTACTTTTCACATTCAAGACATAAATATGTTTCTTAAGATTGTAAATGGTTGAGTCTTTGTCTGAAGTCGAGCTTTCAAAGTGTTAATTTCAAAAGTTCACGAATTCGTGAAGTTCCGGATTTTTACATGGTTTGTTAAGTTGAAAACTTTCTTCTTTACTCGTATCGCAATTTCAAGTGAAATGCAATGTTTTCAAGAATTGAGAATTTGTTTGAAAGTTCATCAAAAGCCTTTTATCAACCATATCTTTGTTTTGAAACACTTAATCTCGAGACTCACCTCGATTCTGAAGATTTATCAAAGTCATGTTCAAAGATAATGATCGGCTTGTTTAAGTACTTTAGCGGATGCATTGTGTTGAGCGATGAAAGGGTACCTCATTACATGACTCTGTTCAATTTACAGTCCGATATCCGCATCCACATCATGTGTAACAAGAGTCACCGAACATTGGTGTTTCAAGCTTATTTGTCTCGAGCCTCAGTATTCGGTGTCAACTAATCCAACATCCGGTGCCATACGGTCTCAACACAACAATTTATTAATTGTGCCCGAGATTTATTCGCCTTTCCGATCACAACATCCACTTCTTGTGTGACAGAGTTCTTGAGCAGTTGGTTACATCATTCTTTGTTGTTTCGATATTACGCATTCAAAGAACACCGACCTTTCGATACATTTCCGACTTATCACAAATATCTCTCAACTGTACTGGACTCTCATCTACTTTTGCATCTTTACGAGTAACTTCCTCAATATACTTCTCCACATTATCCATGAGATGGATAAGTGTCTCCGTGAACACGCTAATTTCCATTCCAGTGTGTCTCTTGAAGGACATTTCGGTCATGTCTTGATCATAATCGATGTGAATTCCTCTAATGAATGACCGAAAGTGTTTGTAGATCACTTGAAGTGCGTACTGGAACTATCCTTATGAACCTTCTCTTTGTCAACTTGTCGCTCCAATTTCTCTAGGTTTAACAAACAGAGTTCACATTGGTGTGGATAAGTCTGACGAAGAGGAAATACATGTTCGATCCATTGATGTGGGTAGAAGTAACATGAGGTGAGTGAAGTTGTTGATAAGGTTCAATGCTACTTTCCTTTTGCATGGCATTCCGTAGCTTTGAATAGTGCAAATCTTTCTCATTGGACTCGAGCATGAAGAACTCAAATCATCATTGATTGATTCCATCATCGAGAACTGCTCGATGTAGCAAACATTATCATTGTTGTCCACAAGATCATACAATTTAAGTACTTCAAATTACCGGGTCGAGAGAGTAAGACATGATGTGGTAGAATGCACGGATTTTACAAGTCTATGATTTAAACCGAGAAATAGAATCTTTCATGGGATTTTACTAAAATTAAGACCAAACCGTTAAGCAATGACCAATGGAATATGTTAAGATGACTTCTGTTCGGAGCGGATTTAGGCCTTTAGTTCATTCGAGTGCCATTCTCCTCGTTCTCACGGTCGTTTTGATGGGTAGAATCGAAACGGAGTTACGGATCATAAGTTATAGCCGTTTGAAGTTTTGTCGGAAAAGTCAACAAAACGCATAGCGATGAAATGGTCAAACCGCTTCTAACAATCCTCTATGAAGGCAACTCGCTAGATGCTCAAGTCGCTAGAGACAACTCGCTATGAACCAAGTCGCTACACACAAGTCGCTATGAAGCAAGTCGCTACACACAAGTCGCTATGAACCAAGTCGCTAAACACAAGTCGCTATGAACCAAGTCGCTAAAGAGCAACTCGCTAAGTGGCCAAGTCGCTAAAGAGCAACTCGCTAGTAACAACAGAGACAAGTTGCTAGAAATTGTAAAGACAAGTCTCACGCCAAGTCTCTACGCCAAGTCTCGCCAAGTCTCACGCCAAGTCTCACGCCAAGTCTCACGCCAAGTCTCACGCCAAGTCTCACGCCAAGTCTCTCGCCAAGTCTCACGCCAAGTCTCACGCCAAGTCTCACGCCAAGTCTCTCGCCCAAGTCTCACGCCAAGTCTCTCACGCCAAGTCTCTCGCCAAGTCTCACGCCAAGTCTCTCGCCAAGTCTCTCGCCAAGTCTCTCGTCAAGTCTCACGCCAAGTCTCACGCCAAGTCTCACGCCAAGTCTCACGCCCAAGTCTCTACCAAAATAGCGCCAAGTCTCACGCCAAGTCTCTACGCCAAGTCTCTAGCTAGATACATTGAATCTGGACATAACCACAAGTCTCACGAAGAAATATAACTACAAGTTTCTACGAAGAACATATTCAAAAGCACCACTTTCCAATCCAAAACAACTCAACCACGATGATTCAAGCCTTCCAAATCAAAACCTAAACACTTATGATGATCTTAAACACAAAAGTACAATCAAAATCCAAACTTTAACACTAGAAATCAACCAAATGATGCAAAACACTAAACTTTCTCAAACTCAAAACCACCTAAAACCACTAGAAATCCAAAGATATGTAAGAGATGATCTAACCATGGCTCTTGATACCAATTGTAACATATTGGATTTCATAAACACATAAATAAGCTCAACAATGGATCGAATAGTATAGAGTTTAGAGAGAAAGTGGGATCCTTTCTAGAGAGAAAGTGAAAGAAAACATAGAAGGTTAGATTAAGATGAATGAAAGGTCCAACCTCACCTTGGGAGGTAGAGGGTATATATAGTTACAAACTAAACGTCCTCCTTGATTGTGGATCGAGCATACTGATGGGTAAAGACCCGTCCTTCCTCCACGGTGTTGCTCTAAACTAAATAACTAACTAATAAAGCAAGAATAACGATATGTCTACGAGCTAACTTATGCTAGATTATATTTGGGGTGACCGACTCTTCACTATGGAATTTCTAATTCCTAACGACTTCAAAGGGTTACCATCGGTGGCCATACAGTTGTAATAGGCATGGGGCCACCCAAGTAACACATACTTCCACTTTCTTAACTTCAAAGGAGGTGAAGTTTGTGGAAAGAAACTTTCTTTTGGTTAGAGAACCAAAGCTTGAATTGCTTAGTGAGTTTGTCAATCTTAGCATCGGTGCTAGATTGACTCACGAGCGATGAAGTAGAAGGACCAACACCGACTTGGGAAACAACCGGTTTGCTTGTGCAAGGCGGACTTTAGACTTGTTTTCAATTATCGCTAAAGCTTCTTTTACGCTTTGCTCAAGAAATTTCCTCCAATGGAGGAATTGATAGAATCTTGATCGATTGACTCACTCCATTATAGAAAGTATCGAGTTGCATCAACTCGGAGAAACCATGGTGAGGACATTTATGAGCAACTCCTTAAAACGATCCCACGATTCATGAAGGATTCATCAAACTTTTGTGTGAATTTGATGATTTCGTTTTTAAGACTCGTGGTTTTGGAAGGTGGATAGAACTAGCTCACAAATTTCTTCACGTGTCTTCCCATGTTTCGATTGATTGAGGGGTTGTTTTCAAGCCAAACCGGGCTTGTCCTCAAGGAAAATGGGAATAGAAGAAGTTTGACAAAGATCTGTAGGGACATTCTTGTATTTGATGGTAGATGCAATCTTGTTAAACCATCGAATAGGAGCATGAGGATCATCCTCTCAAAACCATAGAATTGACTTGAGGTTACAAGATTTAGTAACTCGGTTTGAGTTCAAAATTTTCACCACAATGGTGGGATAACAATAGCATCTCCATACCCATCGATGGGTGCCTCGAGAAGCTCACACATGGGACGTTCTTCCGCCATGATAACGGAGTAGTGTGAGCGATCCGGATCTCGATCCGATCGATGGGGCGTAATCGTCACTGGATCGCCTTCTTGGAATCTCGACAAGCTCACGAAATGGGCTCATGAGACCTAGAAGAGCGAAAAGATACACTAGAGTTAACTCTAAGAAATCTCGGAGTTAAGGGAATTATGAAAATGGGGAAAGAAGAATCTTTTGGGTTTTATGGTTTATATATATGTAGAAACAAAAGAAAAATATTTTTGTGTTTTATGTGTTTTAAGATGTTTTGGATTTTTGGATTTTATAAGAAAATATAAATATATATAGATGGTATGAACAAGGAGTGATTATTCAAATCACTAATACGCTAAACGTAAGATTATTAGCACGACTCCCGAATGGCGCAAAATTTGATTGGCTCCCAAACGGTCTATCTTTTATTACACAAGTCAATCACTTGTGAATGGTCAATCGTAATAAAAGCCAAACAGCTTGAGACCAATGCAATTAAGTCCAGGAGAGTTTAGTGTTTCCCCAGGTCGTTAAGTCCCAACGAGCTGTGCGATTGAATAGCTAAACGTATAGTGATCGGGTGATATTGAACGGGAAAAGGTTTGTGGATTTTGAATAATTATACCTAAAGAAAAAGTTTGTAAATTACAGGGGCTTAAATGCAAATTAAAGAAAATTAAAAAGCTAGATTATATTAAATAAACGCTATCACTATTTTTAAAATTTGATTTTCTTGATTTTTCTTTTATAAATTTGAATTAAAAACTAATTTTAAACTTTAAAACTAAATTAAAATACTAAAAGTTATGAAATTAAATAGGAAAATTGTGAAACTATTTTTCAAAAATCTAAAATAGCTAAAGAGAATTTTCAAAACTAATTTTGTATTTTTCTGATTTATATTCTATTTTCTATGAATTAAAAACTATTTAAAACTAATTAAATGGCTAAAAATTACAAATTTAACTAAGAAAAATCTGGAAAAATTATTTTTTTGCTTTTTATATTTATCTTAATCTATGAAAATTGAAAACTTATTTTTTTGAAGCTTTTCTGAATTATTTGGATTAAAAGCTATTTAAAAAGTCCTAAAAACTGTTTTAAATAGGGAAAAATAGCAAACAGTACTGAAAAATTATGAAAAATTCAGGAAAATTCTAAAACAATATTATAATTCTAGAAAAATTGATAAAACTTATGCTTGTGTGCAAGAAATAAGAGCTGTAGAGAAAAATGCTTATAAATAAGCACTTGTAATAAGCTAAATGTACCAAATGAGCACCAGATTATCACAGAAGCTAGAGTATTTAAAATCTACTTAATACTAACCTATTTCAACTAATATAAACCTCTAAGATGCAAACTACAATGATTTGACTTGATTAAAAAATTAAAATGAAAACAGCCTACCCTACCAATTATAAGCTAATGCATCAGCTTATCTAATGAGCTTTTGGGGAAAATTGAATTGTGAACCTGGAGTACACCAAACAGACAGTTTATAAACCAAACTAGGGCTCTAGAGAAGTTGTAATAAGCTCTCTAGAGCTTCTGCAATAAGCTGAAAAAACCTTTGATCAATATGCTCTATCACAGGGCATATAAGCTGAATTGACAAGCTTATTTGAAGCTTAAGGAGCTTTTGGAAAATTTCACAAAAATCGGTTTCCAACTCTTGACCAACTGAACTTGTTAAGTCCAAAATTTCACTTGAATTGAACCAATAATGAATCAATGAAAATTCCACAAACTTTGGTGAAAACTGAGTTTTTCAACTTTGACTTTCTTTGACAGAAATGAGGTTTGACTAAATTAAGTTTTGATCTTATGAAAAATGATTATAAATGATGATTAGAGATGAAATGAGACCTAAATAAGCTATACTAAGTGATTCTAATCCTCAATGCAAGCTAATGCTATTAAAATCCTAGCTGTTAAGAGCACTAGAGCAGATTATATGCAATTTTGACTAAATGAGTTTATGGATGCAATTTGAAGATTAATATAAGCGAGTTATGACCTATTAAGACTAAAGCAAGCGAGTTCTATCACTAAACTAACTTCAAACACAGATTATTACTCTTGACCAAACACTACTTAAGCTAACTGTTTTGCAATCTACTACTAGAATTCCTTACAAATAATCCATAACCACTACCAAATCAAATCTAAAATCAATATAACCACTAAGCGATGCAAGGCAGATATTATGCAGATATGACAGAAAATGTAACAGTAATGAACTTACATTAGTCCTTAGCCACTATGGCTTGTAAACATACAAAATAACCACTGATTAAAACCAATTCTCAACCCCAAATCATACTAAATCAAACCATATCCAACACCATATCAGCAATTCAGATTAATTCAACCATAATTCTGAACCTTTGACTTTTGTTGACCAAAATCCAAATTTGCTTGAATCGAGTTATAAGCTTACTAAAGCTATGGGCGACTTTAGTAAGCTTATTTGAGTTATAATGAAGCTTATTGAAGCTTGATAATTAGCAATTTTAAAAGCAGGTTTGATTACGTGAAATGGAAAAGTAAAATTTAACCAAACTTTGAATTCTCATTGAAAATGAGTTACAAGCGGCTAAAATGCCTTAGTTCAATACAAGGAAGATTAACATTACACTTTAGAACTTAATTAAGACATAAAAATTAAAACGACATTTATGAGAAAATAAAACTAAAAACTACTCTCTTCTCAACTTTTCTTCCTTCCATTTATTAGCAAAAGGTCTTCCACTTGTCCTCCGAGTAAATCCACTTCTATTTGGAGCCATTGGATCATTAGAGATGATATTAGCCGTTGATGAGTTTTGGCGCCAAAATGGGTATAGCAACCTGGGGGGTTTGAGTGCAAGGAAGGAGAAACATTAATTGTTTCTTGTTTTGTTAGGTGAGGTGGAGTGATAAGGGTGGTGGGAGTTGAGCTGGAAGCATGGTTGTGGAGCTGGAATTGCAGACAGTTGGTGAAAATGGTGGGAAAAAGGAGGGAAAAGGGTGAGAAGTTTGGTAGGTGTTGACGGGGTTATATTAAAAGCGGGGGTTCATTTAGGGGGGTCAAGGGTATATTGGTGGGGTTCATAATACAAAAGGGTTCAAGGGTCAAGGTATTTAATATCAAGGACCAAAGTTGCAATTCACCAAAAACCAAGGGACCAAACTGTAATTTTCCAAAGTTTATCAAAAGACCAATTTTGACAAGTTAGAATTACCAAAGGACTAAAAATGCTAATTTTCCAATTTAAAAAATGTCCAGGGGTAAATTCTGTCAATCTTTGAAATTTCAGGGACTAAAGTTGCCATTTTTCAAAACTGAACTTTGAAGGGTTTATTTTGACAAATTTTGAATCCCATGGACCTTAAATGATATTTTGTTTTATTTTGATTTACCAGGGACTATTTTTGACAACTTTTGAAACTTGGGGGACTAAAACTGCCAATTATGCAAACTTGATACGTTTTTCATCTGATTTTAAACATTTTGCATCTGAAACATATAAAATACAATTTTGGGATATTTTCAGTATTTTGATGCATTTCTAAGTATTTTTAAATGTTTTGCAGTTCAGATTTGACCAAAAATGATGAGTATTTACACACTCATCAAAGACCAACCTAGGAACTTTAAGCTTGAGTCGAATAAAACGAATCGTGTTGATTCTAGTATTAGCCATAGGCGTATTGTAATTAATTCGAATTCTGATACTATTTGCAAACCTTGTAATGATGTCTGCTTGAATTCTGGTTCTAATCATGAATGTGTGTGAAAGCTCATCTAATCTTTGTCAAAACTCCAGTTAACACGGTTAATGCAAAATATCATGCTAAGAAGGCGAAAAGGCAAAGGCATAAGAAAGTTAGAAAACAGTGGAAGTCCACAAGAAGAACATTTAGTAAGATAGGTTATCATTGGATACCTGTTGGCCATAAGAAAAATCAGGCAATGCCCACTAGAAAATGGATGCCTACTGGTAGAACTGTTCCCTTAAGAAGTGCACATACTTTGAATAGGGCAAATACGAACACTAGTACTGCATCTATTCACAATGATTCCATTGCCTCAATTTCTGATATGAATGCTTCTATGTCGGATGTGGGTGATCCAATCACTGTTACTAACCAAATGGAACCCATTCTTGCATAGGGATCCCAATTATCCAGTCATCCATTCTTATCGTGTTCAAGCTGCAGATCGTTCAAATCGTTCTATGGTACCGGACTCAGTTTGTTCCAAGCATATGTTTGGAGATCGCTCATGCTCATGAACTTCGTAAGTAAATTTATCGGGACCGTTAGATTCGAAGCGACCATTTTGGAGCTATTATGGGTTATGGAGATTATGTGGTTGGAGATAGTGTAATTTCCCAGGTATACTATGTGGAAGGTCTTGGTCATAACTTGTTCTCTGTTGGTCAATTCTGTGATTCCGATCTTGAAGTGGCCTTTAGAAAACATACTTGTTTCGTTAGAGAACTTGATGGTGTGGAATTATTAAGAGGAACTCGTGGATCAAACCTATACACCATATCTATCGAAGACATGATGAAGTCCTCTCCAATCTGCTTGCTGTCAAAGGCTTCTAAAACAAAGTCTTGGTTATGGCATCGTCGTCTCAATCACTTGAACTTCGGCACCATAAACAATCTCTCCAGAAAGGATCTTGTCAGAGGCTTACCCAGATTAAAATATGAGAAAGATCATCTTTGCTCAGCTTGTCAATTAGGAAAAAGCACGAAATATGCCCACAAACCAAAACCCACAAACTCTGTAATGGAAGTTCTTCATACCCTTCATATGGATCTGTGCGGACCAATGAGAGTGCAAACGATTAATGGGAAGAGATACATTTTAGTCGTTGTTGATGACTACTCTAGATTTACTTGGGTAAAGTTTTTGAGGACTAAGGATGAAACTCCATATGTCATCATCAAACTTATCAAGCAACTTCAGGTTCGTCTTAACAACACGGTTAGAATTGTTCGAACTGATAATGGCACAGAGTTCGTTAATCGAGACTTAAGTCAATTTTATGAAAGTATTGGAATCAGTCATCAAAGAAGTGTTCCACGAACTCCTCAACAGAACGGTGTAGTTGAAAGACGAAATCGAACTCTTGTGGAAGCCGCTAGAACAATGCTAATTTATTCGAAGGTTCCAATGTTCCTATGGGTGAAGCTATTCTTCTTTGCTACACCCAAAATCGTTCTCTCATTCACACCTCTCATGGAAAAACTCCATATGAACTTGTTCATAAACGAAAACCTGATTTATCCTATCTTCGTGTGTTTGGTGCTTTGTGCTATCCAACAAATGACGGTCAAGATTTAGGTAAATTAAGAGCTAAAGCAGACATTGGAGTTTTTGTAGGTTATGCATCAAACAAGAAGGGTTACCAAATCTACAACAAAAGAACTCGAGATATCATGGAAACTATTCACGTTACGTTCGATGAGCTGTCCGGGCAAATGGCTCCAGGACAATCCAGTTCTGGACCCGCACCTCAAAATAGTCCCATTGGGTCATCCCTTGTACCAAACTCCTCTCCAGCAACTCCGTATGTACCTCCATCTGAAGATGATTTGAAGAAATTGTTTGATCCAATGTTTGATGAACATTATGAGCCCAGTGCCACTGATCTATCAACTCCATCAACAGAGGTTGCTTCTATCCCTGTAAATGAAGTCAACTCTTCAGTTTCAATATCATTAAGTCAAGAAGCGCCTGCTGCTGATCACTCTGTCTCATCAACAAATCATCATTCATCGAATGTACATCATGGAATTATGTCTGGCACCAATGATGAAGTTAATCCCTTTGCTACTCCCGAAGATGCTCCATTTGAAAACATCTTTGCCCCCGAACCAACACCGAACCATATTCATCGGGGATATTAACTCGCTACATCGGTCCTTCAACAACAACCATACGAACATCTTAGAAAATGGACACATGACCATCTATTGGATAACATCATTGGGAATCTTTCGTCTGTATCCACTCAAGACAACTCGCAACCGATGCCTTATGGTGCTTCTTCAACTCAAGACAAGATCGAACCAAAAGATGTTAAACCGCCATGAATGAAGACAAATGGTTCAATGCCATGCAAGAAGAAATTCATGAGTTTGATCGACTTGATGTATGGGAATTAGTACCGCCCAGATCGTGCTATGATCATTGCTCTTAAGTGGATCTTCAAAGTGAAACTTGATGAGCATGGTGACGCTCGAAAAATAAGGCACGGTTAGTGGCTAAAGGTTATCGTCGGGGAAGAAGGTATCGACTTTGAGGAATCTTTTGCTCTGTTGCACGTATCAAGCAATCGAATCTTCTTGGCTAATCTGCTAGCAAAAACATGGTAGTTTATCGATGGATGTGAAAACCGCATTTCTTAATGGAGATCTCAAAGAAGTGGTTTTCGTCCACCACCGTAAGGTTTTATGAATCCGAGCATCCTACTCATGTCTATCGCTTGAAAAAGGCCCTTTACGGTTTGAAGCAAGCTCAAGGGCATGGTATGATACGCTATCAAAGTTTCTTCTATCCTTTGGATTCAAAGAAAGGAGCAATGATCCAACACTGTTCACCAAAAAGTCGTGCAAACACTTAATTCACGTTCAAATTTATGTTGATGATATTATTTTTGCCTCGACTGACCCAAATGAATGTGACCGTTTTTCTATGGAGATGAGCTCCAAATTTCAAATGTCAATGATGGGACAAATGTCATTTTTCTTGGGATTACAAATTTCACAAAGTCCCGGAGGCATTTTTATAAATCAATCAAAATACGCTAATGAAATATTAAAGAAATTTGGATTTACCTCCGGTGACCTCGTTGACACTCCTATGGTGGAGCGCACAAAAGCGGATGAGGACCACTCGGGGATCATAGTAGATCAAACAAAATATCAAGTATGATTGGATCCTCGATGTACCTCACCAAGCAGACCGAGACATTTTGTTATTTGTATGCATGTGTGCTAGATACCGAGCTAAGCCTACCAAAAGCACCTTGAAGCGGTTAAGCGGGTCTTCGATATCTCCAAGGTACCATTAATATGGGACTTTGGTATCCGAAGGACTCGGTATGTCACTAACGGCCTATGCAGATCCGACCATGCGGGATGTCAAGATACACGTCAAGCACGTCGGGAGGTGCTCAATTTTGGGTGATAAACTTGTGTCGGTCTTCAAAAAGCAGATGAGCACTTCCATATCCTCTCTGAAGTGAATACATAGCCATGTCATCGTGTTGTGCTCAAATCTTATGGATGAGATCACAATTATCGACTATGGCTTTGTATTCAACAATGTTCCTATGTACTGTGATAACAAAAGTGCCATTGCTCTCTGCTGCAACAATGTTCAACACTCCCGAGCAAAGCACATCGACATTCGACATCACTTCATCAGGGAACAAGTGGAAAATGGTGTAGTTGAACTATACTTCGTAAGGACTGAATATCAACTAGCAGACATCTTCACCAAAGCTCTTCCTCGAGAGCGCTTTGAGTTTATTCTTCCTCGACTAGGCTTAAAGAGCCTTCAACCAGAAACGCTCAAACGTCTTCAGGAAGATGTCGAGGAGTAAAGGTGTTCGACTCTATCTATTCTTTGTATATATCTTCTCAAAAACCAAATACAAAAATATAAAACCAACAAAACCAAATAGAAAATTATAAAACTTTTCAAAAATCCATAAAAATCAAAAAATTTTGAAAATCTTCAAAAAATATTGTTTATTTATCATGTTTTTCTTGTTGGTTCGATAACATCTATGGACTTTGAGTTGTCACTCAAAGAATGGCACGGTCTCTAGATGAAGTTCGAATCTTAAAAAAAAAAAAAAAAAAAAAAAAAAAAAAAAAGCAGGATGGAGAAAAGTATTGGTTTTTGTCATCTCGATAAGATAACCGCTTTTCAAAGAAAGAACGAGCCATGCTTTATCATTTTTTTTCAAATCTCATGCTCGATTCTATAAACATTTATCTTCTATCTAATGAAAACCAATTGCTTTGCAATATAACTCGGACTCTATTTTGATAATCATCGGTCTTATTTGTCAAAATTTCTATCTTTCAATCAACAACCTATGTCATTGATTGAGGGGAGAATGATTTCAATTAAATCAAAAAGTTAGTTGTCACTCAATTGTTTTCAAAAGATAATCATGCATGTTTTGTCAATGGAGTTTAAAGTCTCAAAATCTGATCTTCTTCAGTTAAAATGTCTTTTCATAATCAAGTCACAATTCTCCTTTAAAAGCTTTCAAAATCAATTTAAATCAACAGAGATCATAAATCTCAAATGATTTGATAATTGTGATCGGGGGAGAATCTGTGCTTTAAATTGGACTCAAACTGATAAATTGGTAAATGGTTTTATAAGGATGTTCAAGCTCTTCTTCCCACATGTGCCAAACGATTTCAAATTTTCCATGCATATGTTGAGGAGGAGCATTTATCTTAAACCACAACAAGTTGAATCGTGATCAATGTGCAGGTTCCCTCTAGTATGTGCTAAAACTCTTTCAAACCTTAAGGCACATATTGAGGGGGAGCAAGATTATGAAAACCTCATCCTTCCCGGAAATGCTTTATCTACTTGATTTAATTAGGAAAGTGATGATGATATCTTTTAGAAAATGATAATCAAAGAAGTTATTTCTGTCTCTTGCCTCCGTGTGCAAAACGATCTCAAATACTTGATGCACATGTTGAGGGGGAGCTCGTGTTCTAAAAATATCAAAAACAATTCAGGTACAAAATGCTTTGATAATAAATCTTAAGTATCTGGATTGATTTTTTTATGGTTTTCAATTGGTTCCAATGGCAGATGAACAATACCAAATAGACCGACCAACTTTACCTTATGTACGGTGATATAAGGATGATAAGGTTAGGTATGTGTTCCCACGATCCGCCGAGCTGGAGGGATCTACCGAGGACAATTCACTAGATAGTGTAGAGTTCTTAGGTATGATGAAAAAGGAGAAAATGAGAATATGGGAAGAGTGCGGATCGAGACCGAGCTAGTCTTGGAATAAACCCAACAAGGTTCTAGTTTTGAAGTCTCGGTAAGCTTCAAGGGTTGAAGAATGAAAAGAAATGAATATGAAAGGGTGAAAAGAAATAGCCCTCCAAATATTCAACCTTAGGGCGTAAACAGGGTTCAATACATATGCTCTTGGTGGTTACTTAGGTAACACGGTATTGAAGACAAGACATCATGGACCCATGATGCACCGCACTAAACTTCCCAAGCTACTCAAGTTCCTCTTAAAAGGTCTTGTTTAATTCTCACGGGAACCGACATTATCTATCGACTTTCTCTTAGAGATTGTTGATATTGAAAAGGAGACCTCTCCCTAGTCTCGATATAGGATCCAAATATGCACAAATTGAGTCTAGAACCACGAGATCATCATTAAATCTCTTTAGGACACTTTCCATAAAGACTCTCTGTTTCACACAATGTGGAAAGAGATTATATCTTGAGTCCTACGATTATCCTTGTGATATTGCGGAACATCCGAGTGGTATT
>CM040245.1:171851365-172251365 GCA_022545495.1 Chrysanthemum lavandulifolium | reverse complement strand
AGGTGGTCCCAATACATAAATCAGAGTCGCCTATGACCATGCCATGCCTTTGCCTTGTGCCTCCAAAGATAAGCTATCACCTCAAAACCTGAAGATACATGCTAAAAAGTGTCAACACGTGGTTGGTGAGTTCATAGGTTTATTTAAAAGGTACTTCAGTACGCTATTTCACATTTGGTTTTTGATGATCATTACGTCTTGCATAATGTCATACAATTTATGATTACATTTAATAAAAGAATTTCATTAGTGGACCATAAACATGGTATATGCACATTACAACGAATATAATGCCATATAATATAAATCTATTACGCCAGCACTAAGTTCATGCAACTGAAGCTACTACAGTTTCTGTATGCAATTGTATTCATACAAATAAGGAGCCCATGGCGAGTGTTTATCCCAATACATTCGGTTCCGACATGCTATATGTTTCGCCTTGACCCATGCGGGGCCAACCGAACAGGGGAGTCACCCCCAATAGATCTATTTATAATATTCGCGCTTCCCAGCAGGAATTGACGGTTCATAAAGAGGGCAATTTGGGATCTAAGGACTTAGGTAAGCTGCGTAATGTTCTAAGTCACACATTTTGGTATGGTCCATAAAAACATCTATGTATGATGTAACTTTAAACATATCAATCATAAAAGCATAGTATGCATAGAATGCCAATTTCAGTAATTAAATCATTTAAGTAAAATGAGCATGTATCTTCCCCCAAAACAAGTATAAAACAGATTAAAGTAGGGGCTATGAAACTCACCTTGGCAATGTGCAATATGAAGTCTAAAGGGAATTAAATCAAGGAGTGATAGTGCACGGCTCCGACACGCAACCTAATTAATACGGCAATTTAGTATTTATGCTTAAGACTCGATAAAGTTTAACTAACTTTATAAATTTTAAATGTTTTTGTTGTTGTTGTTGTTGCTTATGTGGCATCGTTTATCTTAAAACAATTTACAAGATTTGGATGGATTTCGGCTTATGAAGGATGACATGGAAGGAATCTCAAGGAAGGAATTTCGACTTTGGTTTAATGATGACCAATTGATAATACTTGGGAGGGTACACGCAGAAAAGGATATCAAGGATGAACGAGGCTTCGGTTCGATGGTGACCGAACGACGATGTACGGAAAAATAATCACATTTAAATAGTAGACGACTATATAAATTCATATATAATCAAATATTTGTTGAGGATTAAAGTATGTAAAAGTTTCACTTTAAGTAGTTGTTGTAATAGAAGAATTTATATTAGAAATATACTAATCGGCATGATCCGTGTATATGTTTTAATTATATGTGGTGGCTAAGTGTCACAAAAATTTAATAACTCGTTGTTATATTATTTTTCAAATATACATGTCTTTAAAAGTTGAGATAACTATATTAATGATAAAAAAATGTCACAATTGGTATTTCTTTATTAGTTGGTTCCCAAATTAAAATTTATAGTTTCACCGATGTAAAAGATTAATTTTTGAATACTAGTCATAGCTTAGAACTTGTTTATAAAACATGTTTAGTAACCTTGAGTACGTCGTGTAGTAATGTCGAGATCGGATAGATTGAAATAAGCCGGAATCAAATAAATATTTTTATGCGCTAGTTGGGCTCGGTGTGAGCTCAATCCAACACATCCGCGGAAAACGACACAAATACAGAACCAACCCCACTGTGACTTTGGTTGTCTCGACACACAATGAAACAAAGACTTGTTCAATAAATTTTATTAGCTAAACTCACTGTCATTGTATTCTTTGTATTGGGAGATTAAGACTTAAGTGTAGTGACCGAAATAACAAAAAGTCAAAAGTACTAAAACTCCTCACTGAGGTTTGACCCATATTCAATAACACAACCTACCGGAATTACTTACAACTCAATAATATTTTCTTACTAGGTTTGGTAAAAAGGAAGTTTGAGGTAAAAGAAGCTAGATCAAAACACCCCTTTCTGGGCTGTCAATCAGCGGGCAAATGGACCCTTTTATGAGCTGAAAATTAGCGGCCAAACGGCCCCTTTATGACCTGAAAATCAGCGGGCAAACGACCCCTTTAGAGGCTGAATTCAGCAGCTACAAATGCACTCTTGGTGCATGAAATAAACAAGCAAACGCGCCCTTTAGGGGTCATTGTATTGCACAGAAAAACACCTGTTGGGGTACGTGTTCTGACAGACAAACACCCTGTTGGGGCTGTGTTACAGCAGACAAACACCCCTTTGGGTGGCTGCGTTGCAGCAGACAAACAAGCACACAAATAAACCAAGTTTCTACACTTTAGTACATTTGAAATCAAAACCAAACAACCCTTCTTGTGTCTTACTATTTACCGAACGAAATCAAACAAGTATCACCACTCAATATCTATAGAAGATAGTCTAGTGATAACAACAGTAGGGTACTACCCGTCATGATTTCTCGACTTACCACCCTAGTGGGTACGGGTTGCACGAGCCAAGCCACAAGCAAGACTAAGCTGAATAGGATTACTAGTAAGCCAACGAGACAAGCTAAAAGGAATACCCATGTCGATACAAGTATGAAAAATAAGCCGAAAATAATCCTAAGCTGATTTATGCATAAACCTGTTTTCACATGTTTTAAGTTTTGGTTTTGGTGTTTTTCCCTTTTTACAGCCACAACGCAACAACATTTTGTAATGAAAATTTACCAACAACATTATTATCAATGATTTAACACCAATATAATTCAACACCCCTTTTTATTTATAAGTTGCCAATGAACAAGAATTTATATCCGAATTTGATAAATGGTATTACCAAATCAAATGATTTACAAAAGAAGATAACAATGATTATGTTCTTACAATGAATCAGTTCGGTGGGTTGGAGGGGATGAACACAGAACCCTAAACGCTTGAATTGGAGGAACTTGGGTCGAATTGGAGAAATTAAACTCTTGAGGTAGCTTCCTTATTTATCTATTAACGAAACCCCCAACTCACTTTTG
The DNA here is from genome assembly GCA_022545495.1 of Chrysanthemum lavandulifolium. Classification (NCBI taxonomy): domain Eukaryota; kingdom Viridiplantae; phylum Streptophyta; class Magnoliopsida; order Asterales; family Asteraceae; genus Chrysanthemum; species Chrysanthemum lavandulifolium. Next base: position 172,248,380 of record CM040245.1, on the reverse strand, counting down.
AGAAGCCCCATGATTTGAGGAACCCTAATTTTTCGGATGTGATTGAAAATGTATGAGTGCTCTTGAAAAACTTGAACCTTGTATAGATGAAGGAGGGGAAAGAAGTCTCCTAATCTTCTTGGCCTCATGCCTAGGGTGATACCCTTTTCTGGCTCTCGTTTCTCTTCCACAGCCAGGCCACTACATTCATATGATGTCTAGGAGGATAGGTAGCTATTTGGAGGATGATAGAGGTGAGGCTTTTGTGTTGGACTCCCAAAAGAAAGAGGTGATACTATTCTTGTGTTTGTCTTCTCTGGTTTATGTCGACAAGGGATAGAGAGAGGAGGGAACAAGTAAAAACGTGGGATAGAGGGAGGGTGGAGTGTAATTGCATTTCTTTCTTTTGTCTTATTATATATAACAGTACAAACGGTACTCCGTGTTTTGTCGAATCTTCGAGTAAATGTACCTTCCCGGTACCCGAAAAATATAGAAATTATATTTTTGGAAACGATTTCTTAAACGTAATAATATGAAATTCTTTTTACGATGAAATTGGGTTATAACTGTTTGCCGTTACTAATTTGGTGTCGGTATGCGTGCGGTGCCGTGACTTCCTAAATTCACGAGATAACCTCGCGTTTTCTTCCGTAAATATCCTTGAAGGTTAAAATATGTATATTTCACTTATCTCATTATTTATTTTTAGTCATTGTATGCTACTGCGCTGCAGTATGCGGAATAACTTCCCGAAATAATGGATTAAGCTTATGTATGCTTAAATTTTAACTTGGACAATAATAAATTTCACTTTTATTATCTGAGATACTTAGTGGGCAAGTATCGTGTCTTGCGGTGTCTTATTTCTAAGGAAACGAGATGACCTCTCGTTTTTTAAATTTTAGATATTGGCATATTTCAGAAAATAACCGATTTGAATTTTTAGACGTGACAAATATTATTATAATAATCTGGAATTTTACGGGTTGTTATAGTCTACCCACCTTACAGGAGATCCGTCCCGAATCTCAGGTTACGTTATCCGATAGGGTGTCGGGAACGAGGTAATGGTATTTGGAACAAGTTTTGAATTTTACCTAGGTTGTTCTAGGGTTTCCTCTTTGGGTATGGGTACCTAGGTGTTATGCCAGCAGCACATCCTCTATCTGAGGTGCCATGATTTTCTGGGGTAGGTTCATTGGGTGAAGGTTCCAGGTTTTGATATTATGAGGTTTCTCTATTTTGTTAGTGTGGACACCTCTAACTTCTCAAGGTCTTATCAAAATGAACCCATTTACGGCGTTCATGATTCTAAAGTATATGGGTTGATTTTAAGGGATGAAGAAACATTTGTTTTGAATTTCTCTTTCGACTAAATGTTTATACGCTTGACTAAGACCGATTTCAAAATTGATAATGTAAAATGACACATTTTCACAAGATTGTATAATCGGTTCTTAATTATGGGGTGTATAAGGAAGTTTTGCGAAACTTTTAGTGTTTCAGCATTTTGTCTCATTTTAATGAGGAATTTGGAAAGTATTATTGTTGGATCTTAAAGGGGAATCCTCCAATTTGGAAACTATATTGTAGTAATGATGTGTAGCAGGATATAACGTTTATCCATAGCTACGAGTAGAGTTTAGTTGTCTAAGTTGGGTAAGGTTAGGGATTTAATGGTTGGTGGACCTCATTGTTTTCTATGGTTTTTTTTAGGCGGAGGTGTGGGATTCATCCCTAGGTTAGGCTTAGTTACTAAGGAGAATATTGGTCATTTCTGTTTATGAGGCATTAACTTAAAACACTTTTCGAGGAAGTAGGTAATTAATAGAGTGGTTCGAGAATACTTTTCAAAGTATCAACACTTTATTTTTGTGAGGTATTAGTGAAATTGTAGTTTACTTTATGGTGAAATGGTAGGGTGGTAATTTGGTTTGTAGAATAATTCATGAAGTGGTTCATAAGGTATTTTGATTATAATGGTCTGTGGGATAATCGGAAACAGTTTGTATGGCAAATCTTTTGTTTGTAGGAGGGTAACAAGGTAGGCACGGTTATTCTTAAGAGGTGGGTGGAGTTTCTAGGTATCAAATTTTCAATGGTAAGATTTTCAAGTTTTGTGGGATTATAGGTCATTTACTGTGTCTTCTAGATTTTGTCAAAGGTTTATTGTTCTTTTGGTTGTCTATCCCCACTAGGGAATCTTTTCTCATAGGTGTTTTGGAAGGTTGCTCCTAGGATGGCTTGGTTTGTCCATGGAATGTAAGGTTTGGGGTAGGAGTGACTATAACATAACCCGATTGTGATATGAAAATATAAGGTTTATGACTAAGGAATGCCAGTGAGTGGCTTATGATTAGGAATGCCAGTGAGTGGCTTGTGATTAAGGAATGCAAGTGAGTGGCCTTTGATTAAGGAATGCCAATGAGTGGCTTTTGATTAAGGAATGCCAATGAGTGGCTTTTGATTAAGGAATGTCAGTGAGTGACTTTTGATTAAGGAATGCCAATGAGTGGCTTTTGATTAAGGAATGTCAGTGAGTGACTTTTGATTAAGGAATGCCAATGAGTGGCTTTAGTGTAACGCTAATGTGTGGCTTTATTAAAATGTTACATGTTTATTAAAATATTAACATTTATCAAATTTCACCGGACATAACGCTATTATAACTATCCTAAGTATTGCAAAATTCACCTCTGAGTCAGACATAGGTGATGAGGCTATGTCCCACTGTCCCTGGTTGAATATAGGTGATCAATCTTTATTCAACCGAGGTTCAATGAATTTTGAAATACTTAGCTTAGTTACGCTAGTAATATGTCCCAATACTTTTAAAGGTTATCTTAAAGACTAGAACAATTATTCCATTTATGTGAGGGAAAAGGTGTAGTGTTGTGATACGTAAATATACGTATAGGGAAAATAATTATAACCTATAATGAAACTAGGTGAGAAGTGATAAAACATGTATCTTATCAAGTATGATCTCAACAGGATCATAAGTGAGGCATCGACTTAGCGAGCGTGCGCGTGTCGGTCATAGGGTTTAGTTTTTGTAAAAGTGGTTATAGTCTAGGTTTTAAAATACCCAGTTCTATAACCTAGGCTCGATGCCAATCTAACACCCCAAAATGGCTCGGTGAAGCACACAAGTATTGGGGTGCAACTAAATTGATATCACAACATAAGCATAGAACAACTGATTTTCTTAAAGAAAATTTTATTCATTCCTTAAAACAATGTTTACATTATTGATTTGTGTGAAAAAATGGCCCATTATAAAAAGGCAGTCCCAATACATAAATCAGAGTCACCTATGACCATGCCATGCCTTTGCCTTGTGCCTCCAAAGATAAGCTATCACCTCAAAACCTGAAGATACATGCTAAAAAGTGTCAACACGAGGTTGGTGAGTTCATAGGTTTATTTAAAAGGTACTTCAGTACGCTATTTCACATTTGGTTTTTGATGATCATTACGTCTTGCATAATGTCATACAATTTATGATTACATTTCATAAAAGAATTTCATTAGTGGACCATAAACATGGTATATGCACATTACAACGAATATAATGCCATATAATATAAATCTATTACGCCAGCACTAAGTTCATGCAACTGAAGCTACGACAGTTTCTGTATGCAATTGTATTCATACAAATAAGGAACCCATGGCGAGTGTTTATCCCAATACATTCGGTTCCGACATGCTATATGTTTCGCCTTGACCCATGCAGGGCCAACGAACAGGAGTCACCCCAATAGATCTATTTATAATATTCGCTTCCAGAGAATTGTGGTTCATAAAGAGGCAATTTGGGATCTAAGGACTTAGGTAAGTGCGTAATGTTCTAAGTCACACATTTTGGTATGGTCCATAAAACATCTACGTATGATGTAACTTTAAACATATCAATCATAAAAGCATAGTATGCATAGAATGCCAATTTCGATAATTAAATCATTTAAGTAAAATGAGCATGTATCTTCCCCAAAACAAGTATAAAAGCAGTTAAAGTAGGGCTATGAAACTCACCTGGCAATGTGCAATATGAAGTCTAAAGGGAATTAAATCAAGGAGTGATAGTGCACGGCTCGACACGCAACCTAAGTGTCTGAAATTTAGTATTTATGCTTAAGACTCGATAAAGTTTAACTAACTTTATAAATTTTAAATGTTTTTGTTGTTGTTGTTGTTGTTGCTTATGTGGCATCGTTTATCTTAAAACAATTTACAAGATTTGGATGGATTTCGGCTTATGAAGGATGACATGGAAGGAATCTCAAGGAAGGAATTTCGACTTTGGTTTAATGATGACCAATTGATAATACTTGGGAGGGTACATGCAGAAAAAGATATCAAGGATGAACGAGGCTTCGGTTCGATGGTGACCGAACGACGATGTACGGAAAAATAATCACATTTAAATAGTAGACGACTATATAAATTCATATATAATCAAATATTTGTTGAGGATTAAAGTATGTAAAAGTTTCACTTTAAGTAGTTGTTGTAATAGAAGAATTTATATTAGAAATATACTAATCGGCATGATCCGTGTATATGTTTTAATTATATGTGGTGGCTAAGTGTCACAAAAATTTAATAACTCGTTGTTATATTATTTTTCAAATATACATGTCTTTAAAAGTTGAGATAACTATATTAATGATAAAAAATATGTCACAATTGGTATTTCTTTATTAGTTGGTTCCCAAATTAAAATTTATAGTTTCACCGATGTAAAAGATTAATTTTTGAATACTAGTCATAGCTTAGAACTTGTTTATAAAACATGTTTAGTAACCTTGAGTACGTCGTGTAGTAATGTCGAGATCGGATAGATTGAAATAAGCCGAAATCAAATAAATATTTTTATGCGCTAGTTGGGCTCGGTGTGAGCTCAATCCAACACATCCGCGGCAAACGACACAAATACAGAACCAACCCCACTGTGACTTTGGTTGTCTCGACACACAATGAAACAAAGACCTGTTCAATAAATTTTATTAGCTAAACTCACTGTCATTGTATTCTTTGTATTGGGAGATTAAGACTTAAGTGTAGTGACCGAAATAACAAAAAGTCAAAAGTACTAAAACTCCTCACTGAGGTTTGACCCATATTCAATAACACAACCTACCGGAATTACTTACAACTCAATAATATTTTCTTACTAGGTTTGGTAAAAGGAAGTTTGAGGTAAAAGAAGTTGATCAAAACACCCTTTCTTTGTCAATCAGTGGCAAATGGACCCTTTATGAGTGAAAATTAGCGCCAAACGGCCCCTTTATGACTGAAAATCAGCGGCAACGACCCTTTAGAGGCTGAATTCAAGACTACAAATGCACTCTTGGTGCATGAAATAAACAAGCAAAACGCACCTTTGGGTTTGTATTCTGCAAGAAAAACACCCTGTTGGGGTGTGTTCTGATGAGACAAACACCCTTTGGGTGGGCTGCGTTCTGACAGACAAACAAGCACACAAATAAACCAAGTTTCTACACATTAGTACATTTGAAATCAAAACCAAACAACCCTTCTTGTGTCTTACTATTTACCGAACGAAATCAAACAAGTATCACCACTCAATATCTATAGAAGATAGTCTAGTGATAACAACGGAGGGTACTACCGTCATGATTTCTCGACTTACCACCCTAGTGGGTGCGGGTTGCACGAGCCAAGCCACAAGCAAGACTAAGTGAATAGGATTACTAGTATGCCAACGAGACAAGCTAAAAGGAATACCCATAAGCCGATACAAGTATGAAAAATAAGCGAAAATAATCCTAAGTCGATTTATGCATAAACCTGTTTTCACATGTTTTAAGTTTTGGTTTTGGTGTTTTTCCCTTTTTACAGCCACAACGCAACAACATTTAGTAATGAAAATTTTCCAACAACATTATTATCAATGATTTAACACCAATATAATTAACACCCCTTTTTATTTATAAGTTGCCAATGAACAAGAATTTATATCCGAATTTGATAAATGGTATTACCAAATCAAATGATTTACAAAAGAAGATAACAATGATTATGTTCTTACAATGAATCACTTCGGTGGGTTGGAGGGGATGAACACCGAACCCTAAACGCTTGAATTGGATGAACTTGGGTCAAATTGGAGAAATTAAACTCGTGAGGTAGCTTCCTTATATATCAATTAATGAAACCCCCAACTCAATTTTGAGAAGCCCCATGATTTGAGGAACCCTAATTTTTCAGATGTGATTGAAAATGTATGAGTGCTCTTGAAAAACTTGAACCTTGTATAGATGAAGGAGGGGAAAGAAGTCTCCTAATCTTCTTGGCCTTATGCCTAGGGTGATACCCTTTTCTGGCTCTCGTCTCTCTTCCACAGCCAGGCCACTACATTCATATGATGTCTAGGAGGATAGGTAGCTATTTGGAGGATGATAGAGGTGAGGCTTTTGTGTTGGACTCCCAAAAGAAAGAGGTGATACTATTCTTGTGTTTGTCTTCTCTGGTTTATGTCAACAAGGGATAGAGAGAGGAGGGAACAGGTAAAAACGTGGGATAGAGGGAGGGTGGAGTGTAATTGCATTTCTTTCTTTTGTCTTATTATATATAACAGTACAAACGGTACTCCGTGTTTTATCGAATCTTCGAGTAAATGTACCTTCCCGGTACCCGAAAAATATAGAAATTGTATTTTTGGAAACGATTTCTTAAACGTAATAATATGAAATTCTTTTTACGTTGAAATTGGGTTATAACTGTTTGCCGTTACTAATTTGGTATCGGTATGCGTGCGGTGCCGTGACTTCCTAAATTCACGAGATAACCTCTCGTTTTCTTCCGTAAATTATCCTTGAAGGTTAAAATATGTATATTTCACTTATCTCATTATTTATTTTTAGTCATTGTATGCTACTGCGCTGCAGTATGCGGAATAACTTCCCGAAATAATGGATTAAGCTTATGTATGCTTAAATTTTAACTTGGACAATAATAAATTTCACTTTTATTATACAGATACTTAGTGGGCAAGTATCGTGTGCGCGGTGTCTTATTTCTAAGGAAACGAGATGACCTCTCGTTTTTTAAATTTTAGATATTGGCATATTTCAGAAAATAGCCGATTTGAATTTTTTGACGTGACAAATATTATTATAATAATCTAGAATTTTACGGGTTGTTATAGTCTACCCACCTTACAGGAGATCCGTCCCGGATCTCAGTTTACGTTATCCGATAGGGTGTCGGGAACGAGGTAATGGTATTTGGAACAAGTTTTGAATTTTCCCTAGGTTGTTCTAGGGTTTCCTCTTTGGGTATGGGTACCTAGGTGTTATGCCAGCAGCACATCCTCTATCTGAGGTGCCATGATTTTCTGGGGTAGGTTCATTGGGTGAAGGTTCCAGGTTTTGATATTATGAGGTTTCTCTATTTTGTTAGTGTGGACACCTCTAACTTCTCAAGGTCTTATCAAAATGAACCCATTTATGGCGTTTCATGATTCTAAAGTATATGGGTTGATTTTAAGGGATGAAGAAGCATTTGTTTTTGAATTTCTCTTTCGACTAAATGTTTATACAAGTTTGACTAAGACCAGATTTCAAAATTGATAATGTGTAAAAATGACACATTTTCACAAGATTGTAAAATCGGTTCTTAATTATGGGGTGTATAAGGAAGTTTTGCGAAACTTTTAGTGTTTCAGCATTTTGTCTCATTTTAATGAGGAATTTGGAAAGTATTATTGTTGGATCTTAAAGGGGAATCCTCCAATTTGGAAACTATATTGTAGTAATGATGTGTAGCAGGATATAACGTTTATCCATAACTACGAGTAGAATTTAGTTGTCTAAGTTTGGTAAGGTTAGGGATTTAATGGTTGGTGGACCTCATTGTTTTCTATGGTTTTTTTTAGGCGGAGGTGTGGGATTCATCCCTAGGTTAGGCTTAGTTACTAAGGAGAATATTGGTCATTTCTGTTTATGAGGCATTAACTTAAAACACTTTTCGAGGAAGTAGGTAATTAATAGAGTGGTTCGAGAATACTTTTCAAAGTATCAACACTTTATTTTTGTGAGGTATTAGTGAAATTGTAGTTTACTTTATGGTGAAATGGTAGGGTGGTAATTTGGTTTGTAGAATAATTCATGAAGTGGTTCATAAGGTATTTTGATTATAATGGTCTGTGGGATAATCGGAAACAGTTTGTATGGCAAATCTTTTGTTTGTAGGAGGGTAACAAGGTAGGCACGGTTATTCTTAAGAGGTGGGTGGAGTTTCTAGGTATCAAATTTTCAATGGTAAGATTTTCAAGTTTGTGGGATTATAGTTGATCATATAATGGTTAATAATTAGTATATTATATCTGTATAATCAAGCAGTTGATTGGTATGTGATTAATACATTAACTTAGCATTTATAATTAGTACTAATGAATAATCGTATATTAGTCATATGTAGATGAAATGAAGTATAAATGTAGTTAGTAAGATGTAGATGAAGTAAAAGTAATATATATATATAAATTGTAATTAATTCATGATGTCAACTGACAATGATGTCACTATATAGAATGCATAGTACTAGATCATAAAAGTTACAATTAATATAGAATAGTGATTAGATTAATAGTTGTAATAATACTAGAATCAAAGATATTGCAAAGATATCACTCATATAATTCAAATAATCGATAGTACTGACAGTTAAGTAAACAAGTAGCACCTTAAAATAACTTAGACATAGACATAACTGACATTTCATGAGAAACTCTGTCTAATAAGACAGCGAATGATACGTTAGCAATAAGTACAGTGATCACAGTTAGTGACAATACAATATATCTAGTATACACAATCATTAAAATAAAATTAATAACGACAGACAACTAAAATACATTATGAAATTAGTACCAACCTGTATCATTAAACAAAATTTGATACATAAATGTATTCCAAAATATAATTCAAATGAACTTCATACAATATTATGTAGTAAATTGATTAAATTACATGATAAAATTGTATCCACAATAATTGAATTAAATTAATTTCTAAAAGAATAACGGTCATTTAAAAAACATAACAATTGATATTTAACTAATGATGTAATAAAGTATCACTAATTTGAACGACTAATAGATAAATTATTACAAATATTATTAAAACTTTGATTAATTGGTTAAAAATTAAAAAGAATATTTTGATAAAATTTTTAATATTGTAAGAATGTATAAACTTCGTTAAATTCATACATTTATCATAAATAATTTTTAAAATATGTATGACTTTTAGAATTTATTGTGATTATATTAATTGATTCATAATGAAGTTGTAATTGAAATTAATTTTATTTTAATTTGCAAATATTATGTAATAAAAAATTTAAGTTTGACAATTACTGTTTGAATGAACTTAAAATATTAGGAAATGTTCAATTAGATAATTTTAATTTATCGAAAAATATTTTAAAATTTAAATCGATTGTGGTATGGAACTTATTAGTTATTGGAATTAATTGTAATTGAAATTAGTAGTTGAGTTCGTACATTTAAGTTTTAATGGATAGTAAATTATTTAAAGTTTATTGGGTTAGTTATATTATTTAAACTTTGTGAATAAATTTAATTATATGGTTAATTTGATTAAATTATATGAATTTGTTAGAAAGTGAGTGTTAAGTGATTAGTTATTTAAGTATTTAAATGAATTTATTTTGATTAGGTATCTTAAAGGTGTGTCTAATAAGTTAAGGATTATAGTATATTTATAAATGTTTAGATAGAAATTGGAGGTATTAGTCATTTGTTACATTCTTAGTGATAGGTTAGACGAAGTAAAAAGTATATTAGGAATAAATTTAATATAGGTTTTGTGAAAGAATGTAAAATTTTTATTGTAAGGTAAATGTTTAAATATAAGTATTATTAAGTTGCAGATGTTAAAGTATAGATGTAATCATTTGATATTTAGGTGTATGATAGTATCTTGCAAATTAAATGGTTATAGGTTTTAGATAAGATTGAATTTTAGTACATTGTTTAGGGTATGAATTATTGTCAGTTTATATGATGTAACATCAATTATATAGTATTATCTAGATTTGAGGTAGTCGGATTTTTGGAATGAAGTTGTAATGAAATTTTGTTAATTAGTATTATATGTATTATTTTAGTGAATTGTATGGGTCTTGATGATATGTTGGAACTTAATAACTGTATTATAAGAATGGTTAGTTAGAACATGTTTGATGATTATATTGACAATATCTTAAATAGTTTTAGTTGATATAGAATGTTCTAGAAGTGTTGATTTAGAATTTAAATATTTAATACATTAAATAACTAATTGTACATTTGATATACGTTATGGGTAACGATATGATTGATAGTAGATATTGTAGAACTTCTGAATTGGTCATCTGAGTAATTGATTACTGTAGTTATTGGAATCGTTAGATTGTATGTACATGATTCTCAGGATTTCTTAGGTCAGTGGTTTATCTATGGTAATTGGATACTTAGTAAGTTATCTAATATTATACATGTTCTTTGATTCTAAGTTATGTTAGTTGAGATGTTAGATTATTTGTTTAATTCTGATAACTAGTTATACTAAATTGTATGGATTGAATACGATTAAATGTTTATACAATTTTAAATATTAACGGTTTTGAATTTTACTTAATGTAGAATGTTGACTGTTATATTTATATTTGAAGACTTACTTGATATTGTATGATAAGACTATGGATTACATTGTATTTTCGATACGTTATGGATTTTGTGTATTAGGAGATATGGTCTATGGTTCAGTTTAAGATGGTTGTGATGTATGAGTGCTCTTGAAAACTTGACCCTTGTATAGATGAAGGAGGGGAAAGAAGTCTCCTAATTTTCTTGGCCTCATGCCTAGGGTGATACCCTTTTCTGGCTCTCGTCTCTCTTCCACAGCCAGGCCACTACATTCATATGATGTCTAGGAGGATAGGTAGCTATTTGGAGGATGATAGAGGTGAGGCTTTTGTGTTGGACTCCCAAAAGAAAGAGGTGATACTATTCTTGTGTTTGTCTTCTCTGGTTTATGTCGACAAGGGATAGAGAGATGAGGGAACAGGTAAAAACATGGGATAGAGGGAGGGTGGAGTGTAATTGCATTTCTTTCTTTTGTCTTATTATATATAACAGTACAAACGGTACTCCGTGTTTTGTCGAATCTTCGAGTAAATGTACCTTCCCGGTACCCGAAAAATATAGAAATTATATTTTTGGAACTAATTTCTTAAACGTAATAATATGACATTCTTTTTACGTTGAAATTGGGTTATAACTGTTTGCCGTTACTAATTTGGTGTCGGTATGCGTGCGGTGCCGTGACTTCCTAAATTCACAAGATAACCTCTCGTTTTCTTCCGTAAATTATCCTTGAAGGTTAAAATATGTATATTTCACTTATCTCATTATTTATTTCTAGTCATTGTATGCTACTGCGCTGCAGTATGCAGAATAACTTCCCGAAATAATGGATTAAGCTTATGTATGCTTAAATTTTAACTTGGACAATAATAAATTTCACTTTTATTATACAGATACTTAGTGGGCAAGTATCGTGTGCCCGGTGTCTTATTTCTAAGGAAACGAGATGACCTCTCATTTTTTAAATTTTAGATATTGGCATATTTCAGAAAATAACCGATTTGAATTTTCTGACGTGACAAATATTATTATAATAATCTAAAAATTTACGGGTTGTTATAATATGGGACCGTCTCCTATTTAAGGGACTTCCACGATAGTTTTTGTCCTTTATTGGTGAAACGTTATTTTGTGAAAATTTATTTGATTTGGGCGGGAAAAATAGCTGTTGGGGGATTTCAAATTCAAATTTATTTTTCCTATTAAAACATTTATTTATAATTACAAAAATAACTTGTATGATTTATTTTTGTAAAAAGGTTTTGTCACATTTATATATATGTGAGGTTTAAGGACAAAAATAATTATTTGATCACTTAACAAGTTTAAAGTAGTGTTTGTACATACCTTAAATGATTCAGACTTGAGCCGTCGAGAGATGTTGATGCGGCATGCATTGATGATTTGTGTTAATGAGTAACTTGTTCACTTTACGTTATGTATTACAAGTTACATGTTTGTCAACATTAAAATACAAAGACATTGTATAGATTAAATGTCGTAACGTTTGCACTAACAATTCAGTTGTTAGATATTTTTTTATAAGACTATGTATAATCTCTTATACTTATATACAAGGTTGCAAAAATCGTGAATCGGTTGTTGGGCGGTCGACCCTTTTGTAGCTTGTAATCCGTCAAGCGGTATTAATGGGTGTTAAATCGGATTGACATTTCCGACAAATTTTGGGTATTTCAGGCAAGTTTCAAGTATTTCCAGCAAAATTTTACTTAAAAAAGCATCTTGTAATAGATATAACATCGACTATAAGTTATTAAAATAATTTTACATCGATTTTTGGGTATGTTTGCCAATATTTGCAGGTTTTCGGCAAGTTTGACCACCGTTGACCGTCATTGACTGTTAGGAATTGGAAATTCCATGTTAAAGTGTCGGTCACCCCAATTATGGTCTAGCATATGTTAGCTCGTAGACGTGTAGTTATTTACGTTATTTAGTAGTTTATTAGTTAGTTTGTAGCGTAGAATAGTTTAGTGTAACACCGTGGAGGAAGGACGGGTCTTTACCCACAGTATGCCTGATCCACAGTCCGACAGGAGGACGTATGCTTTGTAACTATAAATACCCCTTCCATCCATGGAAGGGGTGGTGCTTCTCATAATCTAACCTTTCATTTTTGTAAAGCAAGTCTCTAACTAGAACACCCTCTCACTCTTTCTCTCTCTAAAACAATGGCTTTCTTGTATCACCACCATCCAAGACCACCCGAATCATCAACACAAATATTTACGATCCTACAAATGGTACCAGAGCCATGGTTATTGAGTTGTGTCGATTTATGGTGTTTTTTTAGTCTCGTTAAAACTGGTTTGGGTCATATTAGTATCCTTTATTTGGTCAAATGTCATGTGGTCTATACAAAGTTTGATTTCTGTCTTTCATCTTTATGTCTTTTGTTCCAAATTCGTGAAAACATGGGTCACTTTTATGATTTGTAATATGGTTTTACTGTTATGGGGTGTTGAAAAAGTTTTTAACAGTTTGAAAAACATGTCAAAAGGTTAGTATTACTGTTGGTGTAATCACTTTTATCATAAGAGTATTTTTTATACTGTTTGTCTGAGTTTTGATGAGCTGTTTCTTCTTAGCGAGTTGTGATAAAATGCTATTGAGCTTTTGTCTTTTACTGAAGCGACTTGTCCTTTTTTTGTGTCCAGATTCAGTGTGCTAAAAACGAGTTGTCCTTTTGGCTAGCGACTTGTTTTATAAAATTACTATGAGTTTTGACTGGCTAGCGACTTGTTTGATAAAAATACTATTGATTTTTGACTCATAGTAACCTACAAGTTGTAAGGTTAATAGCGACTTGTCAAACTACTTAGCGACTTGTGATGTTTTTTGATGAAGCACTTGTGATGATTATGTGAGTAGCGACTTGTCCTTTTATATGAAGAGATTTGTGTTACTACAAATGTAGCGACTTGTCTTTACAAGTCGTAGCGATTTGTCCATCAAGTAGCGAGTTGTGTTTTGTATGTGATGGTAGCGACTTGACTATTGACTATTGAGTCAATAGCGACTTGTAAGGTTAAAATGGCTTAGCGAGTTGTGCTTTGAACATGTAACGACTTGACTTGACTTTAAGCAACTTGACAGAAAGGTAGAAGAAGGAATGACCACGACCTCACATACCTAATACCAAACAACATAGACCTCAGTTACATGCATCATCGGTCCATGAAACACCTTAACAGTCCAAAACCATTCGAGGAGAAGAAGCACATCATGACCATTCACAAACCTCATTCAAAACTAAACTAAACTCATCAACATTTACAACAGTCTAAAACCATTCGAGGAGATGAAATGATGATGAGATTTGTTGTGTTATGAGATTTGATACTTTGGTTTATACATTTTCATGAAGAATATTATGTTTATCACGGCTTGAATTGATGATTGAACAAAGTTGACTACGGGGTTGTTATACGGTATTTCTTATTTGGATTTGAAGTGAGGTTTTTCGGGCGCGTTTACTTATTTCGTCTTCTTTCTTTCTACCCTTCCGCGAAGATGACTTGTTTGGGCATTTATAGAGTGTGATAAAGACTTGGGTATTTAGTTATGGTTGTGATTCTTTCTCACTTAACCCACAGCGTAGCTATCACTTGATGTCTCACTCGATTGAGAATGTCAAGAGGTTTTGTACATTGGGTACACCGTTTCTTTTCACGAGGATTAGTACAAGTTTAAGTAACAAATCTAGGGAATTCTACTTCATGATCAAGTTTGGCATATCGGGTTTACTTCACCATGTTGTCACTACAATAGCCGACAGAATCGTGAATGATGTGTTTACCAAAGTGTTTATTGGATGGTTGATGATATTGTTGATGTTGGATAATGAACCGTTGATGAACATTGCATGTTCCCTAAAGCAGATATTCACGAAACCAAAGTTGTCATAACACATTCAAGCGACATTGTTTACGGTTTTGTCTTGATTTTGTAAAATCCATGAAAGAATCTATTTCTCGGTTTAAATCATAGACTTGTAAAATCCGTGACAATGGAAACATCACGGTAATAGTAAAGTGCATTTCGGATCTATCTTACGGTTTATTCTTGGTTTTGTAAAATCCCATGAAAGAAACTATTTCTCGGTTTAAACCATAGAATTGTAAAATCCGTAATGATGGAACCATCACGGAGAAAGGAAAGTGTATTTCGGGATCTTATCGATCTTTGGTGCTATGGTTTCTACTTGAAGAAGGGATAAAAGGTGTACTTCATGAATTGGGTGATTGTTTGGATATTCTTCATGGCGGTTTGGTTATTACATGGTTTTACGGGGTTATGTGCTTTTAACCATGGTGGGATGAAAACCATTATCATAGTTCACTTAAAGCGTCAAAGGAGGCTAGATTTGAGCTTTTAACTAGAAGATGTGACAACGGGGTTAATTCACTATTATTTATTTGAGGTTGAAGTGAAATATCACGGCAAGTGTACTTAGTATCCGAAGGTATCGGGGATGGTTGGATGAAGATTCTTCAAGATCCTTGTTCGAGCTTATTATCAAAAGCGAAGACTTGGAAATCTAGTTATTGTTGGGTGTCTTTTACCTTTTCTTTTACCACTTGGGGAATTGGGCTCTTACCACCACAAAATAACTATCACTTTAAGGAGTTACGTTGTAGTGCTCAGTGTCACATTCAATTGTGGATTTTCAAGAGGTGATGTACGTCTTATACTTGATGGTTGGTTGGATGAAGAGTATAGAGTACTTAGAGATTCAATGGAGGATGAAGTCTCGGCACCGCTCTTTGTTACATATGTGCAAGTTTAAGTCACGAGTTCGGGTTAGTTTACTTCAGGGTCAAATTCATCATATTGGGTTTTCTCCATCAGTTGTCACGACAAAGAGCCTACTGAATGATAATGGGGTTGATTACAAGTTTTGCCAAGAGATGATGAAAAGAGAGAGATTATGACGTTTGAACACAACAGTTCATGCCTCGTACTCTAAAGAAAAGAAAAGTGTGCGTTTGATGCGCTTTATCTTTGAAGAAGAGAAATCTTCTTATGACGTTTGAATACTACAGTTCAAGCCTCGTTCTCTAAAGAAAAGAAAAGTGTACGTGCGCTTGGTGCGCTTTATCTTAAGAAGAGAAATCTTCTTATTATGACCATTCTCATCAACATGCTTCATGCTTTTCCATGCGCTTGGTCATCAAGTGAACCGGACTACGTTATTTTTTCTTATTCCACTTGCTCAATATAATGAAGATGGCGACATCATGTGCTAATTTTGCGGGGAGAAGTGTGAATAGAATACATTTGGATGATAATCACTTGTTTAATCAAGAATGGCATCTCCGTATGCAATTCTTGAGGGGAGAAAAGTGTAATTTTACGCATGGTTGATTGATATTTGAGAATATATGGTCAACGGCTCCTAACTCATGTAAGAACCGAGCTTCTTCTTATCGGGTCATCTTTACATGGAGTTTCTTCTAAGAGCCGTTGGTTGACATCTTCACACGGGCTGATGATGATTAATGACAAAGTGCTTCTAGTTCTTTGGGTGATTTCTTTGATGAACATCTTTTGTTCTTGTTTGATTGGGAGGATTTTAGTTAAGGAGATTTGCTATTTGTAAGTTAATTGGAATGCATTTGGTGAGTTGAAGATGTTGACTTTCTATTCCCCAATTGGACAATCTTGAAGAAGGTCGAGTCTGATCGGTTCTACATTTTCTGCTACATGTTAGAAGACTAAAGGCGAGTTGCATTTAACGATCTAAAGACTTCTTCTTAATTCAAGCATTCATCATAAAGATTGTCGGTTTAGGGAGAGCACTAATTGGGGAGAGTGAAAAGTCAAATTTAATCCCAATTAGACTTGCTCACATTCTTGACAAGTTGATTCTCACAAGAGTTCAAGTGTTCTTCTCAAAAGATTTCAAGTATATGGGCTTATAATATGTTGTTGATTACGAAGTATCAAAACCAAGCAAGGGGAAGGAGACACGTATCTAAAGCGAGTAAACTTGATGAACTTAATACTTCTAAGTGATTGAAGATATCCGGGAAGACAAATGTCATTACCGAGAGAAACTCAAGGTTTGACTCATGGCGTTTAGTGTTCTTATTCCAACTATGTGGGGAAGAGATGGAAGAGTTAGTTTCGAAGATAAAGAGGTACACAAGTGTGTGATGATTTCGATGTTATCGCAATCATCGGGGAGAAAATTGTGTACATTGGGGCGCTCAATTGTTTCACTTGAGTGCTTAATCGGTGATTCGAGATATAATCACTTATTCGGAGTTGACATCCGAGAGATAGTCATCCGAGAGATAATCGGTGATTCGACTGCTTCTTCAATGTTATCGGTTATTCTCTCTTTGGGCATTCGGTACCGGGTTCTTGAGCTTCATACACTTTCTTCGGGGAGAGAAAAGTATACATCGGGGTTATTCTTTGGCTATTGGACTTAATCGCTACTTGATGGTATAAGTTTCTTTGTCTTGGGTATATGTGTATTCGGGTTCGTGAGCTCTAGTCTAAGAGATTGGCGCATCAATTCATCTACTTGGGGAAGTGGTCTCTTGACACCTTTTGGAATGGATTGCTTGAGACTTGATGGAAAAGAAATTTGAGAAGATTATTTAAGTGTGGGATGATACGTTGTTGTTGTTTATTGATGATATAACCCCGACGGAGAATCACGATGATTATTCTTAAAAGGAGCGACAAGATCGATGATAATGGTGTGCTTCTTTGTGCATCCGGCTAAGGCAAGCTTGAAAGAAAGCTTAGAATCGCTCAATAAGAAGATTTTCGGTTTGGGGGAAGCGCCAAAGTCTCACTTTCGGATGGTTCAATTTCTCTCTTCTATTCAAGAGCCTCGGAAGCTTTGGTGGTGAATGTTTAAGAGATGATGACTTCTATCTTCTACAACGGGTTGCTCGATATCCTTATCTCGGTACTCGTATCATCATCTTCTTAAACTATATCATCTACTCTATCTTTGTAAATATTTATCAAAACCAAAATACAAAATATAAAACCAACAAAAACAAAATAGAAAATATAAAACCAACAAAACCCATAAAAATCAGAAAATTTGAAAAATACCAAAAATATGTTTTCTCAAGACATGTCTTACGGTATCGATAACATCTGCGGTCTTAGAAATGTCATTCAATAATGGCGGGACCATAGATGAAGTTCGGCGAGGAGGTGTAAATATTTCTTTTCAAAACATGTCTAAAATCAAATGGCTTGCGATTACTTGATTTGTAACCCGTGCTTAAACTATGGTTTGCTATTATTTCCGATAGCAACCCGCTCTTCAAGAAAGGAAAGTCTTTGCGCTAAACCAATTTTCAAATATTTCGTGCACTTATCCTAAAACAAAATGAGGAAAGTATGTCGAAGGCTATTGTTCCTACACAAATATTTTTCCGTCTAAAATTCTTGAGAAAAATATTTGTTGTATTCAAAAATGGTGGTAAATGAGTTGCTTGAAAATCAATCGATTCGAGTTTTCGTAAAATTGAAAACTCAATCAATGACTTCAGTAGCTTTTAAACTTTTCGGAAAATAAGTCATTGATTGAGGGAGAATGTTTTCAAATTTATATCATCTAACGGCCTTTCTTAATTATCCTCGTGCTTAATTAAAATGATATTTGCCTATGTTGAAGGACTAGGAATTTAGGATATGATTGTTAGGATTAGATGATTAGAGTTTGATGAACACATAAAATCCCATGCTTTATATGATCGATTGATATGTTGAATTGACTTTTATTAGTCGATTCTTTGTTTGGGTGATGTCGACCACCATATATATGTATGTGTGTTCACTAACGTATGCGGTATATTGGTATATAAGAATGTTCCCGATCCGGATCCCACAAATGAAGATGATTGGATGCGAAAGGAAAGGGTAACTATATCTTGGGTTGACAAATGAAGAAAGCGAGCTTAATTTGACTTCTATGGAGAGTTGGCATGAAAAATGCAACGTAAGAGGTCTCCTTGCATCGGCAGATGGTTTTCTTCATCATCAAATGAAGAAAGCGGAGCTTAATTGACCTCGAGTTGGCATTAAAATGCAACGTATGAAGTCTCACTTGCATCGAGACGGTTTTCTTCAAACCTCCGACAACAACAACAAAAGCTTCTCAACCACCTAACGTATCTTTGTGCGGGATAATAGTGATGATACCATTTTTAAACAATTTTCAAATAATATTGTTTTGAAAATGGAAAATATTGGTTTTGAAAATAAATTGGACTAAATTTTGAAAATCACGGACTTCATTTTATCAAAACTTAAGTCACTCAATCATCGACTACGGTCATCGATTGAGGGAGAGTGATTTAAAATAAAATATTTTCAAACGATATTTCTTCATAAAAGTCCGTTTGTACAATAATAAGTGGTGATCTAAAGATTTAATGTTATGTCATGGTATGATTTTCTTTAAAACTCAAAGATCTTTCAAAATGAAATTTTTACTGTTCTTGTTTGATTGTGAAATTGTTTTATTTTACTTAAAGATCTCTTAAAACTATCATACGACACTAACAATCTTTAATGTCTTAAATTGGTCCTTATCGGTCATTTTCAAAATTAAATCTTGCCCGTCTTTCCCCAAAATTTTCTAAATGATTTAAATCAATTGGGATCACAAATCTCAAATGGTTTGAAATTTTGATCGGGGAGAGATCGTGATTTAAATCTCAAATTTGTTTTAATGGAATTGTTTTAGTCCTTTAAAGGCACTCCTGCCTCCATGTGCCAAACGATTTCAAATACATGATGCACATGATTGAGGAGGAGCATTTATCCAAAAACAAGATGAGTATTTAAACAAGGCACATATTCTCCCATGTTTTCTAAACCTTATTAAATCACTTGGGATCCAAAATCTCAAAGGGTTTGATATTTTTGATCGGGGGAGAATTTGTGATTTAATTATGAAATTTGATAAAAGATGATCGTTTTGATTCAAAGTGCAAGTGCTCTCCCATATGTGCTAAACTCTTTCGAATCTCGAAGCACATATTGAGGGGAGCATTTCAAAAGAAAATAAACTTTCAAGGTACAAAGATTTCTATGTTTCAACATAAAGTACCTTGATTGATTTTCTAATGGTTTCTTAATGGCTTTTGTGATCGTGGATGTGCTTCAAAGAACTCTTTCCTCTATGTGATAAAATGATTTCAAATATCCTATGCACATATTGAGGGAGAATTTACCAAAGAAAATCAAATGGCTTTTCCATGGAAATTGTGATCAAGAATTTATTTCAAAGAACTCTTGCCTCCATGTGCTAAACAATTTATAAAATCATATGCACATGTTGAGGGGAGCATTTCTAAATGATCAAAACAATTAAGGTACAAAATGCTTTGATATTATATCACAAGTACCTTGATTGATTTTCCAAATGATTTTCAATTGGTTTCAAGAAAGAATGAACAATACCAAAAGACCGACCATTTTACTTTATGCATGGTGTTATAAGGATGGTTAGGTTAGGTATTCGTTCCACGATCCCTTGAGAGCCGGAGGGATCTACCGAGGACAATCCACTAGATAGTGTAGAGTCCTTAGGTATGATGAAAAAGGAGAAAAATGAGAATATGGGAAGAGTGCGGATGAGATAGAGCTAGAATTGGAATAAACCCAACAAGGTTCTAGTAATGAAGTCTCGGTAAGCTTGAAGGGTTGAAGAATGAAAAAGAATTGAATGTGAAAAGGGTGAAAAGAAATAGCCCTCCAATAATTCAACCTTAGGGCGAAACCGGGTTCAATACATATGCTCTTGGTGGTTACTAAGGTAACACGGTATTGAAGACAAGGCGTCATGGACCCGGTGACGCCTTGCACTACTAAACTTCCCAAGCTACTCAAGTTCCTCTTAAAGGACTTGTTTCATTCTCACGGGAACCTACATAATCTATCGACTTTCTCTTAGAGATTGTTGATATTGAAGAAGGAGACCCTCTCCTAGTCTCGGCATAGGAACCAAATGTGCACAATTGAGTCTAGAGCCAAGAGATCATCCACAATATCTCATTAGGACACAAAATTAATGAAGACTTGTTGTTTCACACAATGTGGAAAGTAAGTATATATTGAGAGTCCTCGCATTATCCTTGTGGTATTGCGGAACATCCGAGTGATATGTAAAAGTATTCACGATGAAGATGGAAATCCTTCAGAGCCAACATCAAACAAGCTCTTGGTGGGTGACATGTGAGATCTTTTCTAAAGATCAAGCTTGTGACAAGCTGGATAGAAACGATGGGGCGATTCACTCTTGAATCAACCTTGGTCGAGAATGAATTGGCGAATACTTTTGGAAAAACCGTTCGATGTGCAAATCTTCTTTTCTCTAGCACATCGAATGTGTATTCATTTTCAAACACAAAAGTATCTACGATTGAAAAATACTTTTGGAAAACCGTTCGATGTGTAAATCTCTTCTTTTCTCTAGCACATCGAATGTGTACTCATTTTCTAATACAAAGGTATTTTGATTGAAAATTGATCTTTCTCATAAAACCTTCGTCGTATTGCAAAACTCTTTCTTCAAGCAATACGCGATTGTTTTCAAATCAATTTTCATCAATCGGTGAATCTCAATTATTTGGTTCACTCACTCCGTGTTGTCTTCTTTGAGGCGTTCGGTTTGAGAACGGCTAGAACATTGCGAAACCCTGTCAAGGAGATTCTTGAATTATACGATCACAGGCGGTACTTGTCTTGATCAGCGGGAACCGTGGGCGTGTACCTCAATTCAACGAAAGTGATCAAAGACACTTTCGTGTGTTTTATTGCTAGCTGTTGTTTGCGGTACATTTGGACGGTTGCGGTGATCGAATTGAGAAGTCAATCCAAAGCCGCATGCTCACGGCATCCACACTTAATTGAAGAAATCATGACTGGTGCATATCTACATAACACGGCTCGATATTTTTATACTATGCTTACGCTTTCTGCTGCGCAAATATCATGAACCGATAAAGCTTCCGCTACTCGATGGAAAGATGTCATGATTCGAAAGTGTGAGCATGTCGGTCCAAAAGTCACAACATCACATGAAGGCAACACAATAAAGGGTGATCCGAGATTTCTTGTGGTGATGATCTCAAAGAAAGCTCGAAGATCATCAAGATGTGGATCGATTAAAGGCCTCCACTTAAAGTACAAAATATCGGACTTTGAAGAATCACTGCTAAAGCACAAAGATTGCGGAACTTGAAGAATTGAAGTCTCGAGCTCAAGAACTAAAGACAAAGATAGAATGCTAGGATGCAAAATGTATTTCATGGGGTGACCTCCCTTAGGGAGATTGTTAGGAATTGGAAATTCCATGTTAAAGTGTCGGTCACCCCAATTATGGTCTAGCATATGTTAGCTCGTAGACTTGTAGTTATTCGTTATTTAGTAGTTTATTAGTTAGTTTGTAGCGTAGATTAGTTTAGTGTAACACCGTGGAGGAAGGACGGGTCTTTACCCCTGTATGCACGATCCACGATCCGAAGGAGGGCGTATGCTTTGTAACTATAAATACCCCTTCCATCCATGGAAGGGTGGTGCTCTCATAATCTAATCTAACCTTTCACTCTTTTTGTAAAACAATGGCTTTCTTGTATCACCACCATCCACCACCGAATCTCTACGATCCTACAGAACACGTTCCCCTCTCACTCCAACGAACTTTGATGATCTCGGCTTCTCTCTCTCACGATCCATGATCTCAATGGCTAACTTGTATTCGGATATCTCTCATCATCCCAAGGACCACCGAATCATCAAACAACATAATATTCTTTTTACGATCCTACTGTGACCTTGAAAGAACTAAGATGGTTAGAAATGATATGATATTGATATGATAAGATAGATTTAATTATTCCAATCACACAAACATAAGAATTTAGGATAAATAAATAGAAAAGTAAAGCTTAATAAAGATTACAAATAAGAACTGATTCTCGATATAAAGGTTCAATATAGTGGTTAATTATCACCAGACTCCTTTGTTCAATTCTTCATGGCCTATGGTTCTTAGATTCCACACCAAGATGAACAGGTGGGATCATTCAGTAACCTAATAGCAGTCATTAAGAGCCAAATCTACTAGATCTAGTCTATGGAAACCCGGCCGTTAGGAACTTAGATTTCCCCCAGCTTCTCAAATACCTCTACTTGATAGGTGATCATTTGGTCAGTTCGCACACGAAGAGTGGTTGTACTATGGCCAATTCCTTCCATACTTCGCAACCTATTACACTGAGGTCAGTTGGTCAATTCTCCGAGCCCTTTAGATACAAACAAGCTTATAATATTACCGAGGCTAGCAATCTATGACAAGACTAGTAAATGTCTATAAAGAAATAAAGAGGAGATCAATAACATAAATGCAAACTTAAATTAATAACATGAATCCATAATATAAACCCTAGAAAAATATAAAAGGAATCCAAACTCGAATATAACGGAAATCGTAGACGAGAACTTCGTTCTTCATACTTCTAAATCATGATTCTTCTTCTGTGTTTGATCTCCCCAAACCCTAGAAAGGTTTGGGAAAGGAGAGATGCCTAAAACTGATGAAAAATTCGTCTATTTACTGGCTTGGATACTAGTTACGGCGTAACACTTATTAACTAGTTACGTCGTAACTCTTCATAATCTTGTACTTATCCATGGTTACGGCATAACTTTGGTGAGGGTCTACCGTAGTCTTTGTAAATCGATATTTATCGTAGTTCTGGCGTAACTTTGGTGAGGTTACACCGTAGTCTTTGTAAAGTTGATGCTTCATGTTCTGTAGTCATATTATTGCGTAACTCCACTCCATTGTTAAGCCGTATTCTTCATAAATTGTTCTGAGGTCTTGTTACGGTGTAACTTCACAATATTGTTACGCCGTTTTGTTCATGAACTTGATTACGGCGTAACTTCATCACTTGGTTACGCCGTGGTCTTCATAGAATGTGAGAGAAAATCATCCTTGGGCTTAGAAATGTCCAAATACCGCTTCCTTGCATGAAATAGTTCCTGAAATGAAATAATAAGGAATAAGGATGTTTCTAATAGCATTTTAATCATAATGTGATGATAAAGGGGGAAATTAACGCTTAGAATATCAGGATTATTTGATTTTATCAAATATCCCCCCACTTGAACTCTACTTGCCCTCAAGTAGACTTTTTAGATTGTAAAAGATACACCCCCAGAGTAGACCAAGGAATGTGTAGTTAAGAGTTCCAAACTAGAATAATTATAAGAGCCGAACACCTCACGAAACGGGACAAAAACACTCTCACGCTCATCCTAATCCAAGTTTTAATTTTGGGGTGATCACTCAATTTCACGGTCATAGCAAGTATTCTATCATAAGCTTGGCAATTACACACGTCTCCACCACTAGAGCTAAGGTCAAGATAATCTTAGAAGCCAATGTTGGGTTGATAGAGATTCAAAGGCTATGGGGGTAGTGTCATTACTAATGTGTCACGGAAAAGTGGACAAAATCAATGATACAATACCAAATCCATGGCCAAGACATAAAGGATTGCTCGCTGCATCACCTAGACATGCTTCACGACAAAAAGGGTTAGGTAAGGCATGGGATATTTTAATGAGTGTAAAGAAAAAGAAAACAAATAGTATTAGCTTAAAACCAGGTCGCCATCGCCCCACCGTTCATTTAAGGTTCAACTTCTAGTTACGAAAATAGGATCATTATGCGTCAGGGGAATGCACCATTTGAATATATTTCCTTTTCCGAGAACTGATGGTGTCTTGACTACTTCCAATCTCTGAATGTGATCGAGGTGTTTTTCTCGATGCTAATATCTTATAACCACATATCATAGTGCTACAATAATTTACACTTTTATCAATCAAGGACTAATTTGCACTTTTATCATAGTGCTTTTTTTTAGGCTAACTTATCCACCCCCACTTGAGATGAACATAAGGAGAATATTGGGGGATCTTCAATTATCTTTAATAGGATGACTTCGATTTAGCGTGCTTTCCAAAACTTTCAATCGAACCTTGAACTAGGGCGAACAATGACTTCAAGATCATAAGATAAGACTACACGGTAGGCTAAGGTGTAAAGGTGTAACGAAATTAAGGGTTAGAAAATGCAAGGATAGGCTCAAATAGGTGTAACTAGGGGTATCTTTCACTAAATGTGAGTGCAACAAAAAGTGTTATCACGGAGGTCGAAAAGTCAATGCGACTTATCGATAAATGCACACAAGTAAACACATATGGGCTATTTGGGTTTAATCCTAAAACATTTGCCTCTTCAAATTGCCTTTTCCAAATGCACCAAGATAACTTGATACACTAATCGTCTATGGTCTCGAAGTGATGTAAAAGCCAAGTTCTAAAGTCTACAATACTATCGGCACACTTAAATTTTGGTAGATTTGGGTAAAATAGGGGAAACGGAAAGGCTAAATCTCACCAATGAAATTAAGGGTTATAGTGTGCTCGGCTATATGTAATTCTAGATTGGTTAAAAGCATGACAAAATATTTTCAAAAGAGCTTAAAATTTTTAAAACCAACTAGTAGGCTAAGTAATTATACACTTCATTTCTATTCCTATCCCCCCACTTGAAGTGTACAAAGTCCCATTTGTACGAAAATAAAAAGGAAAAGAAAATAGAAATGAAAAATAACCGAGAAAGAAATAAACTCCCCTCTCAAATGCTTGCCCAAGATGTCTCAATAAGGGTTGGAAGGTGTTGGGATTTAGTAAATCCAGTACTTAAAGTGTCGGTCACCTCAAGTATGTATACTCATTAAAAAGCTCGTAGTCGTAGTAATTCAGTGTTAGTATTTAGTTTACTTTGTAACACCGTGGAGGACGGACGGGTCTTTACCCACTGTATGCCTGATCCACAGCCTAAAGTAGGCGTCTATGCTTGTACACTATAAATACCATTTGCCCTCCAAGGCAAAGGGTTGGAGCTTCATAATATATTTTTCTTTGTCTCTCTAAGTTCCCATCCTCTCCCACTTTCTCTCTCTAAACCCTAACCCTAGCCGCACCTATTGTATATCAAACCAAGATCCTACAAATGGTATCAAGAGCCATGGTTTATCCATCTCTCATGTTCTTGGTTTGATTGTTATTGTGTGGGTTAAAGTTTAGTTATTACGCGTAAAAGGGTGTTTAGGCGTGGTCTCGTACACGAAGGTTTGATATCATTAAATCTTTAAAATTTTCACTCTATAATCCAAGATTCTTGTGGGTTAAGGTTTATTGAGTGTTAAACTTTCATTTTCTTGCAAAAAGTTTCAACCTTTACAAGTTTTTCTTGCTTTTTAAGCGTGTTTGGATATGAGTGTACGAACCTACGTGTAAGAGAGATACGTGGTTTTGATCATCAAGACTTGTTGTTTTGGTGTTTTTAAGGTTGTTTCATCATCATAATCAAGTTTTGTAAAAGGTTTTGATCTTAAAAACGTGTTTGGCAAAATTTGTACTTTCTACGCGTATCAAAACCCTAATCCTACGCGTAAGGAATTTTTCACTTGATCTTCATTTCTGGTGGTTACTCAGTGTTCTTCTTGCTTGGATAAGCCTGAAAAACACTTGACTTTGGATATCTAGGTACCTTTGTGAAGTGTAAGAGATCGTTGTGGTAAAACCTAATTTTACGCATAAGCATAAAACTTACGCGTAACCATTCTTACGCATAAGCCTTTTCTTACGCATAAGCTTGTCTTACGCCTAAGGGAAACTTCGTAAAGGTTTTACGCCTAAGCTTTGGTTTACGCATAAACTTAAGCTTTTTCCTAAAACTCTCGCGTAAACTCCGGTCTCGCGTAAACTCGTCTCTGCGTAAGCTCGTGTCTACTCGTAAGTTGTAAGTTACGTGTAAGCTAGCATCTGCGTAGCTCTCATCTGTGAAGTTCCTCGCATAACGTTGCTTTCTACGCATAAGTTTCTATGCGTAACTTTCTTTATCTCTGAATAAGTGTATAAGTTTTATGGTTTATCTCTTGATTTTGTAAAATCCGTGAAAGAATCTATTTCCGGTTAAGTCAAAGATTTGTAAAATCCGTAGAATTTAAACATGTCTTCCGTTCTTGATGATGTGCAATTCTTTGGATCGATACTCGTCCTCCCATGCTTGATAGAACCGACTATGAGTCTTGGTCACAAATAATCGGTTTGTCTTGCTTAGGAAAGGAGAATGGGGTTAACATCCTTAAATCAATTGATGAAGGACCGTATCGGGTTGAGACTACAAGAGACATAATTGATACTGCAGCAGATGGTACAATGATCTATGGAATAGACAAACCAAAGACATATGATGAGCTAAGTGATAAGGAGAAAAAGCGATTTGATGCTGATATCAGGGCTTCTAACATCATACTTCAGGGTCTTCCTAAAGACATCTGCAAGCTGATCAATCACAACACAGAAGCTAAGGCAGTTTGGGATAATGTCAAAATGCTTCTCTACGGTTCGAATTGACCATTGAAGACAGAGAATCACGGTGTATGATGAATTTGAGCACTTTAAGATGAAGCACGAAGAAAGTGTCTATGAATATTATGTGACATTCCACAAGTCGGTGAATGATATGAGGAATATCAAGATGACTATGCCAAGCGTTCATTGAACTCAAAATTAAGTAAACAACATGAATCTGAATGGCACAAGTTTGTCATACGTGAAGCTTACCAGGGACTAAAGAACACCAACTATGAGGAATTGTATGCTTTCCTTCTTGGAATGAGAAGCATGCTATGTTTGAAAGAAGGATTCTTGAGCAGTTCAAATCACAACCGGAGAAACAAGCTCATCAAATGATACAACCGCATTCTTCACCAAAGCATCACAAGTCACACCCAATGGAAGCGATAATCACAAGCCGTTCACGATTACGGATATAAGCAACCTAGTTCGATGTTGTCATGGAGCACTTTATCAATCGAGTGGCTCTTATGATCAAGAAAACACGAATCTCACACCTCACACTAACAACTATCTCGAGCGCATCCAACCGTCAAAATCATGCCCTTTGTGAGAGACGGAAAAATTGTGGTAGAAAATGTGCAAGGAAGGCAGAATGCTTATCCTCCACACAATGAACAAGGAAATGTAGGTTATGGGAATCTTTGGTGTTGGTGGTGGATATGTTGAAATCGAGAATCGTGGAAGGAATTTAGTTCAAGGGCAATTAAAACCAATCAAGTGCTACAAGCTGTGGAGGAGAAGGGCATATTGCTAGGAATTGTACTCAACCAAAGCGCCCTCATGCTTGAGTACTTGAGGATAAGATGTTCTTGGTTCAAGCATAAGATAATGGTGCAATGTTGAATGAAGAGGAGCTGTTGTTCTTGGTGATGGGAATGCTAGAACATACGATGCTGATGTGGACGAACAACCAGTGCATGCTGCTCAGAACAATCCCAACGCCTTTCAAGTTGCAGATTGTGATGCATGGACGTTGATGATGAACCATGTGCACAAACCATCTTCATGGCTAATATCTCTCCAATGACCTCTTCATCTCAACAAGCCAGTCCATCTAAGGAATCCATCATTAAAGAGGTACTCAAACTATATGATGTGGTTGATGAGCAAAAGATTTCCCATGAAGTACAATCTACTGAATTCATTGAGTCAGATATTGAAAATATGGGAAATGACAATATTATCCCATATGAACAATATGTGAAACAAGATGACAGTCATATTGTACCTAATGATGAATCTTCTGCAATCAATAATACATGCATGTCTGATGAATTCACTGCATTTGTGCCTGATGATTCCTTGACCACTGAACTCAATACCTATAAGGAACAAGTTGCCATTTATGAACAACGCGCTAAGTTTGAGCTAACTACCCGTGAGCAGGATATGGATAACCAAATGTGTGCAATTATCAGAAAAAGTAATTTTAGAGAAGAAGTATTAAAACAAGAGTTAAACTCCTTGCAAGAAAAGCTTTCTAAAACTGCTAAGCAAAAACAAGAACTTCAAGAAAATGTGAAAATGCTTAAGCAAGAATTCAATGCTAAGGAATCAAAACTTTTGAATGATTTTTCCAATCTGAAAACTTTGAAAAACAAACTTGAAAATAAGTTGTACATACAAGGGAATACCATTCAAACTGCTCACATGGTCACTAAACATAGAGTCTTAAGCGATAAGTATAGCGTTCCCCTTGTTGAAGTACCAAGTCCAGCGGTTATTAAAAAGGCTAGAGCTGCTCACAAGGTACTGTATGATGGTAATGAGATCCTTAAACCTAGACAGAACCCTAGTTGCGTTGAGTGCACTGAGGAAGATAATAAATCTGATGAAGTCACTAGGGAGAAAATGAATAAGAAGCTAGAAGATCTTAAATGCAAAGAGAAAAACATAAAGATCAGTCCTCATGATTACAAAAAGGAAAATTGGATTTCCTTGAACATGTTCAAGCCTCAAACTCTATTAACCCTAGAACAGATTTTTTGGAAAAAGGATATGGAAATGCTAAAAGCTGAAAATCTTGTTGAAAAGAATTCCCTCTGTAGGAGATTGTCAAAAGCAACTGTGTATCCTCCTAATACACCAATGAATTTAGTGCCTAGATCCATTGCCACTAATAGCAGAACCTTAATCAGCCTATATGTTGTTTATCAGATGTTTGTTGATTTTGAGAAAACGTGTAAGAAGAGAATCACACCTCTTGAGATAAGCGAGGGGAAAGGGTTTGAGCAAACCAAAGAATGTTATTTAACCGAGGTCATGCCTTTCTTTAAGCAGTTAAAAGGTCAATTTGAGAGTCTTAAAATTGGAATAAACAACGATATTAAAGAAATGGAAAAGGAATTTGATGCAATGTTAGTTGAAGTTAATGATCATGAACAGGAACTTAAGTACAATGAAATTGAAAGGAAGAATCTGCATATATTAAATGAGAACTTGATTTCTCAATGTGTTGCTCAAGATGTGTTTTATGTTGCTACGAATTCCTCTATTACTGCATCTCAATTTCATGAATTATCTTTTGCGTTGAAAGTTTCCCATGATCGTGTAATTGAGCTTGAAAAAACGAACTCAAAATTGCATGATAAAATCGAAACGGATGATCATGATAATCTGGTTAAACAGTTTTCAAAATTAGAAGTTGAACATCTTGCTTTGCAATTAAAATATCAACATCTCAAAGAAAATGTTAAAACCTCAAATATCAAGACATCCTCTTATGCTCCTGAGTTTGATGCAGTTTTTGAAATTAGCAAATGTGATGAACAAATTCGAGCTCATTATAACACGATCAAAAGATTGAAACCCCAAATCTCTCAATTAAAGGGTGAAAAGACCTATGTGACTGGCTCCCAAATGCCTCCTCCTTTAGATTCTCAGAATTCTCAAACGTTTCATCTTCAAAACTTAGTAAATGCTTTACAAAAGGAAAACGAGAGCTTTCTTGAAGAAAATGAAAAGGTTAAACGTCATTTCAATGAGTTATTTGAATCAATAAAAGTCACTCGTAATAAAAACAACGATCAAATAGCTTCATTACAATAGGAAATTGAGAATCTGAAGAGTCAGATAAAAGGGAAAATGCCAATGTCCAATGGGGAGAATGATGGATCAAAGGTACCTGTTTGTAATAAATATGTTTTGTCTGTGAAATATGTTCCTCCTCACCTTAGGAATAATAAACTTGCAATTCAAACATATTTCTCATCTCTTAAGGACTGTCTAGAATGTCTCCGTGAGATTGTTGAAGAGGATAAGTTAGAGAAACCACTTGATAATGCAATTGGGCATGCATGCTTATATGCCAAACGATCTCAAGAAATTCTAGAATGCCTAATCACAATATGCCCTAAGTCCTTAGGTGAGAGAGTTAATCCTTTGATTCCGTGTTCTATGCCTAGTGCCAAGTATGATATCCATTCGATACCCAATGTTTTGAATGAGCCTTTGGAGTATACCTTCAAGTAGGTCGATTCGGATCTGTTAGTGTTATAAAGTGAACCAAAGTGTGCTGCATGTAGTTCGGATCGGCACCTAAGCAAAGTTATGCAAAGAGTAGCAAAACCAACTAATGTTCCCATTCCCTCTACAGGAGTAATCAGTGACATTAAAGCGAGCAGGTCAAAGTCTCAAGACAATACAAGGAACAATAGGACATCGCAAGCTAAGAATGTGCATTGGAAGAAAGTAGAAGACTGATTGGCTCCCAAACGGTCTATCTTTTATTACACAAGTCAATCACTTGTGAATGGTCAATCGTAATAAAAGCCAAACAGCTTGAGACCAATGCAATTAAGTCCAGGAGAGTTTAGTGTTTCCCCAGGTCGTTAAGTCCGAACAGTACATGCGATTGAATAGCTAAGCGATATAGTGATCGGGTGATATTGAAAGGAAAAGGTTTGTGGATTTTGAATAATTATACCTAAAGAAAAAGTTTGTAAATTACAGGGGCTTAAATGCAAATTAAAGAAAATTAAAAAGCTAGATTATATTAAATAAACGCTATCACTATTTTTAAAATTTGATTTTCTTGATTTTTCTTTTATAAATTTGAATTAAAAACTAATTTTAAACTTTAAAACTAAATTAAAATACTAAAAATTATGAAATTAAAGAGGAAAATTGTGAAACTATTTTTCAAAAATCTAAAATAACTAAAGAGAATTTTCAAAACTAATTTTGTATTTTTCTGATTTATATTCTATT
This sequence comes from Chrysanthemum lavandulifolium, assembly GCA_022545495.1. NCBI lineage: Eukaryota > Viridiplantae > Streptophyta > Magnoliopsida > Asterales > Asteraceae > Chrysanthemum > Chrysanthemum lavandulifolium. Next base: position 172,216,993 of record CM040245.1, on the reverse strand, counting down.
TTCTATGAATTAAAAACTATTTAAAACTAATTAAATGGCTAAAAATTACAAATTTAACTAAGAAAAATCTGGAAAAATTATTTTTTTGCTTTTTATATTTATCTTAATCTATGAAAATTGAAAACTTATTTTTTTGAAGCATTTTTAAATTATTTGGATTAAAAGCTATTTAAAAAGTCCTAAAAACTGTTTTAAATAGGGAAAAATAGCAAACAGTACTGAAAAATTCAGGAAAATTCTAAAACAGTATTATAATTCTAGGAAAATTGATAAAACTTATGCTTGTGTGCAAGAAATAAGAGCTGTAGAGAAAAATGCTTATAAATAAGCACTTGTAATAAGCTAAATGTACCAAATGAGCACCAGATTATCATAGAAGCTAGAGTATTTAAAATCTACTTAATACTAACCTATTTCAACTAATCTAAACCTCTAAGATGCAAACTACAATGATTTGACTTGATTAAAAAATTAAAATGAAAACAGCCTACCCTACCAATTATAAGCTAATGCATCAGCTTATCTAATGAGCTTTTGGGGCAAATTGAATTGTGAACCTGGAGTACACCAAACAGATAGTTTATAAACCAAACTAGGGCTCTAGAGAAGCTGTAATAAGCTCTCTAGAGCTTCTGCAATAAGCTGAGAAAACCTTTGATCAATATGCTCTGTCACAGGGCATATAAGCTGAATTGACAAGCTTATTTGAAGCTTAAGGAGCTTTTGGAAAATTTCACAAAAATCAGTTTCCAACTCTTGACCAATTGAACTTGTTAAGTCCAAAATTTCACTTGAATTGAACCAATAATGAATCAATGAAAATTCCACAAACTTTGGTGAAAACCGAGTTTTCAACTTTGACTTTCTTTGTGAAATGAGGTTTGACTAAATTGAGTTTTGATCTTATGAAAATGATTATAAATGATGATTAGAGATGAAATGAGACCTAAATAAGCTATACTAAGTGATTCTAATCCTCAATGCAAGCTAATCTATTAAAATCCTAGCTGTTAAGAGCACTAGAGCAGTTATATGCAATTTTGACTAAATGAGTTTATGGATGCAATTTGAAGATTAATATAAGCGAGTTATGACCTATTAAGACTAAAAGCAAGCGAGTTCTATCACTAAACTAACTTCAAACACAGATTATTACTCTTGACCAAACACTACTTAAGCTAACTGTTTTGCGATCTACTACTAGAATTCCTTACAAATAATCCATAACCACTACCAAATCAAATCTAAAATCAATATAACCACTAAGCGATGCAAGGCGAGATATTATGCGAGATATGATGAGAAAATGTGATAATGAACTTACATTAGTCCTTAGCCACTATGGCTTGTAAACATACAAAATAACCACTGATTAAAACCAATTCTCAACCCCAAATCATACTAAATCAAACCATATCCAACACCATATCAGCAATTCAGATTAATTCAACCATAATTCTGAACCTTTGACTTTTGTTGACCAAAATCCAAATTTGCTTGAAACTGAGTTATAAGCTTACTAAAAGCTATGGGTAGCTTTAGTAAGCTTATTTGAGTTATAATGAAGCTTATTGAAGCTTGATAATTAGCAATTTTAAAACAGGTTTGATTACAGGAAATGGAAAAACAGAAAATTTAACCAAACTTTGAATTCTTACTGAAAATGAGTTACAACTGGCTAAAATGCCTTAGTTCAATACAAGGAAGATTAACATTACACTTTAGAACTTAATTAAGACATAAAAATTAAAAACGACATTTATGAGAAAATAAAAACTAAAAATACTCTCTTCTACCTTTCTCTTCCTATTTATTAGCAAAATGTCTTCCACTTGTCCTCTGAGTAAATCCCACTTCTATTTGGAGCCATTGGATCATTAGAGATGATATTAGCCGTTGATGAGTTTTGGCGCAAAAATAGGTATAGCAACTGGGGGGGGGGGGTTTGAGTGCAAGGAAGGAGAAACATTAATTGTTTCTTGTTTTGTTAGGTGAGGTGGAGTGATAAGGGTGGTGGGAGTTGAGCTGGAAGCATGGTTGTGGAGCTGGAATTGCAGACAGTTGGTGAAGATGGTGGGAAAAAGGAGGGAAAAGGGTGAGAAGTTTGACTGGGTGTTGACCGGGGTTATATTAAAAGGCAGGGGGTTCATTTAGGGGGGTCAAGGGTATATTGGCTGGGGGTTCATAATACAAAAGGGTTCAAGGGTCAAGGTATTTAATATCAAGGACCAAAGTTGCAATTCACCAAAAACCAAGGGACCGAACTGTAATTTTCCAAAGTTTATCAAAAGGACCAATTTTGACAAGTTAGAATTACCAAAGGACTAAAAATGCTAATTTTCGATTTAAAAATGTCCAAGGGTAAATTCTGTCAATCTTTGAAATTTCAGGGACTAAAGTTGCCATTTTGCAAAACTGAACTTTGAAGGGTTTATTTTGACAACTTTTGAATCCCATGGACCTTAAATGATATTTTGTTTTATTTTGATTTACAGGACTATTTTTGACAACTTTTGAAACTTGGGGACTAAAGCGCCAATTATGCAAACTTGATCGTTTTCATCGATTTTAAACATTTTGCATACGAAACATATAAAATACAATTTTGGGATATTTTCGGTATTTTGATGCATTTCTAAGTGTTTTAAATGTTTTGCGATTCAGATTGACCAAAATGATGAGTATTTACACACTCGTCAATCCCCATACTAAACTATTGCTAGTCCTAGCAATCTTTTGAGAAAACTTAATGGATTTGAATCTCTTTACCAAAAGCCATTACTTACGAGTAGCCAATTGTTTCGATTCAAGTAAGAACCTTGGTACAATGATAACCAAATGATTTTGAGCAAATCACCGACTTTCAGCGGTTTGAGTTGTCTTTACGAAGCCGTTTGCTACGGACTAGCCAACTCTTAGATAAAATATCTTTGGTGAGTCGATTACCAATTATGGTTTTCAAGCGCCTTTACCACAAGCCATAAACTTGCGGGCTAGCCAACTCTTCACTAATTAAAGATATGGTGGTGAACACCATACAATTTTGGAGCAAATTGCAAGCCGTCAACGGATTTGAGATATCTTTACCAAGAGCCGTTTGCTCTGGATTAGCCAATCCTTTTGTTTATTAGACATGGCGGATGATAATCAGAAGTGAGTAAGTGCAAAACACTTACTCCAAAAACTTTGGCCAAAATGGGGAATTGGGTGGTATAATAACATGATAAAATTCGTGAGAATTCCCCACACTAGAAATGAATATTGCCCTCAATATTCAAAGTACCGCGTGTTATGCGAAACATAGAATGTAAAGGGAAATACTACGGCCATTATTTGAATTTTTTTTTTTTTTTTGGGTAAACTTTTTATACAACAGTGGGCAACTCCCACACTAGGGTGGTAGAAAGTAGAAAGAAGTCGAAATCTGGTGAAAACCCATATAGTGTGCTCTTGTTTTTGATTCCCGAGTCGCTAGCTTGACTCGATCCCGCATTCATTTGTTCATGGGGAAAGTTTGTAGATCCGGGACAACCATAGGAGGAATGTCCTTTCCAAAATAGTGCTTCAATCGATGACCATTCACTTTAAAATTTGGACCATCGGGTTGAGATAACTCAATGGTTCCATAAGGAAATACTTTAGTGATGGTGAATGGTCCGGACCGGTAGGATTTTAGTTTTCTGAGAAAATCTTCAATCTCGAATTGAAAAGAAGGACTCGATCACCGACGTTGAAACGCGGTTCTTGATTTTGAGTCATGAATCTTCTTTGTCTTTTCTTTGTATATCAAAGAGTTCTCGTATGCTTGATCACGGAGTTCATTTAATTCATTCATTTGAACTTTCCGGTGATCACCGGTATCTGAATATCGAAGTTGGCATGTTTCAAGGCCCGGTATGCTTTGTGCTCAAGCTCAATCGGCAGATGACACGCCTTCCGTACACTAGCTTGTATGGAGTACACCCGATTGGTGTTTTATAAGTATGACGGAAGGCCCCAGTCGTCATCTAGCTTATCCGACCAAGAGGCACGGTTTTAGCCTCTTGTCCTCTCGAATTCTTTTAATCCCTCGGTTGGAAACTTCCACTTGCCCACTTGTTTGGGGTGGTGCGCGAGAGAGACGGTGAGTTACACCATACTTTTGCATGACTCTATCAAACCGGTCATTGCGAAATGCGTACCACGATCATCGATTATAGCTCGTGGAGTTCCAAACCTAGCAAAAGAGATTTTAAGAATTTCACAACAACTCGGGCATCGTTGGTAGGCAAAGCTTTCGCTTCAACCCATTTTGACAAATAGTCAACGGCCACGAGTATGTATTTATTTCCTCGAGATGAAGGAAATGGCCCCATAAAGTCAATGCCCAGATGTCAAAATCTCACACACTTGAATGGCGTTTTCGGCATTTCATTTCTTAGTGAGATATTTTCGTGACGTTGACAAGCGTCGCGAGGTTTTGACAAATTCGTGGGCATCCTTGTAAATCGTGGGCCAATAAAATCCGGAATCAAACACCTTCTTGGCGATGTAGTTGAGGCTATGATGTCCCCAAGAGGGTCGAATGGCAAGCCTTGAGAATATCATTGGCTTCGACCATACACACATCGCCTCGATGACTTGATCCGCAAATTTTGAATAAGTAGGGTCGTCCCGAGTAATGTTTTACATCTTTAAAGAATTTGTATTTCATTGGGACGACATCCCTTTCACCACAAAGTTACCCGCATGGTAATTTGCAAAGTCGACAAACCATGGGGTAGAAGAGTCTCTACGAAAAGAAACCACATTGAGTGTTTCGAGAGGAAATGTTTCGTTTATTTCCTTTTCTCGAACACATTACGGTGAGGGTTTTCTAGGCGGAGACGAGATGATCGTGACGGGTTCTCGGCTCCTTTTTATCACGTATAATGATATCAAATTCTTGCGGAGGAGAACCCAGCGGAGCAATCTCGGCTTTGCATCTTGTTTTGCAAAGAGATATTTGAGAGCCGAGTGATCCGTATACACCACGCATTTGGTCAAGATTAGGTATGGCGAAACTTCTCAAACGCATACACCATGCACTAATAATTCTTTTACGTAGTGGTGTAATGGGTTTGAGCTTGATCATAGTCTTACTCGCGTAGTGGATAGGTGAAAATGCTTGGTTTTCGTTGCCCCAAGGCGCACCGATAGCAAAATCACTTGCATCGCACATGAGTTCAAAGGGTAAATCCCGATCGGGGCAACTAGAATGGGTGCTTCCGTAGTTTTTCTTTAATGTTTCAAAAGCTTGATGCACTCGGTGAGAAGATAAAAGGAGCATCCTTCTCAAGGAGATGAGTCATAGGCCGGCGATTTTAGAAAAATCTTGTATGAATCTACGATAAAACCGGCATGACCTAAAAACTCCTAATACCTTTGACGGTAGTAGGATGAGGCAATTGGCAATGACATCCACTTTCGCTTTGTCAACCTCAATCCCGTTTTTGAAATCTTATGGCCTAGGACAATTCCTTCCTTGACCATAAAATGGCTCTTCTCCCAATTTAGACAAAGATTGGTGTCTTCACACCGTTTAGCATTTTTCTAAATGGGAGAGACATGTTTGAAATGAGTCCCCAATGACCGAGAAGTCATCCATAAACACCTCCATTGTTTCCCGATCATGTCGTGGAAAATTCCCATCATACATCGTTGGAGCGTGCGGGAGCGTTACATAGGCCAAAAGGCATACGTCGTAAGCAAAAGTTCCATATGGGCGGTTGAATGTGGTCTTTTCTTGATCCCGTGGATCAATGGGGATCTGAAAATACCCCGAGAAACCATCAAGGAAACAATAGTATTCGTTCCTCGCTAATCTCTCAAGCATTTGGTCCATGAAGGGTAGAGGAAAATGGTCTTTACTGGTGGCTTCGTTTAACTTGCGATAGTCAATACACACGCCATCCGTAACCAATCGAGTTGGAATTAACTCGTTTTCTTCATTGTGACAACAGTTATGCCACCCTTTTTGAACACGGTGGATGGGATGACCAAGGACTATCGAGATCGGGTAAATTAGACCGGCATCAAGAAGTTTGAGAACCTCTGTTTGATAACCTCATGAATCTTAGGATTCACCCTTCTACGATGTTGGATTCTTTGGTTTGAAATCATCCTCCAATAAAATCTTGTGTGTACAAAATTCGAGGTTAATACCCTTGATGTCGGAGAGTCTCCAAGCAATTGCTTGCTTGTGCAACTTCAAAACCTTTATGAGAGCAGTCTTCTCCTCCTCGTTAAGTCCTTAGCAATTATGACGGGTAATTTATCATCACCTCCAAGAATGCATACTCGAGATGAGGAGGTAGGTCCTTAAGTTAAACCTCGGAAATTCTTGATAGATGTTTATGCGGATTTGATTTCTTCAATCGTGATCTCTTTCGGAGGAGTGACGGTAATGGATCTTCATTTAACAATTGCTCAAGATAAAGGATATCTCCTCCGAATCATAAACACCATTATCAATTCCGTGGAATCGATTCATCATTAGCAAGAAACTCATCGATCTTTTCCAAAGAAGTCACCTCCCTCAAGCGGAGTAAGAGAGGGAAGAGTCGGCAATAATTGGTTGGGAAGATGTGGTGGGATCCCCACTCACGAATTATGAAAATAACCAAGAAACTCTTGAGAGTACTCCTGAAGCAATATCAATTACATCGATTCGATTAACCGATTGACATCATAGTTTGCGTAGTACCTCGAAGTTTGATCAAGGTTAAGGTGTGACTTCATTACCCACACGTAATGTGATTTCTTGCTTAAATACATCAATGAGAGCACGGCCCGTTCTCGGAATCCTCGTCCAACAATGAGGGAACCCGATGATCGACATCAAGTCAACAACCACAAAGTCGGTGGAAAATGGAACTTTCCTACTTTCACGAATACATCCTCGGCGATGCCAAGAGGACGCGATATAGAACGATCGCAAGCTCAAGAGTCATGCGGTAGGAATAAGTTACGGAAGAAAGTTTCTTCCATCTTGAATAAGGCATCAGTTGATGCTTGCACCAAGATCGGCGAGGTAAAGCATTCAATCATTCCTCGAAAAACACAAGGTAGAAGAAATTTTCCGGGATCTCCAAGCTTCTCGGGAAGCTTCTTTATGAAGCTATTGGCGAGTTCTCGTTCGAAGGAGTTTAGCCATTTCAAACAGTTGTTCCTTGTTGCTTAACATGTGTTTGAGAGTTGATGCAAACTTGGGCATCAAGATGATAGCATCTAAAGCTTATGTCAAAATGTAGTTCTTGGAAAATTTGAAAATTTTTTCCATTTGATGGTAGCTTTTTCATGGAGCTTTGCTCATTTAAGCGTGATGGGCAAGGAATAGAAGTTTTGGATTGGGTTTTCAACCTGGAGGTTCAAAACAACTCTGGTTTGGTTTTGGGTTTGGGACAACTTGAGGATGGACATCGTTGGTACCTCCGTTATTAGTAGGAAGTTCCTTGTCCTTTGTTGCCTCGGGTTCACTTTCCACTACCTTCGGGAGAGAAGAAGAAGAGGTAGTAGGAATAGCGGGTCCATCATATGAAGCACCACTTCGGTTGTGATCGCCTTTGCATCGCCCCTCGGATTAGCGATCGTGTTGCTAGGTAAAGTACACGAGCCCGAGGGTCGATCATTTAAAGACTTCTTAATGTCGAAAATCGCTAACCAACAACCTATTCATTTCCTCTTGGGATTTCATGAATTGCTTCATCAACTCATCGATGATGGTCCAGTTGGAACAATGGCTTGATTTTGTGTAGGAAAATTCGCCTCTATTGTTTGGATTAGGGCCTTGATTTTGGAAATTTCTTGATTATTGCCATGAAAATACCACAGGTTGAAATTTCACGACCTTGGTTTCTATTAAAATTTCCTTGGTTTGGAAATTTTGACTTTGATTTTGAAAACCGTTGTTTTGACTAAAATTACCTTGGTTTTGAAAACCTTGGTTCGTTCTATTCGATTTTGATTACGATTTTGGTTTTGGTTGAAACCGGGTGGTCCAGGTAGTGGTTAGGGCGGTGGTTTGGGTCCATAGAGCACGGTATTGGTTGCCTCTGAATTGGAAATCCCATACGCGTTTATTCAGTAACATATTGGATTTCATAAACACATAAATAAGCTCAACAATGGATCGAATAGTATAGAGTTTAGAGAGAAAGTGGGATCCTTTCTAGAGAGAAAGTGAAAGAAAACATAGAAGGTTAGATTAAGATGAATGAAAGGTCCAACCTCACCTTGGGAGGTAGAGGGTATATATAGTTACAAACTAAACGTCCTCCTTGGATGTGGATCGGGCATACGGTGGGTAAAGACCCGTCCTTCCTTCACGGTGTTGCTCTAAACTAAATAACTAACTAATAAAGCAATAAATAACGATATGTCTACGAGCTAACTTATGCTAGATTATATTTGGGGTGATCGACTCTTCACTATGGAATTTCTAATTCCTAACAATCTCCCCAAGGAGGTCACCCCATATTTTACATTTCAAATCCTAGCATTCTATTTAATCTTGATCTTGAGCTCGTAGACATTAATTCTTCAACATCTGCATCTTTGTGCTTTTGCGGTGATTCTTTAAAGTCCGATAACTTTGTACTTTAAGTGGAGGCCTTTATCTTGATCTACATCATTGATGATCTTGAGCTTTAATTGAGATCATCGACCACGATAAATCTCGGATCACCCTTTATTGTGTTGCCATCATGTGAAGTTGTGACTTTCGGACCGACATGCTCACATTACGGATCATGACATCTTTCCATCGAGTAGCGGAAGCTTTCTTGGTTCATGATATTTGTAGCAGTAGCGAAGCATAGTATAAAAATATCATAACCGGGTTATGTAGATATGCACCGGTCATGATTTCTTCAATTAAGTGTGGATCTTTGTGAGCATGTGGCTTTGGATTGACCGCTCGATTCGATCACCGCAACCGTCCAAATGTACCGCAAACAACGATTAGCAATAAAACACACGAAAGTGTCTTTGATCACTTCGTTGAATTGAGGTACACGCCCATGGTTCCCGTTGATCGATTACAAGTCACGCTTGTGATCGGTAGGATTCTAAGAATCTCCTTGACGGGGTTTCGCGGTTTGCTCTAGCCGTTCTCAAACCGGAACGTCTCAAAGAAGATAACACGGAGTGAGTGAACCGACAAATTGAGATTCACCGATTGATGAAAATGATTTGAAAAACAATCGCGTATTGCTTGAAGAAAGAGTTTTGCAATCTGACGAAGGTTTTATGAGAAAGATCAATTTTAATCAAAATACCTTTTGTATTTGAAAAGAGTACACATTCGATGTGCTAGTGAAAAGAAGAGATTCGCACATCGAGCGGTTTTCTAAAAGTATTTTCAATCGAGATACTTTTGAATTTGAAATGAATACACATTCGACGTGCTAGAGAAAAGAAGGTTTGCACATCGAGCGGTTTTCCAAAAGTATTCGTCAATTCCATTCTGGACCAAGGTTGATTCAAGAGTGAATCGCCCCATCGTTTCTATCCGGTTGTCACAAGCTTGATCTTACGAGAAGATCTCACATGTTACCCACCAAGAGCTTGTTTGATGTTGGCTCTAGAAGGATTTCCATCTTCATTGTGAATATTTTACATATCACTCGGATGTTCGGCAATACCACAAGGATAATCGTGGGACTCTTAATATATTCTTACTTTCCACATTGTGTGAAACAAAGCAAGTCTTCAAGAATAGTGTCCTAATGAGATATTGTGGATGATCTCTTGGCTCTAGACTCAATAGTGCATTTTGGTTCCTTTCTTGGGAGACTAGGGAGGGTCTCCTTCTTCAATATCAACAATCTCTAAGGGAAAGTCGATAGATTATGTAGATTCCCGTGAGAATGAAACAAGCCCTTTAAGAGGAACTTGAGTGGTTTGGGAAGTTTAGTGCGGTGCATCACCGGGTCCATGATGTCTTGTCTTCAATACCGGTGTTACCTTAGTAACCACCAAGTAGCATATGAATTTAACCCGGTTTACGCCTAAGGTTGAATTGATGGAGGCTATTTCTTTTCACCCTTTTCTCATTCATTTCTTTTCATTCTTCAACCCCTTCAATGCTTACCAAGACTTCATTACTAGAACCTTGTTGGGTTTATTCTAGTACTAGTTACGTCTCGATCCGCACTCTTCCCATTTCTCATTTTCTCCTTTTTTCAATATACCTAAGGACTCTACACTATCTAGTGGATTGTCCTCGGTAGATCCCTCGATTACGGCGGATCGTGGGAACTAATACCTAACCTCACCATCCTTATAACTCCGGACATAAAGTAAAATGGTGGGTCTTTTAGTGCAGTTCATTCTTCCTTGAAACGAATTGAAAATCATTTGGAAAAACAATCAAGGTACTTGTGATACGAGATCAAAGCATTTTGTACCTTAATAGTTTTGATCATTTTAGAAATGCTCCCCCTCAACATGTACAGATGATATTGAAATTGTTTGGCACATGGAGACAAGAGTTCTTTGAAATAATTTCATGATCACAATTTTCTTAGAAAAAGCCTTTTGATTTTCTTTGGTAAATTCTCTTCCTCAATATGTGCATAGGATATTTGAAATCATTTTTTCACATAGAGGCAAGAGATCTTTTGAAGCACATTTACGATCACACAAGCCATTAAGAAACCATTTAAAACTCAATCAAGGTACTTTATGTTAAAACATAAAAGCATTTGCACCTTGATAGTTTCTTTTCTTTAAAATGCTCCCCTCAATATATGCTTCGAGATTGAAAGCGTTTAGCACATATGAGAGAGCAGCGTGCACAATTAAATCAAAACGATCACCTTTTATCAAATTTCATTATTAAATCACAAATTCTCCCCCGATCAAAAATATCAAACCCTTTGAGATTTTGGATCCCAAGTGATTTAATAAGGTTTATAAAACATGGGAGAAAATGTGCCTAATTTAAAAACTCATCTAGTTTTTGGATAAATGCTCCCCCTCAACATGTGCATTATGTATATTGAAATAGTTTGGCACATGGAGGCAAGAGTGCCTTTGAAGGACTAAAACCAATTCCATTAAAATAGATTTGAGATTTAAATCACGATCTCTCACCCGATCAAAGATTTCAAACCATTTGAGATTAGTGATCCCAAAAGATTTAAATAATTTAGAAAATTTTGGGGAAAGACGTGGCAAGATTTGATTTTGAAAAATGACAGATAAGGATCATTTTAAGACATTAAAGATTGTTAGTATCAGGTATGATTGTTTTAAGAGATCTTTTAGTAAAATAAAACAATTTCACAATCAAACAAGAACAGAAAAAATTTCATTTTGACAGATCTTTGAGTTTTAAAGAAAATCATACCATGACATAACATTAAATCTTTAGATCACCACTTTGTTTCGTACAAACCGGACCTTTTATGAAGAAATATCGTTTGAAAATATTTTATTTTAAATCACACTCCCCCTCAATCCATGACATAAGTCAATGATTGAGTGACTTATGTTTTGATAAAATGAAGTCCGGTGATTTTTAAAATTTAGTCCAATTTATTTTCAAAACAATATTTTTCCATTTTCCAAAACAATATTATTAAAAGTTTTAGAAAAATGGTATCATTTACTACTTGTCCTGCACAAAGATACATTAGGTGGTTGAGAAGCTTCCATTGTTGTTGTAGGGCTTGGAAGAAAACCGTCTGCCGATGCAGTGAGACTTCTTCTTACGTTGCATTTTGAATGCCAACTGAGGTCAAATTAAGCTCCGTTTCTTCAATCACTTAGAAGAAAACCATCTGCTGATGCAGTGATACCTCTTACGTTGCATTTATGCCAACTCTCCATTGAAGTCTAATTAAGCTCCGTTTCTTCATTTGTCAACCCAAGATATCGTTACCCTTTCCTTGCGGCATCCAATCATGTTCATTTATGGGATCCGGATCGGAACATTCTTATATACCAATATACCGCATATGTTAGTGAACACACATACAAATATATGGTGGTCGACAACACCCAAACAAACAATCGATTAATAAAAGTCAATCCAACATATCAATCGGATCATGTAAGGTATGGGAATAGTGTGTTTCTCAAACTCTAATCATCTAAACCTAACAATCATATCCTAGAAACCTAGTCCTTCAACATAGGCAATTATATTTTTCGAGATAAGCACGTGGGATAATTAAGAAAGTCCGTTAGATGATATAAATTTGAAAACATTCTCCCCTCAATCAATGACTTATTTTACGAAAAGATTAAAAGCGGCGAAGTCATTGATTGAGTTTCAATTTTCACAAAACTACGAATCGATAGATTTACAAGCAACTCATTTACCACCATTTTAGAAAACAACAAATATTTTTCTCGAAGAATTTATAGACGGAAAAATATTTGAGTAGGAACAATGATCCTTGACATACTTTCCTCATTTGTTTTTAGGATAAGTGCACGAAATATTTGAAAAATTGGTTTAGCGCATCACTTTCCTTTCTTTTGAAGAGCGGGTTGCTATCTCGAAATAATAGCAAACCATAGTTTAAGCACGGGTTCTGATCAAGTAGCGTAAGCCATTATTTGAAGCACGGTTCTGATCGAAATAGCGTAAGCCATAGTTTGAGACATGTTTAAAAATATTTACACCTCTGCTCGAACTTCATCTATGGTCCCGTGCCATTATTGAATGACATTTCTAAGACCGTAGATGTTATCGATACCGAAGACATGTCTTGAGAAAACATATTTTTGGTATTTTTAAATTTTTCGATTTTTATGGATTTTGATGATTTTATATTTTTCTATTTGTTTTGTTGGTTTTATATTTTGTATTTTGATTTTTGATAAATATTTACAAATAGAATAGATGATATAGTTTAAGAAGATGATGATACGAGTACCGAGATAAGGATATCGAACAAGACGTTGTAAAAGATAGAAATCGTCATCTCTTAAACTTCCACCACCAAAGCTTTCGAGGCTCAGAATAGAAGATAGAACACGAGCCTTTGAGAAAGAGAGACTTTGGCGACTTCCCTCATCTTGTCAATCTTGAATAAAGACTATTTTCCCAAGAAGAAGAATGAGAGAGAAAGCAGTCTCATTGAATGAAGCTCGGCACCACGAAGAACATGAGAACACCGAGGTAACAAGTTAAGTCATTGATCGACTTAGCGGTTATCAAATCCGAATAGCGATGAAGACCGATCACATGAACTGTTATGCGTCCCGATGTACACATTACTCTTCAAGATTGACCATTGTCTTATGCAGGGAACAATACATCAACATCTTCATATTACCAAATACATTCCGGTTAACTTCCATATAACCAATCAACCCATAATGTACACAAGTACCCAACGAGTAGAAACAACAACATCACACTAAGCGGTTGAATCACCGATCTCCTCTGCGCAGATGTCAACTCTAGAATAGCGATTAAGCTCGATCATGTGAATATGTTGTCCGACCACGATATACACATATATCTCCTCCGATCGTTGCGATCTCATCGAATCATCATTACATTGTGTACATGAAGCACTAACCGGAAGCACTATATAAAAATCATAAAGAAGATGTCGATATGCAATATCATCTCACGAACCAAATATTCTTTTCACATTTCTTCTAAGCGAGCACCGACGTAACACATACCAAAAGTCTCCAGAGACCATTTCCTCCAATTAGTTGGAATAATACACTAAAGGCTACGAGTTAAACATCGAGTTTCTCTACGGTTATGACCATTGTCTTTCCGGGATAACTTCAATCGGTAGAAGTGTTAAGTTCATCATGTGTACTCGTTGTGCTTTTAGATATATGTCTCCTTCCCCTTGCTGGTTTTGATACCTCAGTTCAAAGAAACATAATATACCCAAAACTCGAAATCTTGTGAGAAGAACTCAAATAGCCCAAATGAATCTGTGAGAATCAACTCGCAATGGAAACTCTCTCGACTATCTTTATCAACCCATATGTAGACAATTTGAAGTGACCACCGATGAAGAATACCCGATATACCAAACTTGAAAATGAAGTCAAGTTCCACATTTGTATCTTAAGCTTGCACTTAATAATGGAAGAACGGTGCGAGAATTTATGCTTCAAGCAAATTTCTAAGTACTCACTACTCAAGCAAAGTATGAGACATTAACACCTCTTGCGATTATCCACACCGACATATCGTGTGACATCGAGTAAAACAAAGTAACTCCTAATAGTGATAGTTAACGGTCTTCAACCATCCACCTCATTGCTGGTAACTAGATAACCCAAGACTTCAACTCAAATTCTTAAGCCCGAGCAAGTTATCAAATAAGAATACACCTTTGTGAATGTCAACTTCAACCACAAATAAGTGATAAAAGAGTAACTTCGAAGTAATCAACTTGTGTCAAATGTCCAACACTTGAATAAACATTCAATCGGATGAACATTGACCCAATGAATGAACCGAAGCAAATGATTCCTCAACATCAATGCATTCTTCCTCAAGGTATACATGTAGAAGCTGATCTGGAAGATTTACTAAAAATTTCTTTTAGCGGATGAGGAAGTCATTTTTCCTTAATGTTTATGTGGTTGATTTATAGCGTGCACAATGAGAGGAACAATAACTGTGAAGATTTGGCAAAGGAATACCAAAGAGCGGATCATTATTCATGAACAATAATCCGTGAAGATTTGGCAAGGAATACCAAAGAGCGGATCATTATTGATGAGTGCAACTACAATATCATGATAGTCATTATCAACGCCTTTTGAAGTGGCGGAGATAAGGTTTCTTGAGAGTTCGAGAAGTACTTCTTAGATGGTGAACTAGTTGAGTCGGAGAAACCGGAGCATGAGCTTGAGTCGGATGATCAACATTCGTTAGAGGTTGGAAGTACTCATCAAACATATCTTTGAAACACAATGAATCCCAAACAATGAATCCCATTTATCCTTAGTAATTGAAGCATTAGGCGTTGGAGGTGTCATCAAAATCAATCAATGAATCATTGCTAAAGAATCGAGCAAGTCTAATTGGGGATTAAATTTTGGCTTTTCAATCTCCCCAATTAGTGCTCTCCCTAAACCGACGAAGATTTTCAAGTGTTCTTCTCGGCCGGATTAAGAAGAAGTCTTTAGATCATCAAATGCAATTAGTCTTTAGTCTTCTAATCATGTAGCTTTCAAATGTAGATTAGGCTCAGACTCGACCTTCTTCAAGATTATCCGAATGGGAAATAGACAGTTAACATCTTCTTCACACCAAAGGCATTCTCGTTAACTTGTAAATAGCAAATCCCTTAATTAAAGTCCTCCCAATCAAACAAGAACATAAAGATGTTCATCAAAGAAATCACCCAAAGAACTAGAAGCACTTTGTCATTTAATCATATCGGCCCGTGTGAAGATGTCAACCCAACGGCTCTTAGAAGAAACTACATGTGAAGATGATCCGATAAGAAGAATCTCGGTTCTTACATGGGTTAGGAGCCGTTTGACCATATATTCTCAAATATCATCAACCATGCAAAAATTCACACTTCTTCTCCCCTCAAGAATTGCATACAGAGATGCCATTCTTGATTAACCAAGTGATTATCATCCAAATGTATTCTATTCACACTTCTCCCCGCAAAATTAGCACATGATGTCGCCATCTTCATTATATTGAGCAAGAGGAATAAGAGTAATTATCGATAGTCCGGTTCACTTGATGGTCAAGCGCATGGAAAAAGCATGAAGCATGTTGATGAAGAATGTCGATGAGAATGGTCATAAACATGAAGATTTTCTTCTTAAGAAGATAAAGCGCATCAAGCGTACACCTTTCTTTTCTTTGAGGAACGGGGCTGAAGTGTTATCTGCAGACGCCATAATGATGAAGTACGAGGCCGAATCGATGTGCGGGGCGTCATAGCCGATTGAATATCAATGTTGAGTAACTTGAACCCGTGAGTTATGAGATATCAATCCTTCATTATCCATACTTTAAGCCGGTCCATGTATTGAAGGATCAAGTATCGCTGGCGAGTAAGGACTACCGCACTAATATTACAAACTTGATTGCATATATTTTGGTTAGTGACATCGATATCCAAACCCTTTGGGGTTTCACGGTCAACATTGAGATTGCCAATGGTAAACATCTTTCCTGTAGGTATCCACCTAAGTCCAAAGACATCCTTATAAATTTTACGGATGGTATCAACTTATGGCAAGGTCTAGGATTGTTAGGCTTCTTATGCATAGTGGGAGACTTATCCTTATTCCTTGTTTCCAAAGATTTAGTAGTTGGTAACCATCTAGGCGAGGCTTTTGGTTTCATTTGCTTCATATGCCTTGTGGATGACTTAGTGTAAATCCTAGACTTAATGTGTTTTACCATTTCATGAGCATTTACTTTCTTGAGGATTTTGTGAAGCATTTATCATGATTAGCATTAAAGATACATTTGAGACACTTTGAGCAAACGACTTGTTTGGATTCAAAATAGGTCTAGATTTCTTAGTGCGATCTGCTATGGAATAGCTTTAATCGAAATGCAACTACTCTTAGAAGTAAGCCAATCCCTAGTATTTAGATTAGTGTTCCTAGGTAATGGTTTAGAACTACTAGCATGCCTTGAAATCTCGAAAAATTCATCACCCTAGGTCTTGCACCTAAAATTCCGTCTTTGCGATTACGTGCCTTCTTTCTAGCCATTTCTAGATAAGAGTTCTTACACAAGTCATTCATATCAATTTTCCTAGGCAAGTGAGGTGAAGTGGTGGTTTTGTCAAAACTTGTATCGCATCAACTTAGGAGGCAAACCGTGTTTTGAAAATTTTGGTCGTTCGGATCTAAACGCATTCGGTTGTCTAATAACTGGTTTCCCAAGATTGATGGTTTTGCAAACTTAGTGTTCACACTATTCCTCGTTGTTTTTCGAGCTCATTTTTAAAGCAACAATAGTGAAACTCTTATCCGAAGTTGAGCTTTGAGATCATCAATTTTGCTATCAAAGAGTTTGTTTGTTCTATAGACTTAGTTCTAGCTTCTTTGTGATTCACTTAGTTCTATGTGATGCTTTCTCAAAGACTCATTTTCCTTTAGTAATTTAGCCACATAAATTGACAATTCATTATTTCTTGTTACAGTAGCATCAATGTCTTGTGTATTCATGACTAAATTACTTTTCACATTCAAGACATAAATATGTTTCTTAAGATTGTAAATGGTTGAGTCTTTGTCTTGAAGTGAGCTTTCAAAGTGTTAATTTCAAAAGTTCACGAATTCGTGAAGTTCCGGATTTTTACATGGTTTGTTAAGTTGAAAACTTTCTTCTTTACTCGTATCGCAATTTCAAGTGAAATGCAATGTTTTCAAGAATTGAGAATTTGTTTGAAAGTTCATCAAAAGCCTTTTATCAACCATATCTTTTGTTTTGAAACACTTAATCTCGAGACTCACCTCGATTCTGTAAGATTTATCAAAGTCATGTTCAAACATAATGATCGGTTTGTTTAAGTACTTTAGCGGATGCATTGTGTTGAGCGAAGAAGGGTACCTCATTACATGACTCTGTTCAATTTTCAGTCCGATATCCGCATCCACATCATGTGTAACAAGAGTCACCGAACCATTGGTGTTTCAAGCTTATTTGTCTCGAGCCTCAGTATTCGGTGTCAACTAATCCAACATCCGGTGCCATACCGGTCTCAACACAACAATTTATTAATTGTGCCCGAGATTTATTCGCCTTTCCGATCACAACATCCACTTCTTGTGTGACGGGGAGTTCTTGAGTTGGTTACATCATTCTTTGTTGTTTCGATATTACGCATTCAAAGAACACCGACCTTTTCGATACATTTCCGACTTATCACAAATATCTCTCAACTGTACTGGACTCTCATCTACTTTTGCATCTTTACGAGTAACTTCCTCAATATACTTCTCCACATTATCCATGAGATGGATAAGTGTCTCCGTGAACACGCTAATTTCCATTCCAGTGTGTCTCTTGAAGGACATTTCGGTCATGTCTTGATCATAATCGATGTGAATTCCTCTAATGAATGGTGAAAGTGTTTGTAGATCACTTGAAGTGCGTACTGGAACTATCCTTATGAACCTTCTCTTTGTCAACTTGTCGCTCCAATTTCTCTAGGTTTAACAAACAGAGTTCACATTAGTGTGGATAAGTCTGACGAAAGAGGAAATACATGTTCGATCCATTGATGTGGGTAGAAGTAACATGAGGTGAGTGAAGTTGTTGATAAGGTTCAATGCTACTTTCCTTTTGCATGGCATTCCGTAGCTTTGAATAGTGCAAATCTTTCTCATTGGACTCGAGCATGAAGAACTCAAATCATCATTGATTGATTCCATCATCGATAACTGATTCGATGTAGCAAACATTATCATTGTTGTCCACATCATACAATTTAAGTACTTCAAATTACGGGTCAAGAGAGTAAGACATGATGTGGTAGAATGCACGGATTTTACAAGTCTATGATTTAAACCGAGAAATAGAATCTTTCGCGGGATTTTACTAAAATTAAGACCAAACCGTTAAGCAATGACCAATGGAATATGTTAAGATGACTTCTGTTCGGAGCGGATTTAGGCCTTTAGTTCATTCGGAGTGCCATTCTCCTCGTTCTCACGGTCGTTTTGATGGGTAGAATGCTGAAAACGGAGTTACGGATCATAAGTTATAGCCGTTTGAAGTTTTGTCGGGAAAAGTCAACAAAACGCACTGATGAAATGGTCAAACCGCTTCTAACAATCCTCTATGAAGGCAACTCGCTAGATGCTCAAGTCGCTAGAGACAACTCGCTATGAACCAAGTCGCTACACACAAGTCGCTATGAAGCAAGTCGCTACACACAAGTCGCTATGAACCAAGTCGCTAAACACAAGTCGCTATGAACCAAGTCGCTAAAGAGCAACTCGCTAAGTGGCCAAGTCGCTAAAGAGCAACTCGCTAGTAACAACAGAGACAAGTTGCTAGAAATTGTAAAAAGTCTCACAAGTCTCACGCCAAGTCTCTCACGCCAAGTCTCACGCCAAGTCTCACGCCAAGTCTCACGCCAAGTCTCACGCCAAGTCTCACGCCAAGTCTCACGCCAAGTCTCACGCCAAGTCTCACGCCCAAGTCTCACGCCAAGTCTCACGCCCAAGTCTCACGCCAAGTCTCACGCCAAGTCTCACGCCAAGTCTCTCGCCAAGTCTCTCGCCAAGTCTCACGCCAAGTCTCACGCCAAGTCTCTCACGCCAAGTCTCACGCCAAGTCTCTCGCCAAGTCTCTACGCCAAGTCTCTACCAAAATAGGCGCCAAGTCTCTACGCCAAGTCTCTACGCCAAGTCTCTAGCTAGATACATTGAATCTGGACATAACCACAAGTCTCTACGAAGAAATATAACTACAAGTTTCTACGAAGAACATATTCAAAAGCACCACTTTCCAATCCAAAAACAACTCAACCACGATGATTCAAGCCTTCCAAATCAAAACCTAAACACTTATGATGATCTTAAACACAAAAGTACAATCAAAATCCAAACTTTAACACTAGAAATCAACCAAATGATGCAAAACACTAAACTTTCTCAAACTCAAAACCACCTAAAACCACTAGAAATCCAAAGATATGTAAGAGATGATCTAACCATGGCTCTTGATACCAATTGTAACATATTGGATTTCATAAACACATAAATAAGCTCAACAATGGATCGAATAGTATAGAGTTTAGAGAGAAAGTGGGATCCTTTCTAGAGAGAAAGTGAAAGAAAACATAGAAGGTTAGATTAAGATGAATGAAAGGTCCAACCTCTACCTTGGGAGGTAGAGGGTATATATAGTTACAAACTAAACGTCCTCCTTGATTGTGGATCGAGCATCTGATGGGTAAAGACCCGTCCTTCCTCCACGGTGTTGCTCTAAACTAAATAACTAACTAATAAAGCAGTAAATAACGATATGTCTACGAGCTAACTTATGCTAGATTATATTTGGGGTGACCGACTCTTCACTATGGAATTTCTAATTCCTACGACTTCAAAGGGTTACCATCGGTGGCCATACAGTTGTAATAGGCATGGGGCCACCAAGTAACACATACTTCCACTTTCTTAACTTCAACAGGAGGTGAAGTTTGTGGAAAGAAACTTTCTTTTGGTTAGAGAACCAAAGCTTGAATTGCTTAGTGAGTTTGTCAATCTTAGCATCGGTGCTAGATTGACTCACGAGCGATGAAGTAGAAGGACCAACACCGACTTGGGAAACAACCGGTTTGCCGTGCGGGCGGACTTTAGACTTGTTTTCAATTATCGCTAAAGCTTCTTTTACGCTTTGCTCAAGAAATTTCCTCGGTGGAGGAATTGATAGAATCTTGATCGATTGACTCACTCCATTATAGAAAGTATCGAGTTGCATCAACTCGGAGAAACCATGGTGAGGACATTTATGAGCAACTCCTTAAAACGATCCCACGATTCATCGAAGGATTCATCAAACTTTTGTGTGAATTTGATGATTTCGCTTTTAAGACTCGTGGTTTTGGAAGGTGGATAGAACTAGCTCACAAATTTCTTCACGTGTCTTCCCATGTTTCGATTGATTGAGGGGTTGTTTTCAAGCCAACCGGGCTTGTCCTCAAGGAAAATGGGAATAGAAGAAGTTTGACAAAGATCTGTAGGGACATTCTTGTATTTGATGGTAGATGCAATCTTGTTAAACCATCGAATATGAGCATGAGGATCATCCTCTCAAAACCATAGAATTGACTTGAGGTTACAAGATTTAGTAACTCGGTTTGAGTTCAAAATTTTCACCACAATGGTGGGATAACAATAGCATCTCCATACCCATCGATGGGTGCCTCGAGAAGCTCACACATGGGACGTTCTTCCGCCATGATAGCGGAGTAGTGTGAGCGATCCGGATCTCGATCCGATCGATGGGGCGTAATCGTCACTGGATCGCCTTCTTGGAATCTCGACAAGCTCACGAAATGGGCTCACAGACCTAGAAGAGCGAAAAGATACACTAGAGTTAACTCTAAGAAATCTCGGAGTTAAGGGAATTATGAAAATGGGGAAAGAAGAATCTTTTTGGGTTTTATGGTTTTATATATATGTAGAAACAAAAGAAAAATATTTTTGTGTTTTATGTGTTTTAAGATGTTTTTGGATTTTTGGATTTTTATAAGAAAATATAAATATATATAGATGGTATGAACAAGGAGTGATTATTCAAATCACTAATCTGCTAAACGTAAGATTATTAGCACAGCTCCCCGGCAGCGGCGCCAAAATTTGATTGGCTCCCAAACGGTCTATCTTTTATTACACAAGTCAATCACTTGTGAATGGTCAACCGTAATAAAAGCCAAACAGCTTGAGACCAATGCAATTAAGTCCAGGAGAGTTTAGTGTTTCCCCAGGTCGTTAAGTCCCAACGAGCTGTGCGATTGAATAGCTAAACGTATAGTGATCGGGTGATATTGAACGGGAAAAGGTTTGTGGATTTTGAATAATTATACCTAAAGAAAAAGTTTGTAAATTACAGGGGCTTAAATGCAAATTAAAGAAAATTAAAAAGCTATATTATATTAAATAAACGCTATCACTATTTTTAAAATTTGATTTTCTTGATTTTTCTTTTATAAATTTGAATTAAAAACTAATTTTAAACTTTAAAACTAAATTAAAATACTAAAAGTTATGAAATTAAATAGGAAAATTGTGAAACTATTTTTCAAAAATCTAAAATAGCTAAAGAGAATTTTCAAAACTAATTTTGTATTTTTTCGATTTATATTCTATTTTCTATGAATTAAAAACTATTTAAAACTAATTAAATGGCTAAAAATTACAAATTTAACTAAGAAAATCTGGAAAAATTATTTTTTGCTTTTATATTTATCTTAATCTATGAAAATTGAAAACTTATTTTTGAAGCTTTTCGAATTATTTGGATTAAAAGCTATTTAAAAGTCCTAAAACTGCTTTTAAATAGGGAAAAATAGCAAACAAGATCTTGAAAAATTATGAAAAATTCAGGAAAATTCTAAAACAATATTATAATTCTAGAAAATTGATAAAACTTATGCTTGTGTGCAAGAAATAAGAGTCAGAGAAAAATGCTTATAAATAAGCACTTGTAATAAGCTAAATGTACCAAATGAGCACCGATTATCACGAAGCTAGAGTATTTAAAATCTACTTAATACTAACCTATTTCAACTAATATAAACCTCTAAGATGCAAACTACAATGATTTGACTTGATTAAAAATTAAAATGAAAACAAATTTACCCTACCAATTATAAGCTAATGCATCGACTTATCTAATGAGCTTTGGGAAAATTGAATTGTGAACACAGGTACACCAAAGACAGTTTATAAACCAAACTAGGGCTCTAGAGAAGTTGTAATAAGCTCTCTAGAGCTTCGCAATGTTTGAAAAACCTTTGATCAATATGCTCATCACGGGGCATATAAGTTGAATTGACAAGCTTATTTGAAGCTTAAGGAGCTTTGGAAAATTTCACAAAATCGGTTTCCAACTCTTGACCAACTGAACTTGTTAAGTCCAAAATTTCACTTGAATTGAACCAATAATGAATCAATGAAAATTCCACAAACTTTGGTGGCCAGTTTTCAACTTTGACTTTCTTTGATGAAATGAGGTTTGACTAAATTAAGTTTTGATCTTATGAAAAATGATTATAAATGATGATTAGAGATGAAATGAGACCTAAATAAGCTATACTAAGTGATTCTAATCCTCAATGCAAGCTAATGCTATTAAAATCCTAATCATTAAAACACTTAGAGCAGATTATATGCAATTTTGACTAAATGAGTTTATGGATGCAATTTGAAGATTAATATAAGCGAGTTATGACCTATTAAGACTAAAGCAAGCGAGTTCTATCACTAAACTAACTTCAAACACAGATTATTACTCTTGACCAAACACTACTTAAGCTAACTGTTTTGCAATCTACTACTAGAATTCCTTACAAATAATCCATAACCACTACCAAATCAAATCTAAAATCAATATAACCACTAAGCGATGCAAGGCAGATATTATGCAGATATGATGAGAAAATGTAACAATAATGAACTTACATTAGTCCTTAGCCACTATGGCTTGTAAACATACAAAATAACCACCGATTAAAACCAATTCTCAACCCCAAATCATACTAAATCAAACCATATCCAACACCATATCAGCAATTCAGATTAATTCAACCATAATTACGAACCTTTGACTTTTGTTGACCAAAATCCAAATTTGCTTGAATCGAGTTATAAGCTTACTAAAGCTATGGGCACTTTAGTAAGCTTATTTGAGTTATAATGAAGCTTATTGAAGCTTGATAATTAGCAATTTTAAAAGCAGGTTTGATTACGTGAAATGGAAAAGTAAAATTTAACCAAACTTTGAATTCTTATTGAAAATGAGTTACAAGCGGCTAAAATGCCTTAGTTCAATACAAGGAAGATTAACATTACACTTTAGAACTTAATTAAGACATAAAAATTAAAACGACATTTATGAGAAAATAAAACTAAAAACTACTCTCTTCTCAACTTTCTCTTCCTTCCATTTATTAGCAAAAGGTCTTCCACTTGTCCTCTGAGTAAATCCCACTTCTATTTGGAGCCATTGGATCATTAGAGATGATATTAGCCGTTGATGAGTTTTGGCGCCAAAATGGGTATAGCAACTGGGGGGGGGGTTTGAGTGCAAGGAAGGAGAAACATTAATTGTTTCTTGTTTTGTTAGGTGAGGTGGAGTGATAAGGGTGGTGGGAGTTGAGCTGGAAGCATGGTTGTGGAGCTGGAATTGCAGACAGTTGGTGAAAATGGTGGGAAAAAGGAGGGAAAAGGGTGAGAAGTTTGACTGGGTGTTGACCGGGGTTATATTAAAAGGCAGGGGGTTCATTTAGGGGGGTCAAGGGTATATTGGTGGGGTTCATAATACAAAAGGGTTCAAGGTCAAGGTATTTAATATCAAGGACCAAAGTTGCAATTCACCAAAACCGAGGACCAAACTGTAATTTTCCAAAGTTTATCAAAGACCAATTTTGACAAGTTAGAATTACCAAAGGACTAAAATGCTAATTTTCCAATTTAAAAAATGTCCAGGGTAAATTCATCAATCTTTGAAATTTCGGGGACTAAAGTTGCCATTTTTCAAACCGAACTTTGAAGGGTTTATTTTGACAAATTTTGAATCCCATGGACCTTAAATGATATTTTGTTTTATTTTGATTTACAGGGACTATTTTTGACAACTTTTGAAACTTGGGGACTAAAGCGCCAATTATGCAAACTTGATCGTTTTCATCGATTTTAAACATTTTGCATCCGAAACATATAAAATACAATTTTGGGATATTTTCGATATTTTGATGCATTTCTAAGTATTTTAAATGTTTTGAGTTGATTGACCAAAAATGATGAGTATTTACACACTCATCAAAGACCAACCTAGGAACTTTAAGCTTGAGTCGAATAAAGCGAATCGTGTTGATTCTAGTATTAGCCATAGGCGTATTGTAATTAATTCAATTCGATACTATTTGCAAACCTTGTAATGATGTCTCGCTTGAATTACGGTTCTAATCATGAATGTGTGTGAAAGCTACATCTAATCTGTGTCAAAACTCCGTTAACACGGTTAATGCAAAATATCATGCTAAGAAGGCAAAAGGCAAAGGCATAAGAAAGTTAGAAAACGGTGGAAGTCCACAAGAAGAACATTTAGTAAGATAGGTTATCATTGGATACTGTTGGCCATAAGAAAAATCGTGCAATGCCCACTAGAAAATGGATGCTCTTGGTAGAACTGTTCCCTTAGAAGTGCACATACTTTGAATAGGGCAAATCGAACACTAGTATCGCATCTATTCACAATGATTCCATTGCCTCAATTTACGATATGAATGCTTCTATGTCGGATGTGGGTGATCCAATCATTGTTACTAACCAAATGGAACCCATTCTTGCATAGGGATCCCAATTATCCGATCATCCATTCTTATCGTGTTCAGCTGCGGATCGTTCAAATCGTTCTATGGTACCGGACTCAGTTGTTCCAAGCATATGATTTGGAGATCGCTCATGCTCATGAACTTCGTAAGTAAATTTATCGGGACTGTTAGATTCGGAAACGACCATTTTGGAGCTATTATGGGTTATGGAGATTATGTGGTTGGAGATAGTGTAATTTCCCAGGTATACTATGTGGAAGGTCTTGGTCATAACTTGTTCTCTGTTGGTCAATTCTGTGATTCCGATCTTGAAGTGGCCTTTAGAAAACATACTTGTTTCGTTAGAGAACTTGATGGTGTGGAATTATTAAGAGGAACTCGTGGATCAAACCTATACACCATATCTATCGAAGACATGATGAAGTCCTCTCCAATCGCTTCTTTGTCAAAGGCTTCTAAAACAAAGTCTTGGTTATGGCATCGTCGTCTCAATCACTTGAACTTGGCACCATAAACAATCTCTCCGAAAGGATCTTGTCGAGGCTTACCCAGTTAAAATATGAGAAAGATCATCTTTGCTCGACTTGTCAATTAGGAAAAAGCACGAAATATGCCCACAAACCAAAACCCACAAACTCGTAATGGAAGTTCTTCATACCCTTCATATGGATGCGTGCGGACCAATGAGAGTGCAAGCGATTAATGGGAAGAGATACATTTTAGTCGTTGTTGATGACTACTCTAGATTTACTTGGGTAAAGTTTTTGAGGACTAAGGATGAAACTCCATATGTCATCATCAAACTTATCAAGCAACTTCGAGTTCGTCTTAACAACACGGTTAGAATTGTTCGAATCGATAATGGCACGAGTTCGTTAATCGAGACTTAAGTCAATTTTATGAAAGTATTGGAATCGGTCATCAAAGAAGTGTTCCACGAACTCCTCAGCGAGCGGTGTAGTTGAAAGGCTAAATCGAACTCTTGTGGAAGCCGCTAGAACAATGCTAATTTATTCGAAGGTTCCAATGTTCCTATGGGTGAAGCTATTCTTCTTTGCTACACCCAAAATCGTTCTCTCATTCACACCTCTCATGGAAAAACTCCATATGAACTTGTTCATAAACGAAAACCTGATTTATCCTATCTTCGTGTGTTTGGTGCTTTGTGCTATCCAACAAATGACGGTCAAGATTTAGGTAAATTAAGAGCTAAAGCAGACATTGGAGTTTTTGTAGGTTATGCATCAAACAAGAAGGGTTACCAAATCTACAACAAAAGAACTCGAGATATCATGGAAACTATTCACGTTACGTTCGATGAGTCGTCGGGCAAATGGCTCCGGGACAATCCGATTCTGGACCGCACCTCAAAATAGTCCCATTGGGTCATCCTTGTACCAAACTCCTCTCCAAAGAACTCCGTATGTACCTCCATCCGAAGATGATTTGAAGAAATTGTTTGATCCAATGTTTGATGAACATTATGAGCCCAGTGCATCGATCTATCAACTCCATCAGCAGAGGTTGCTTCTATCCACGTAAATGAAGTCAACTCTTCGTTTCAATATCATTAAGTCAAGAAGCGCTGCGCCGATCACTCTGTCTCATCAACAAATCATCATTCATCGAATGTACATCATGGAATTATGTCTGGCACCAATGATGAAGTTAATCCCTTTGCTACTCCCGAAGATGCTCCATTTGAAAACATCTTTGCCCCTGAACCAACACCTGAACCATATTCATCAGGGGATATTAACTCTGCTACATCAGTCCTTCAACAACAACCATACGAACATCTTAGAAAATGGACACATGACCATCTATTGGATAACATCATTGGGAATCTTTCTCGTCCTGTATCCACTCGAAGACAACTCGCAACCGATGCCTTATGGTGCTTCTTCAACTCAGTACAAGATCGAACCAAAAGATGTTAAAACTGCCATGAATGAAGACAGCTGGTTCAATGCCATGCAAGAAGAAATTCATGAGTTTGATCGACTTGATGTATGGGAATTAGTACCTGCTCCAGACTGTGCTATGATCATTGCTCTTAAGTGGATCTTCAAAGTGAAACTTGATGAGCATGGTGACGTTCTGAAAAATAAGGCACGGTTAGTGGCTAAAGGTTATCGTCAGGAAGAAGGTATCGACTTTGAGGAATCTTTTGCTCCTGTTGCACGTATCGAAGCAATCAGAATCTTCTTGGCTAATGCTGCTAGCAAAAACATGGTAGTTTATCAGATGGATGTGAAAACCGCATTTCTTAATGGAGATCTCAAAGAAGTGGTTTTCGCCACCGACGTAAGGTTTTATGAATCGAGCATCCTACTCATGTCTATCGCTTGAAAAAGGCCCTTTACGGTTTGAAGCAAGCTCAAGGGCATGGTATGATACGCTATCAAAGTTTCTTCTATCCTTTGGATTCAAAGAAAGGAGCAATCGATCCAACACTGTTCACCAAAAAGTCGTGCAAACACTTAATTCACGTTCAAATTTATGTTGATGATATTATTTTTGCCTCGTGACCCAAATGAATGTGACCGTTTTCTATGGAGATGAGCTCCAAATTTCAAATGTCAATGATGGGACAAATGTCATTTTCTTGGGATTACAAATTTCACAAAGTCCGGAGGCATTTTTATAAATCAATCAAAATACGCTAATGAAATATTAAAGAAATTTGGATTTACCTCCGGTGACCTCGTTGACACTCCTATGGTGGAGCGCACAAAAGCGGATGAGGACCACTCGGGGATCATAGTAGATCAAACAAAATATCAGTATGATTGGATCCTCGATGTACCTCACGACCAGCCAGACGAGACATTTTGTTATTTGTATGCATGTGTGCTAGATACCGAGCTAAGCCTACCAAAAGCACCTTGAAGCGGTTAAGCGGGTCTTCGATATCTCCAAGGTACCATTAATATGGGACTTTGGTATCCGAAGGACTCGGTATGTCACTAACGGCCTATGCAGATCTTGACCATGCGGGATGTCAAGATACACGTCGAAAGCGTCGGGAGGTGCTCAATTTTGGGTGATAAACTTGTGTCGGTCTTCAAAGAAGCAGATGAGCACTTCCATATCCTCTGAAGTGAATACATAGCCATGTCATCGTGTTGTGCTCAAATCTTATGGATGAGATCACAATTATCGACTATGGCTTTGTATTCAACAATGTTCCTATGTCTTGTGATAACAAAAGTGCCATTGCTCTGCCGCAACAATGTTCAACACTCCCGAGCAAAGCACATCGACATTCGACATCACTTCATCGGGGAACAAGTGGAAAATGGTGTAGTTGAACTATACTGTAAGGACCGAATATCAACTAGCAGACATCTTCACCAAAGCTCTTCCTCGAGGCGCTTTGAGTTTATTCTTCCTCGACTAGGCTTAAAGAGCCTTCAACCGTAAACGCTCAAAGCGTCTTCGAGGAAGATGTCGAGGAGTAAAGGTGTTCGACTCTATCTATTCTTTGTATATATCTTCTCAAAACCAAATACAAAAATATAAAACCAACAAAACCAAATAGAAAATTATAAAACTTTTCAAAATCCATAAAATCAAAAATTTTGAAAATCTTCAAAAATATTGTTTATTTATCATGTTTTTCTTGTTGGTTCGATAACATCTATGGACTTTGAGTTGTCACTCAAAGAATGGCACGGGTCTCTAGATGAAGTTCGAATCTTAAAAAAAAAAAAAAAAAAAAAAAAAAAAAAAAAGCAGGATGGAGAAAAGTATTGGTTTTTGTCATCTCGCATAAGAACCGCTTTTCAAAGAAAGAACGAGCCATGCTTTATCATTTTTTTTCAAATCTCATGCTCTGATTCTATAAACATTTATCTTCTATCTAATGAAAACCAATTGCTTTGCAATATAACTCGGACTCTATTTTTGATAATCATCTGGTCTTATTTGTCAAAATTTCTATCTTTCAATCAACAACCTATGTCATTGATTGAGGGGGAGAATGATTTCAATTAAATCAAAAAGTTAGTTGTCACTCAATTGTTTTCAAAAGATAATCATGCATGTTTTGTCAATGGAGTTTAAAGTCTCAAAATCTGATCTTCTTCAGTTAAAATGTCTTTTCATAATCAAGTCACAATTCTCCTTTAAAAGCTTTCAAAATCAATTTAAATCAACAGAGATCATAAATCTCAAATGATTTGATAATTGTGATCGGGGAGAATCGTGCTTTAAATTGGACTCAAACTGATAAATTGGTAAATGGTTTTATAAGGATGTTCAAGCTCTTCTTCCCACATGTGCCAAACGATTTCAAATTTTCCATGCATATGTTGAGGAGGAGCATTTATCTTAAACCACAACAAGTTGAATCGTGATCAATGTGCAGGTTCCCTCTAGTATGTGCTAAAACTCTTTCAAACCTTAAGGCACATATTGAGGGGGAGCAAGATTATGAAAACCTCATCCTTCCCGGAAATGCTTTATCTACTTGATTTAATTAGGAAAGTGATGATGATATCTTTAGAAAATGATAATCAAAGAAGTTATTTACATCTCTTGCCTCCGTGTGCAAAACGATCTCAAATACTTGATGCACATGTTGAGGGGAGCTCGTGTTCTAAAAATATCAAAAACAATTCAGGTACAAAATGCTTTGATAATAAATCTTAAGTATCTGGATTGATTTTTTTATGGTTTTCAATTGGTTCCAATGGCAGATGAACAATACCAAATAGACCGACCAACTTTACCTTATGTACGGTGATATAAGGATGATAAGGTTAGGTATGTGTTCCCACGATCCGCCAGAACTGGAGGGATCTACCCAGGGACAATTCACTAGATAGTGTAGAGTTCTTAGGTATGATGAAAAAAAGGAGAAAAATGAGAATATGGGAAGAGTGCGGACTGAGACTGAGCTAGTACTGGAATAAACCCAACAAGGTTCTAGTTTTGAAGTCTCGGTAAGCAATGAAGGGTTGAAGAATGAAAAAGAAATGAATATGAAAGGGTGAAAAGAAATAGCCCTCCAAATATTCAACCTTAGGCGTAAACCGGGTTCAATACATATACTCTTGGTGGTTACTTAGGTAACACCGGTATTGAAGACAAGACATCATGGACCCAGTGATGCACTGCACTAAACTTCCCAAGCTACTCAAGTTCCTCTTAAAAGGTCTTGTTTAATTCTCACGGGGAACCGACATTATCTATCGACTTTCTCTTAGAGATTGTTGATATTGAAAAAGGAGACCCTCTCCCTAGTCTCCGATATAGGATCCAAATATGCACAAATTGAGTCTAGAACCACGAGATCATCATTAAATCTCTTTAGGACACTTTCCATAAAGACTCTCTGTTTCACACAATGTGGAAAGAGAGATTATATCTTGAGTCCTACGCATTATCCTTGTGATATTGCCAGAACATCCGAGTGGTATTTTAAATATTCACGATGAAGATGGAAATCCTTCTAGAGCCAACATCAAACAAGCTCTTGGTGGGTGACATGTGAGATCTTGCAAAAGATCAAGCTTGTGACAACTGGATAGAAACGATGGGGCGATTCATTCTTGAATCAATCTTGGTCCAGGAAAAGGATTGACGGATACCTTGAAAAACCGGCTGTTGTGCTCAAAATACTTATCTTCAGCACATCGACTGTGAACTAATATTTCAAAATTAAAGGGTATTTATGATTGATAATTGATTTTCCATAAAACCTTCGTTGTATTGCAAAACACTTTCGATTGAGCAATACACGATTGTTTTTCAAATCTCTTTTCATCAATCGGTGGATTTATATTATTTGGTTCACTCACTCCGTGTTGTCTTCTTTGAGGCGTTCGGTTTGAGAACGACTAGAGCACCGCGAAACCCTGTCAAGGAAATTCTTGAAATATACCGATCACAGCGCGACTTGTCTTGATCAGCGGGAACCGTGGGCGTGTACCTCAATTCAACGAATGTGTTCAAAGACACTTTGCGCGCTTTATTGCTAATTGTTGTGCGTGTCGCCCGACGTTTGCGGTGATCGAATGATGCGGTCAATCCATAGCCACATGCTCACTAAATACATTCATCTCTAAAGAAATCATGATAAATGCATCAATGACTCTGATATTTTCAATTCATGCTTCTGCTACGCTGCTGCAAATATCATGAATCAGCTAAAGCTTCCGCTACTCTGATAAGAAGAATATCATGATCCAGAATGTGAGCATGTCGGTCCTAAAGTCACAACATCACACACTATCGACACCACCAAGGAAGAGTCAGAGATTTATGGTTGCTGATAATCTCAAAGCTGGTTCAAAGACTCATACATCACGTGGATCAGTTTAAGACCTCCACTCGATTTTTCAAAACATGCAGAACATGATGAATCAAAGACTATGAGCTAAAGAACAAAAGTACTTAATCAAAGAAACCAAGAACAACGAAATGTCATATCAGTCTGTAATCATTGTAAGTTGAGGTCTATTTGAGGTGACCTCCCTTAGGGGGAGATTGTTGGGATTTAGTCCAGTACTTAAAGTGTCGGTCACCTCAAGTATGTATACTCATTAAAAAGCTCGTAGTCGTAGTAATTCAGTGTTAGTATTTAGTTTACTTTGTAACACCGTGGAGGACGGACGGTCTTTACCCATCTGTATGCACGATCCATGACCTAAAGTAGGCGTCTATGCTTGTACACTATAAATACCCTTTGCCCTCCAAGGCAAAGGGTTGGAGCTTCATAATATATTTTTCTTTGTCTCTCTAAGTTCCCATCCTCTCCCACTTTCTCTCTCTAAACCCTAACCCTAGCCGCACCTATTGTATATCAAACCAAGATCCTACAGAAGGTGGGTCAGAAGGTTGCTAATGTGTCTCTTATCCGGTGTCTACGCCTTAACTATAATGCCCTCAACCTATTCTTTCTGCCCACTTGTTACGGCGTAATTAACCTACATGGCTACGCCGTAACTGCATCACAGTTCCAAAACCTGCACAGAAACACTAGGAAAATTTGTACCTATTGGTACTATTGATTAAGGGCAACACAAATATCCTAGTTTTAATGTTATTACAGACATAATTTGTTTTGAAATTGTTTTAAAGATTGTTTGAATTACAGGGGGATCACACCTCCCTGTCTTGGTCATGCTCCATTGATTGGTACTGAGTTGGGTCATACGGGGTGCTGGTGGTGCTACCAGGAGTCGGCTGTGCCTGCATATATGCCACTCCTTGCTGGATGCCAATGTCCGGGATGTCAGGCTGGTGCACA
Source organism: Chrysanthemum lavandulifolium (assembly GCA_022545495.1). Classification (NCBI taxonomy): domain Eukaryota; kingdom Viridiplantae; phylum Streptophyta; class Magnoliopsida; order Asterales; family Asteraceae; genus Chrysanthemum; species Chrysanthemum lavandulifolium. Next base: position 172,184,725 of record CM040245.1, on the reverse strand, counting down.
TAGGGAGTCCCATGCCAACGGGGATGGCTTAGGTGCATCTCCTGGAGCATTTAGCTTATCCTGTCTGTGCTCCAAGTGAAGAAGTCTTGTTGAAGCTGCTGCACCTGATCAAGAGTACCTGAAAAACCTTCAAATTGGTTACTTAGTCCATATAAGCCTGCAATGAGGCCATCAATTTCTTCATTGAAGTGGGTCTCCATCCCTTCAAGCCTCTTGTCAATCAACTGTAACCTATCCCCTATGTTCACATGTGCCCTACGTCGGCCTCTAGGGACTTGCTCTTCAGTCTCCACTTGGCTCTCACTCGATCCAACACCACTACCACTAGCTTCCCCTACTTCTCTCATTGGGGCTGTTGGCATCAACTCAACTCCACCTAGCACATTGAGGGTACAAATCCCGAATTCCACCAGCTTATTATGCCCAATCAAACTGGTTTCCCTACCACGGGTCACCCAAGCTAATGCCTCATCCGACATCAATCCGTAGCTCCTAGCCAACATACCAATGGAATGAGCCCCTTGAATTGGACTCTTAGAGGAGAAACCCTTGGCCCCATTAGCCATCAATGTGATTACCCCCGTCCATACCATGCAAGAGGTAAAGGTCATCCATGGTCATCTTTTCCTTTGCCGAATGCCTTGCTTTCAAAGAACATGCAATCAATCTGTGAACAAGCCGGCAAATCGGGCTTCTAACCAAGGTGTAGGAAGGAGGGTGCCTCGAGTTGTACCCCGACACTGCAGAAATGCTATTGAAATAGTCAGTGGGGTTGTAGGTCTCGGGCCTGTGCCTCCAACGAGTCCTATAAAAGTCATCAAAACGTCGGTGTTCAACTCCTCCTCTGTATACAAACCCATTCTCACCATGAATTGATTCAACGTCAACTCTCTCTTAACCCCTGCTAGCTGACAATACAACGCAACCCTATCATCGTTGTTAATCTAATGCTTGAACTCGACAGTCGCCAGAAACTCCCTAACATACTCGGGGATTATTGGCTCATTGATCCTAAAAAGCCTTAGCCATGCATTGCAGGTGAATGCATCCCTGGAGTTTGTGAACTTGGTCTTGCAAAACTTTCTAAGCTTCTTGCTAGCATAACCATTGTTGATTTCACCAAATGCCTCAAGGTCAAGGGCTTCAGGTTGATCGATTTCTTTTCTTGATAGTGTCACATAGTCATCCCTGGACATTTGCCTTACTTCTAAATCCTCATAAGCCAAGAACCTGACCCATTCTGCAGGATTGTTGTTGTTGCCTGAAAGGAAAACAAACTTAAGTCAATATTCATGCAGACTGATCACAAGTTACGGCGTAACCAATACTACAGGTTACGCTGTAATTACCTTATAGACGTGGTTACGGCGTAACATCACCCACTGATTACGCCGTAACTTTTCCTAGAAACTCAGCACAACACATGGTTACGACCAGCAATAGATTACGCCGTAACTATCAATTTTATCCCTGGGGTAAAAAGAATTATAATTTTTTAACCTATTTAGTGCTGAGGGACAGCGCCTAAACCATTAGGTTCATGTTTGACCAAAACCCACTTAAACTAGATCAAAACATCTCAAACAACCAGTAATGATATGACACGAATCAATAGAATATGGGAAATCATTTTAATCAAATAATAACCAAGTCAATAGCAATAATCATAGTAAAAGAAGCAACATCCCCAATTATGAACACGTAAACCCTAATTGAATAATAGATTAAAAAGAATCAAAAAGAGTAGAGATAGATCTTACCAGCCATTGCTCGATAGTAGGAATGAGAAAATCTTCTAGAAAAATTTTTGGAAATTTTTTTACTGTAGATGGGGGCGGTGAAAAGATTGTATTTTTGGTGAAAACCTAGTTTTCATCCGTAGCAGGGATTTATACCGCCCGATTGTTACGGCGTAACTGGGAGAAAATAGTTACGTCGTAACTAATTTTTAATTATTAAAATTTTTATTATTATTTAATGGTTACGTCGTAACTCTTAATAGAGGTTACGCCGTAACTAATAGCTTCAAAGAGTAAATGTCTCTTAGTTAGGTCAATATGATAGTTCATACCTTAGATCTTTCATTAACTGCTCCTCGGAAGCGGCGCCAAAAAGTCGATGTGCTATTTCATCCTGCTTTTAATATTTATAAAACTTAGATAAACTTAGGATAAACACATACTAACGGGCAGAGAACCAGATCAGATGAAGTAAAGCCTTAGGTAAAATCGAGTATCGTCCCAAGAGAGCTGTGACCTTGAAAGAACTAAGATGATTAGAAATGATATGATATTTATATGATAAGATATATTTAATTATTCCAATCACATAGACATAAGAATTTAGGATAAAGAGATAGAAAAAAAAGCTTAATAAAGATTACAAATAAGAATTGATTCTTGATATAAAGGTTCAATATAGTGGTTAATTATCACCAGACTCCTTTGGTAAATTCGTCATGACCTATGGTTCTTAGATTCCACACCAAGATGAATAGGTGTGATCATTCGGTAACCTAATAACAGTCATTAAGAGCCAAATCTACTAGATCTAGTCTATGGAAACCCGGCCGTTAGGAACTTAGATTTCCCCCAGCTTCTTAAATACCTCCACTTGATAGGTGATCATTTGGTCAGTTCGCACACGAAGAGTGGTTGTACTATGGCCAATTCCTTCCATACTTTGCAACCTATTAGACTGAGGTCAGTTGGTCAATTCTCCAAGCCCTTTAGATACAAACAAGCTTATAATATTACCGAGACTAGCGATCTATGACAAGACTAGTAAATGTCTATAAAGAAATAAAGAGGAGATAAATAACATAAATGCAAACTTAAATTAATAACATGAATCCATAATATAAACCCTAGAAAAATATAAAAAGAATCAGAACTCGAATACAACGGAAATCGTAGACGAGAACTTCGTTCTTCATACTCCTAAACCATGATTCTTCTTCTGTGTTTGATCTCCCCAAATCCTAGAAAGGTTTGGGAAAGGAGAGATGCCTAAAACTGATGAAAACTTTGTTTATTTATAGGCTTGGATACTAGTTATGGCGTAACACTTATTAACTAGTTACGCCGTAACTCTTCATAATCTTGTACTCATCCATGGTTACGGTGTAACCTGAGCTGAGGGTTATGCCGTAGTCTTTGTAAATCTGATAATTATCTGTGGTTACGGCGTCACCTGAGCTGAAGGTTACGCCGTAGTATTTGTAAAGTTGATGCTTCATGTTCTGTAGTCATATTACGGCGTAACTCTCCTCCATTGTTACGCCGTATTCTAATTGTTTTAAGGTATTGTTACGCCGTAACTTCACAATATTGTTACGCCATTTTCTTCATGAACTTGATTACGGCGTAACTTCATTACTTGGTTACGCCGTGGTCTTTAGAGAATGTGAGAGAAAATCATCCTTGGGCTTAGAAATGTCCAAATATCGCTTCCTTGCATGAAATAGTTCCTGAAATGAAATAATAAGGAATAAGGATGTTTCTAATAGCATTTTAATCATAATGTGACGATAAAGGAGGAAATTAACGCCTAGAATATCAGGATTATTTTATGTTATCAATGACATAGGCACGAAGCATATCTTCTAAGGTCTGAATGTTCCTTTCACTCTGACCGTCGGTTTGGGGATGATAAGCAGTGCTCATATCAAGTTTCGTTCCTAAATCCGTTTGTAAGGATTGCCAAAAGTTTGACGTGAAATGGCTATCTCGGTCGGAAATGATAGATATAGGCACTCCATGACGAGATACTATCTCTTTGACATACAACCGAGCGAGCTTGTTGATACTATCGACTTCGCTAATGGCCAAGAAGTGAGCAGATGTGGTTAAACAATCCACAATTACCCAGATAGCGTCACAACTGCTAGCTGATCTCGGTAATTTGGTGATGAATTCCATGGTTCCAGACAGCGAGTTCGGGTTGAACTAGTAATCCTGAGGGTTTCTGGTGTTCGGCCTTTACCTTGGAACATGTCAAGCACTTACTGACATACAGAGCTATGTCAGCTTTCATGTTCGGCCACCAGTAGAGTTTCTTTAGGTCATGATACATCTTATCAGCTCAGGAATGAATAGAGAATTTTTATTTATGCGACTCATGCATAATCAATTCACGGATTCCGGCATGAAATGGTATCCAACTTCTGTCTCCGAAGCATAGGGTTCCGTCGGAATGCTTCAAGAAGCCGTTTTCATTTTCTAGCTTTCCATGAAGGTTCTCAGATGGACGGTTCTCTTCCGTCAATGCCGCGGTTTGAGCGGCTAAGATTTGAGACGGTAGAGGTGAACTAATTGTCATTCCTAAGGATCGAACGAGTAACGGTGGAATGTTCTCCTTTCGGCTGAGGGCATCTGCAAAGATATTGGCCTTACCAGGATGATAACGAATCTCACAATCGTAATCACTGAGTAATTCCAACCAGCGGCGTTGTCTCATATTCAGCTCCTTCTGGTCCAAGATGTGTTGCAGGCTCTTATGGTCAGTATACACTACACACTTAGTACCGTACAGGTAATGTCTCCAAATCCTAAGGGTAAATACTACAACACCTAACTCCAAGTCATGGGTGGTGTAGTTTTTCTCATGCTTCTTAAGTTGTCGGGAGGCATACGCTATCACCTACTCTCGTTGAATCAAAACAGATCCTAAGCCTTTATGCGAAGCATCGCAGTACACGACAAAATCTTCGCTTCCTTCAGGCAAGGCTAGGGTGGGCGCACTACACAACTTCTCCTTCAGTAGTTGGAACGCCTCTTCTTCCTTTTCTCCCCATTCATACTTAACGTCCTTTTGCGTTAGTTTGGTCAACGACTTAGCTATTTTGGTCAATCCCTCAATGAACCTCCGGTAATAGCCTGCTAGACCTAGAAACTGGCGAACTTCCGATGGGGTTTTAGGGGCGGCCCATTCCTTAATAGCCTCAATCTTAGTTGGGTCAACGTGAACTCCTCGACTATCTATCACATGGCCTAAGAATTGTACAGTCGGAATCCAAAATTCACACTTAGAGAATTTGACGTACAACTGTTCTTGCCTTAACAACTCCAATATGAGCCTCAAATGCTCTTCATGCTCCTCTCTACTATTGGAGTATATAAAGATATCGTCTATGAATACTATCACAAACTTATCTAGATACGGCTTACATACTCGGTTCATGAGGTCCATGAATACCGTTGGCGCGTTGGTCAAACCAAACGACATCACTTAGAATTCATAGTACCCATAACGAGTTCTGAATGTTGTCTTTGGGATATCTTCCTCTCGGACTCTAAGCTGGTGATATCCAAACTGCAAGTCGATCTTAGAAAAGATACTAGATCATTGGAGATGGTCGAATAGGTCATCTATCCTAGGTAGTGGGTATCGGTTCTTCACCGTCAACTTATTCAACTCCCTATAGTCGATGCACATACGGAACGATCCATCATTCTTCTTCACGAATAGTACAGGTGCTCCCCATGGTGACGAACTTGGTCGAATGAATCCCTTCTCTAAAAACTCTGCCAACTGTATAGACAATTCCTCCAATTCTCTTGGAGCAAGTCGATAGGGTGCTCGGGCTACAGGTGCAACACCAGGTATCAACTCAATTTGGAATTCCACATGTTGGACAGGTGGAATCCCTGGAAGATCGTCGGGAAACACATCCGGAAAATCTCGAACGACGGGTGCATCCTTAAGGTGTCTTTCACTCTTCTTCTTGCTTTTCTTTTCAGAAATTCGAGCCAAGAAAAGACAACCTCCATTGTCGATGTAATTCTGGGCCTTAATACAAGAGATGATGCTCAGCCGGGAGGGACCTCCACAGTCGCTCCGATCTCCTTGTATGCTCAGAAATTTTCTGCCATACGGCACACGCACGATCTTCTCATCGCAGATGATGTGTGCACCGTTCCTCTACAGCCAATCCATTCCGATGATGACGTCAAAACTTCCTAAGGTAACTGGCAAAAGGTCTATGCTAAATGGGTGAACTAGGAAACTTAGTGTGCAACTTCGGACTACGGTGTCTATCCTTTCCTTATTCCCATTAGCTAACTCCACATCATAACTCAATCCTAAAGGTGTCGGGGCAATTCCTAGTAATGGCATAAAGGCGGTTGATACTAAACTCATATCGACACCGGTATCAAACAGTATAGAAGCATAGCGGTTATTGAGAAGGAACATAGCCGTAACTACGTTCGGGTCCTCCTAGACTTCCTTCCCAATGACGTACCCTCGTACTGCTCCTATGTCTCTCTGTTGATTTCTAGCACCCTGATTTCCGTGGTTCCCTTCAGTCCCTCGATTCACAGTGCTATGCCCATTACTTCCCACACCTTGGTTCACCAGACCTCCTGCATTCCCGGGGTTTCCTCTGACCCACGGCTCTGGGCACTAATTCTTGAAATGCCCTTTCTTTCCACATCCAAAACAGGTGACAGTGGCCTTCCAGTCCGCTCCTTGTGCGGTTTGTGCCACCGCAATGGGACGAGACCTACAGTCTCTGGCCATGTGTCCTACCTTAGAGCAATTCCTCCACACCACCGGGCACTGCCCATGATGGTGTCGACTGAAACGATTACATAAAGGTTTGCTACCTTCATAACCCATCTTATCTCCATTACCTATAGCATACATCCTGGCAGTCTCTCGCCATTTATTGCTATCTCCCTTAACATTCTCATTCCTCTTCCTTTTATCACTCTTACTCTTGTATACTCCTTCCAACACAAGAGAATCCATCAGACGCTAGGCTATGGTAACTTCCTCATGCAAGTTAGCCGGCTTCGCAGCGATGACATCATTCCTAGTAGCTAGTGGCAATCCATCAGTGTACCTTTCAATCTTAAGAGCCTCAGTACGAACCATTTCTGGGCAAAGAAATGACAACTCTTGGAAGCAACGGTTGTAAGTCGTCATGTCGCTACCTTTTACCTTATGGTTCCAGAACTCAACTTCTAACTTCTTAACCTCATTCCTAAGACAGTAAATCTTGATCAGAAGAGCATTAAACTGGATCCAAGTCATGCCATAGGCTATCTCACTTCCTACCGATATGTGATAGTTGTTCCACCAAGTCAACGCTTAGTCCTTCAGAGTGAACGTCATGTACTTGACCTTGGCGTCCTCATCACAGTTACTAACGGTGAACACGAATTCAGTTTTTTCCATCCACCTCGTTAGGTAAACCACTCCCTAGGTTCCTCTGAACTCGATGAGACCACATAATCGGAACTCCTTGTAGGTACAACCTCGAGCTCGATTAAGCAGTGGGGTTCCAACAGATGTGTTTGAGTGATTAGACTCAACTAGCAGCTCGGCTACACGCTGTGTCACGAGCTGCTCGATGTGGGCTTGATTCAAAGGCGGAGGGATCGGTGGGACATGACCATTATCAGCTTGGTCATTGACGTCTGGGTTCTCAACGGCGGGGTTGTCAGTATTCTGATTTTCAACAGGTGGAGTGGTCGGGGTCGGACGACGACCTCGACGAACATGAGTGACCACAACAGCAGGAGCTGCTCGGGTGGTCCTAGGCGGGTTTTGTCTTGGTGCCATTGATCTGAAGGTTAACACAAGAGTTTCATAAGTTCACAACTCACGTTTCATCAGACGGGGTTTGGTCTCAAGGATATCGAATACCGCACGAATATAAAATCAAGATAACAAGGACAATGTGACATCATGACGAAATAATGAAAGATCGAAACGAGAGATCAAAGGATGCACTTCTAATAGCCATAACACATAGTTTTCGAAGTAAAATACATGAAAGGATACAAAGTAGTCGAAAACGATACTACTAGTGAAACTAACAAGATAACTAAGATAAGTCTACATCTCGAACTGGGGACTTCTCAGTTTCAAGATGGTACATTACTATGAACCTAAGACAATCTAGCCACGATCGGGGGCAACTCTAGCCAATCTCCTAACATCATCAATCTCCCTCCATATAGATGAGAGCTCAATACGCTGAGGGTCGCGATCACTCTTCAGATCTGGGACCTCTCTCTCCAGCTTGCCGACCTTGCGCCATAGTGCTCGATCTGCCTTTCGGGCTGTCGCGAAGCCTCTCTATAGGTCTCATACTTGCTCAGAGAGCTCTGACATGCCCTATCTCAAGGCCATAGTACTCCTAACTACTGAACCCATATCTCCTCTCAAGTCCTCTACACTAGCCCTCGATACTCCAACTAGTTGGTCTGACAACTGACTAAGCCTAACACCCTGGGATATAATCCACTCCCAAATCATACCCGTCTCTCCATACTATGCGGGTTCTGAAGCTATCTCTGATGGTATATTCGAACCTAGTGGGCTGCCTATCCTAGGTGAGTGAGGAGCTGAGTCAAAGTCGAATGGCTGCCTAGGAGAATCAGGCTCAGGCAAGGGTAAGGGAGAGCCTGGTCTGGGAGAATGTGCTAAATGCGCAGGACTCTGAAGTGGGGGAGTACCCTCATCTGGGATATCCTCCTCCTCCTCCAACGGAGGATCCACATCCTCATCTACATACTCCTCCTCATCCTCATACTCCTCTTCATCCTCATCAACAAAGGGGGAGTCCATGAGTCGGCGTCTCTGTAAAGGTGAATCCTGTGGTGGTAAAGTAGGGGATCTAGGTCTTCTGTGAGATAGTGATGACAGGAGAGAGTGAGCTGACAGGTGCTTAGGTGATGATGGAGGTCGTACAGACATACGAGTAGTACAACGAGTAAGTCTAGGAGTCCGGGCTCGTGCTAAGACCTGATGTATTGTAAGATGCCTAGAAGAACTAGGGCGATCAGATGATGAGGAAGTGGAAGTAGGATATCGGGCAATCACATAAGGATCACCCTGGGCAGGAGTCATCAGAGTCCGTGCTGGGGAAGAAGCAGCAACAAGGATCTCCTCTGACACATCATAAGCTAGTGAAGGCATGGTCTGTGACAATGGCATATGGTAGATATAAGTGTTTGGAAATGACTAATTCTAATAGCGCATCATCATATCAAAACATATATCACATAGTAGAAAGCTTTTAAAATAAAGGTACCGCATTACACAAAACATGCATTTAAACAAAAACACATAAGTTCTATTCTATCACATCATACATGCATCATATACTTCCAAGTCATACAAATCATATATCAAGCTCATAATATACCAAAATAAATAGACATATCACAATACATAACATCTCAACAATCAAATCATAGTTCGTACCATACTCAAATCAAGAGTCTTCGACTTGGCAGGCTGGCATGCGTCGGCCGAGGATCAAATTTTCTAAAAAGTAGTTATAGTTTAGGTTTGAGTAAATACCTAGTTCTCTATAACCTTGGCTCTGATACCAATCTGTAACACCCCCAAATCTCGGTACAGTAGAAGACTTAAACAAGCTTTCGAGGCGTTACTGGATTGGTACATCACACAAGTATAGGAAAACTAGGTAGTCATAAATAGTCTCAACCAATCCCATATTCAATTATCCGGTTACAATTATCCCAAAATAGTCAAATATAAGGCACAACATAGATTATAAAATAGGTTCACATAATATTATCAGAGTTTAATTATGATCCTTCAACCATGCCTCTCCGCCAAGCCTCCATAGAACAAGCATTCCAAATATCAAATCAATTACGTGAGAAAATCATGCTAAAAGGTCAGCTAACGCTGGTGAGTTCATAGGTTTGAGTATAAATTCAATAGTGGACCTGTAGAAGTTTATTTGCTATGCGGGACTAAGATACATATACAATAAACATTCCAATCACATACCAACAACACAAACGAGATCTCAGCATGCCCCAAGCGACTCTAGCCAGCACAGTCGTAGCAAGGCCTAGAACAAATGCTACCCTGGACTAGGTCAGAGTATATATCTATTCTTAGCTAGGCAACATAGTTATAGCAAATGATTGCTACCCTATACTAAGGCAACCTCTACCATATATTTATCTTAACTAGTCAGCACATAAGCAAATTAAAAAAGTTTAAGTAGGTCCAAAAGAGTAGCATAATTTCTCACCCTAATTTAGTTAAAAACAGAGATAAAAGTGGGGCTATTGATACAAGATTTTTGACCAGGTTTTAATATTTATAATATCTTGGTTACCTATGGTCCACCTTATGCACTTACGGGCAGCGTACCCCGTTGTGTGTAGTGTAGTAATCGGTAAAACCGAGGTCGTCCCAAGAGCTATATGAGCGGATTCTAATTAAGTCTAGATGTTATTGGTTTTAACTGGTTTGTAGTAGAAATGATTATTAAACTAAGAAACAAGAAATAAATGCATAAAATAAATAGAGGTTGTGATCAATAGAGGAAAGTGTGCTAACCTAATTACTCATCCTATCATGTAATGTTTATGTTTTATTACTTCCAATTGATTCAAGTAGAGGTTTAAGTCACTAGGACAACATTTGGTCAATTCGTCCTAACCTATCAACAAAGGCTCCTACCCGATGTCTAGATTCTACCCTTGATAGTCGAGTGGTTTTTAGTCGCCTAAGCCAAGTCATTAAGTACCCTACATGCAAGATTCAAAATAATGAGTGCCCGGGTGCTAGCATCTTAGACACTCATCCCTAACTTCTTAAGTTCATCCGGACGACCGATGATCATTTGGTCAGTTCGTACAAGCGAGGAAGGGTCATCAGTTGGTCAATTCTTACCCTCCCCAACCCCCCTAACTACTTAGGGTCAGTTGGTCAATTCTCCTAAGCAACTAGATACGACCGCATTTCAAAACTACCGAACCTAGGGTAGCTACCAACAAACTAAGCATGCATACACTAGAAACAATTATACGGAATCATGAAAACATAAACAAAACATTCAAGGAATCATAACTAGGCTAGCACCAAAGGTGCTTAGCCGATCATATTAAAAGAAACAAAGAATTCGATGTTTAACATAATGAAATACATGAATCGAAAGTAAAAGTTTAAATGATCGCTAATGCTTATCGATATGTAGTGATTCCTCCTTTGGAGATGGCTCTGTATGCTCTGAATGATCTGCCTTTGGACCCCTCTTCACGTTCTCTGCCTTTGAGTTATGAGTGAATGATCTGAAATGCAGAAAATAGGGCTGGTTTTTATTGGCACAATCATAGTTACGGCGTAACTTGAGTTTAGAGTTACGCCGTAACTTCAATAATTCCTCACATAATGCTCTCGTTAAGTAGGTTACGGCGTAACACTTGGGAAAGGTTACGCAGTATCTTCAATAGAGGTTACTTTTGCGAGGACTACGGCGTAATGCATGTGAGGAGTTACGGCGTAGTTGATGGAGGAGCAAAACATTTCTTGACCTAGATGATTATGGTGTAACCTTAATTGGGAGTTACGCTGTAACTGCTGTTAAGTTGGTCTTTTGAGTCAAGACACTAGCTTTGGCGTAATGTGAGAGAAAAAGTTACGCCGTAGCTTCTTCACAGATGGCATACTATCATAAATCGTTAGGAAAATCTCTAAATCCGCGTCTCATAAGCTCCAATGCTCGTAATTTACCTGAAAGTGAAATATAAAGGAATGCAAGCGTAAATCCATATAAATGATATAAAATACGAGCATTATCGAGGGAAATTGACACTTAAAAATCAAGACTATTTGATGTTATCAAATATCCCCCCACTTGAACTCTACTTGCCCTCCAGTAGACCTTATTAGAAAATTTTCTAAAAAGATATCCCCCATTACCTGGAAGATATGCGTTTAAAAATCTCTTATGCTAGAATAAATCAAAGCCGAACACCTTACAAAATGGGAACAAAACACTCAAATTCTCTCAACTAGTCTAAGTGTCAATTTCGGGGTGATCACTCAAAGCACAGTCATAGCATGTATTCTATCATAAGCTTGGCGGTTACACAAATCTCCACCACTAGAGTTAAGGCATAAACAATTCTTGAAGGCAATATGGGTAGACACAACATGGGTTAAGGGTGTAATGTCATTACTAACGTGTCACGGCAAAGTAGACAAAATCAATGATACATGACCAATTCCATGGCCAAGACACCAAAGATTGCTCGCTTCATCACCTAGACACGCTTCATGACTAAAGGGTAGGATAAGACATGGAAAATAATTGGTGTAAAATAAAAGTAACAAAGCAAATAGTCTTAACCTATAACCAATTTGTCACCGCCTACCGTTCATCCAAAGTTCAAGCTTTAAAGTGAAGAAACCGGATCATTATATAACAAGTAGATATGCCATTAGCGGATGTCATGATGGGCACATTACCTATTCTTCAACTATTGGCGCAGTAATTACCAACTCAATTCTTCAAATGTGACGGAGGTGGCCTCCTCGATGCTTAATCTTTGATGAGCTCTAATTATAGTGCTTATAACATTTCACTTTACAATAATCAATAAACTACTTTTTTTTACATCATAACTAAACATATCATCCCCCCACTTGAGATGAACATATAATGAGAATCTGGAGGGTCTTCAATGATCTTCAATATAAGTCTTTGACGAAAGCGTGATTTCCGAACCTCTCTACTTGAACCTTGAACTTAGGCAAACAATGACTTCCCAGTCACAAATTAAGACTACACGGTAGGATAAGGCTAATGGGTGTAACGAAACAATATATATTGGGTGAACAAAATGAAAGGAATAGCTCAGACGGGTGTATCTAGGGGTATCTTGCATTAAAGGTGAGTGCAACAAAAGGGTTTAACATGGGGGTCAAAAAGTCGAGGTGACTAATCGATAGACACATAAAGATAGGCTATTTTGGTGATAATCCTAAAAATATTGCCTTCTCAAACTGATTATTCCATATACATTAAGCGAACTCAACATACCTCGTCTATGGTCTCGAAATGATGCAAAGGCCAAGTTCTAAAGTTTACAAGCTACCGGCACACTAATAATTTGGTGGATTTGGATAAATAAATGGAAACGGATAAGGCTAATCTCACCATAAAATATCAAGGGTTATAATGTGCTCGGCTAAGGTCTAATCTAGTTAGGTTAAGAAAAACATGTCAAAATTTTAAAAATGGCATAATGTTTTAAAATAAACTAGAAAAACGAGGGCAAAATAAGTTCAAGTAATAATTCTACTCCCGTCCCCCGACTTGAGATGTACAAAGTCCCTTTTGTACTAAACGTTAATTAAAGGGGAGGAGAAAGTAGAATTAGAGCGAGAACTTCCCTGAAATTCGCTCCTAAAAAGAAAGAAGGCCCACGAAGAGAATCGTGCCTTCGGTTAAGCATCCACGAGCAGAATTCATTCCCTGAAATCACACTAACCAACAAGCATAATTCTAAAAAAAGAAAAAGGAAAACAAAAAGAAATCTAACTCACTTTCGTAGGAATCACGGTTGCATTTAGCATATGCAACAAGCCTTTTAAACCACTTGGTGCCCCAAGTGGACGAGTGTAGTCTCGTGAGGGCTTACAGGGAACATACACACATAGTTCATTTAAAAACTAATACAAGGTTATTGTGTTAATATAGGAAAAATTAAAACTGCAACAGAATTATGACGTAACCCAAAAGAAGAGTTACGTCGTAATTGTGGTAAAACCTGGCAATCGGCTACTGTAGCCATAAAATGGGGTTACGCCATAATGGTTTATGTCTTGGAGAGAATCGCCACTGAGGGTATGTTACAGCGTACCACAATGATGAGTTACGCCGTAACTGTTGGACAGAACAGGTCCTCGATTTAATCACTTGTGAATTTATCTCCAATTCCTGCAAACACGTTAAAAACACAAAACCCAACAAAAAAATTGAATAAAAGAAATAAAAAGGATAATTCGCGTTGTCTCCCGAAAGAGCACTTTTCTTTATTACCGAGTCTTTAAGTTAGACTCAAAGCCATGGGGCTTTACGGTGGCCTTCGAACCTGGCCAACTTCTTCCATCTCTTTTATCAGGTTGTGTCTGACCCATGCGACATTAGTAGCGGTGCGAAGAAACTCCTTTGTCTCAATCTTCCGAATCTTGGAAAACTTTTCGTCCGACCCCAAGTGGTACTTTGTAATCTCAAAATTTTCAGCTATAATTGGTGGCGGCCTTTTGTACGGAATACCAAAAATCTTGCACCTTCGTTGTTCGTATGCATCATCATCTGGGTCAGTGAACCCGTCCTGACCTTGTAGTTCAAGGTAGTCCATAATTCCCTCAATATTATCATCATCGGACTCAGTTCCCTTAAACCACTCGTCATCTAGTAATTCTTCAATAAGCACACGTTTGCACTCTTCTTTTTCATTACCCCATGTATCTTTGCTATCCTCATTCATCACTTCACTAGTATCGTTGGGAATCTCTTAACTTGGGTCTTCTTCACTCATGCACCCCTTCCAAATTTTTTCTTTGGTGGAAGCATCCACTTTTCCATACTTGATTTTAACCCAATCGTCAAATCCCAACTCGACTAACCAAGGTAACTCCGTTCTCTCATCGTTATTGGTTGAGGTCCACAAAAAACTGTCATTCCCAACTCTAGCTATACTACTCCCCCTATTACAGTCATCGTTAAACGGGTTACAAGAAGCCCAGAATACTTCACCAATGGTCTTTATCTTCTCACACCAATGCTTTTGAGTTGTCTTGTCGTTGGTGTTGCTTGAGGGATCATCCTTGCAGGAGGTATCACCTTTGATTGACTTTTCATCCATGGATTCTCTATGTTGGAGACAATGTTCTTCGTAGTCTAGCTTGAGCTTCCTTAGTAGACCTGCATTAATAATAGCATCCCCGAATCTTATCATATACCAATCATGAAAAGATAGATTGCCGAACTTGACATCGTGTCTTTCGAGCTCATGGGGAATGTCCATTCTTTACCCTTCATATTTCCACTCCCATTACAATACTAGTGAAATGGATTGCATGTAGGCCATACTCGTGTAGATTCATCTTCCATGATCATTATTGGCTTGCAGCAGTGCTTATAAGGGGGTTCCTCTATGTCCTCGATCAACCTTTCATCATCGTTTGTTGTAGACCACATGTACTTGTTATTTTTAACCCTTTCTTTTCCATCTCCTCCATCGCAAATGTCATTATGAAGGTTACACGAGGCCCAAAGGTCATACCACTTATCATTGTCCATTGGTTTTGCCTTGCACCAGTGGTATTTCTTCTTGGATGGGGATTTTGGGACCATGTTCAGATTACCGGGCCAAGCATTAATGACATGCATTCCTGATTCATCCAATTCAAGAAATCTGTCAGACCACATATCCCAGTTACGCAGTAATTCGGATGTGGGGTTACGGCGTAACTGGCTTCTGTTAGCACTTCTAACAAAATTTTCCTGCACCATGCTAGAATTATTGTTAGACGCATCATTTTCAGAAAAATAGCTTTGCATACTATTGGTTTGCTTTCTTGTGCTTCATTCCTTCTTTGTACTTC
This sequence comes from Chrysanthemum lavandulifolium, assembly GCA_022545495.1. NCBI lineage: Eukaryota > Viridiplantae > Streptophyta > Magnoliopsida > Asterales > Asteraceae > Chrysanthemum > Chrysanthemum lavandulifolium. Next base: position 172,169,326 of record CM040245.1, on the reverse strand, counting down.
ATCGCTAAGTTTACCAATCATGGTTTCCAAAAAATTTAGCGATTCCTCATGACTAAAAAGGCTCTTGTTTGTATTTTTTGGAAGTTCTTTAGCCATTCCTCCTGCTTCTTTTGTCTCTTAGTTGAGTCTTCAAGGTACTTGTTGATCGTATCCTCTAGATTAGATCTTCTTTCCCGAAAGGCCCACGGTTGTGATATGCCGGAGGTCCTCCACGATAACCATTCCCGTTTCCATTTGCCCCTTGAAACGGTATATTTGTTTCACCATATTTCACTTCTTCAACTTTACTATCATCGTCAATAAGAGGAAAATTTTTGGTGAGATGTCCTCCACCACAGCTTCCACACCCTACTTGGATAGCGTGAATAGTTTCCTTGAGCTTAAGGATGTCATGACCAATATTTTCAATCTTGTTTGTAATGGCGGTAATACCATCAAGATTTCCGCCTAGGCTTATTTGGCTTACTCCATCATGCCATTTTTGAGAATGATCGGCCATTTTTTGAATGGCTTCAATGGAAAGAGTATGGGTCATCCCCGGAATTGGTCCCTGATAGTCCAACATATGTCTTGTAGCCACGTTGATACCTTTGTAGAAAATGCTGACCTTTTGCTGGCTGTTTAGGTCATGAGTGGGACACTTGTAAAGAGGATCATTGTATCTATCCCAAGCTTGATACAATGTTTCATCGCCTTGTTGCTTAAATATATGGATCTCCATGAGTTTATTTGATATTTTCGAAGGAGGACAATAACTTTGAATGAAATATTTCTTTAGGAGAGCTCATGTATCGACTGCCCCGGCGGGCAATCTATCAATCCATCTTCTTGCTGCCCCAATAAGTGTTATGGGGAATACTCGGAGCATAGCTGCGTCATGAGAAACACCAGGTGTGTTGAAAAGGCTTGCAATGTACAAGACATTTTCAACTTGTTCGTAAGCATCTACGTCTCTGTTTCCCGAGAAAGGGTTAGCACGTAGCTCCCTCATAAACTGTTCTTTGATCTCAAAACGGACTTCAGCTCCAATACCGACCTAACGATCCTCGACCCTTGTTCATCCCTAGTCATAGCAAATATTCCTCGAGAGTGAGGTTATCAATGTCCACAACCTCCATGGTACCTGAAACTTAAAAGAAATCGTGAGAAAAAATTTAAAGTAAAACAAAAATAAAAGAATTAATAAAAATCCTAATATAACTCCTCGGCATCGGCGCCAAAAACTTGATGCAGGATTTCTGATCAGGTTTTAATATTTATAATGTGTCGTTTACCTATGGTCCACCTTATGCACTCACGGGTAGTGTACCCGGTCCTGTGTAGTGTAGTAATCGGTAAAACCGAGGTCGTCCAAAGAGCTATGTGAGCGGATTCTAATTAAGTCTAGATGTCACTGTTTTTAACTGGTTTGTAGTAGAAATGATTATTAAACTAAGAAACAAGAAATAAATGCGTAAAATAAATAGAGGTTGTGATTAATAGAGGGAAAGTGTGCTAACCTAATTACTCATCCTATCGTGTAATGTTCATGTTTTATCACTTCCAATTGATTCAAGTGGGGGTTTAAGTCGCTAGGACAACATTTGGTCAATTCGTCCTAACCAATCAACAAAGGATCCTACCCGAGGTCAAGATTCTACCCTTAGTCGAGTGGTTTTTAGTCGCCTAAGCCAATTCATTAAGTACCCTACATGCAAGATTCGAAATAATGAGTGCCCGGGTGCTAGCATCTTAGACACTCATCCCCAACTTCTTAAGTTCATCCAAACGACCGGTGATCATTTGGTCAGTTCGCACAAGCGAGGAAGGGTCATCAGTTGGTCAATTCTTACCCTTCCCAACTCTACCTAACTACTTAGGGTCAGTTGGTCAATTCTCCTAAGCAACTAGATACGATCGCATTTCAAAACTACCGAAGCTAGGGTAGCTACCAACGAACTAAGCATGCATACACTAGAAACAATTATATGGAAGCATGAAACATAAACAAAACATTCAAGGAATCATAACTAGGCTAGCACCAAAGGTGCTTAGCCGATCATATTAAAAGAAATAAAGAATTTGATGTTTAACATAATGAAAGACATGAATCGAAAGTAAAAGATAAAATGATCGCTAATGCTTATCGATATGGAGTGATTCCTCCCTTGGAGATGGCTCCGTATGCTCCGAATGATCTGCCTTTGGACCCTTCTTCACGTTCTCTGCCTTTGAGTTATGAGTGAATGATGTGAAATGCAGAAATTAGGGCTGGTATTTATAGGCACGATCCTAGTTACGGCACAACTTGAGTTGAGAGTTACACCGTAACTTTTATAATTCCTCAAATAATGCTCTTGTTAAGTAGGTTACGGCGTAACACTTGGGAAAGGTTACGCCGTATCTTCAATCCATGTTACCTTTGCGAGGACTACGGCGTAATGCATGTGAGGAGTTACGGCGTAGTTGATGGAGGCGCAAAAAAATTCTTGACCTAGATGATTACGGCGTAACCTTAGTTGGGAGTTACGCCGTAATTGCTGTTAAGTAGGTCTTCTGAGTCAAGACACTAGCTACGGCGTAATGTGAGAGAAAGAGTTACGTCATAGCTTCTTCACAGATGGCATACCATCATAAATCGTTAGGAAAATCTCCAAATTCGCGTCTCATAAGCTCCAATGCTTGTAATTTACCTAAAAGTGAAATATAAAGGAATACAAGCGTAAATTCATATAAATGATAAAAAATACGAGCATTATTGGGGGAAATTGATACTTAAAAATCAGGACTATTTGATGTTATTAGCTATTAAACTCACCTTAAACAAGCAAAGTACAAACAATCACTAACAATGCAGATAACAGCTAACTCGGCTCAGCAACTACTGACTCGGCACAACCTATTAATATAAACCAATTCTTTATTTATATTCCCAACTTCAATATTATCTACCCCGAATATATTCCAATTCTTATCTCCAAAAATGTCTCGTTTCACTATTTAGTTACAAGCGTTTGGTATCATCGTGTGTGTGGTATCGACTCGACAAGACTCCATGAATGCACTATATCTCTAACAATGCGACTCATAACGACAAAATGAGACGTCTAAGCGATAAGCTTTACAGTTTAATAAGTTTCGAAATAAATCGTTATATCTTATCGAATTCGTCAACTGGATAAACTCAACCATTTATTTATGTCGCTTATTATCCCCAAAACCAGTCACATCCTAACGAGTCATAAGGATAATTTACCCATTAATAACTCTATCCTACGCAACGGGCACTTATTAGATTCGTCAACCTAATAAGTCCGCTATCCACGTGGATTAACGCTATTAATGTCAAGTCATCCGTAACCCATGCATAACACAAAATGGGTATTAAATACTCATAAATGCACATTTCGGTAAATGTGTCCTTGAAAAATTTAATAACTCATTTATTACAAAACATTTCCATTTTAAGACGTTAGTTTCCTTTTTAAATATCGAATAACAAGGCAAGTCTTGTTATCAAATATTTAATATAAAAACCCTTTATTATCTAAATTTTCTAGTTTTATTTACAAGTTTATATATATATATATATATATATATATATATATATATATATATATATATATATATATATATATATATATATATATATATATATATATATATAAAGGCATGCCACGTAGATTATTCCATAATTGCCACCTCAATGCCATGTAATTCATTTTAATGCCACGTAATCATAAGTTGTCTACCTAAGCAATTTTTTCGAAATTTAATTAACTATGTATTAATTTTTGAAATTTTATTATAAAAAATATGATTTTTTTTTAAATTTTGTCACTTGCAAGGATTGCACCTAGGGTGTTTGTATCATTAACAAGCATGATAACCACTAGACCAACATATTTTTTGATTATATCTTGCAAAACCAAAAATATAAACCTGCACAACTAATTATTGACCATTATTATTAATTTGGAAAGGAATGTATTTATCTAAATATGATACACGTATTTTTATGTTTCGTAATATACCTTTTCTCACAAACCCTAATATCATTTTTTTCCTCACAATCTGTAACTATGAACGCTGCTTTATTATGTTATTGTATTCATAATTGTTATATAACTTTTGTGTATATTTTGTATGTTTGTATGTACATAAACGTGTTGTTTTGGAGCATCTCAAACCCTAATATGTGTTTTCTTCTTGAACTCATAATATTTTTCAGGTTTTATTTTGTTTTGTTTCTTTTGTCTATGTTTTATGTTTTTAATTCACACCGATAATTAAAAATAAGGTTTTGAGGATGCAATTGTTGTTGCTTATTATTATGTGCTCATATAATCTTTTATTATTTGTGATGATCTTTTTTCTAGGTTGTAGTAGGTATCGAATGTATTCTTCAATCTCTTTGACTTCATTCTGTAAGTATATAGTTTTTGTGAAGCATTTGATAAAATAGCATATAAATTGTAATCGACACGAACTTATGGTTTAAACCAATGTTTTCTTTGAAAAGATGATACCAAACATCGGTTCGTTTAAGTAAAAGGATTTTAGTTATTTTGTTTTAATTGGTACCAACTATACGGTAAAATATATTGTCATAAGTCATACAAGACCCGGTCGTTTAGTTACCAAATCGTGAAGATGAACTTGCATGAATTTAGGCATTTCGAGCATGGTCATACAATGGAATGACCATATACGCTTGAGTAAATGGTTAGTCTTAAAATCTTCTTGCACTCTCACCAAAAACATTACCATATGCATAGTGTTCTATTCTTTTGTGAATGATATTGATAAACATTCGGACCGGTTAAGTCCTTTTGGAAATTGTATATCGGTGAAACTATGTATCGTGTGCCGCTATGGAGAAATGCCGAGTTTTTCTTTATCTTTTCCTGGAATTATTAAATGATAATAATCTTGATGAGTAGTACCGTGTAACAAATTCCTCGGTTTTGGTATGAAAATAATATTGTACCACTCTTATGTTCAAATAATGAACTATTTGATGGGTTAATTGGCAGATATCTGAGTAAGCATTCAAGTAGGATCATTAGTTTATCCTCATCCTAAAATGCATGGTGTCTATATAATTTACCATCCAAACTTTGCTATTACGTATTCATCCCAAGCATTTTGAATCTAAATTTTTCATTCTTGGAGAAAGAATATGTAATTAGGATGAGCGGTGAATAGTTAAACTTAACATCTCCAATCGCTCCATATATTGTTTTAAGTAATTATAGTCTACCGAACTACATCATACCTGATATCGCCTTAGTAATCCATGATCATTAGTTCATTATGCTATATCGGTATCATCTGAACCATACGAATTAACATGCAGATATCACTAAACAAGAGTTTTATACGAGATACTTTTTTAAGTAATTATAGACTGTGCTTCAGTTAAAATTCTTTTTTGGCTTTACTGTGACTTTTCTTTGTATGTTGCATATAGGCAATTTAAAAGAACATTGTAATATCCTCAGTTCCTCACTTCATTTGCCTCAGTTTGCACATGGAAATAAGGAGCGTGCCCATCACCGATGACTTACAAGGCGTGCTTGAGTAAAGCTAAACAATCTCAACTATATCCATACATGGGATGTAAAATCATTCAGAAATGATTGTAAATCTGTGGCCCTAACTCTCTATCTGTTTTGGATAAATTGCGAAGACCCCATGCAAATCTGAGCTCTCGGGAACTTGTGCATTTGGCTCCAAGTGCCGCTTTCTTCACTATGAAACATCCCATCAAAATCTTCTTGATGCCCTCCATTTCACCATCCAAACTAGATGAGCCTACCATCAAGAATGTGAACATTAAGAGTACTAACTGGACCCTACGGATGATGGTATCGACATTAAAACTGCCAATGGTACTACCCTATCAGAGGAAGAGTTTGATGCTTACATGAACAAGGGTCTTTATGGTCCCAGAAGGATGAAGAGGCTGCCAATGTTCAATCAGATCTGCCCAGAGTAAATGGTGTGGAAAACTAGAAGGGGGTTGAATAGTTTTGCCAATTAAAACTTCCTTTTAATCTATTTAGATCGACTTATGTCAATCTATTTGGATGTGTGTGTTGGATGTTGATAGATAAACATATAAAGGTATGTAATGAAAGATAAGAGTAAGAAGCACAAAACCACAACGCGAGTATTTATAGCGGTTCGGCTACAAGGACACCTTCCTTGCCCTACTCCACTCCTCGAGTCACCTACTCGAGAGTTCGTAAACACTACACCAATATCCTTATGGCGGAGAAGCCTTCACAACGTCGCCTACCCTTTTTCCGATGCTAGGCTAACCACCGGGTTCTTTCACTCCAAGGTGAACCACACCTACACAACGTCGCCTACCCTTTATAAGGTACTAGGCTAAGTACCTAGTTCTTTCACACCAAGGTGAACCACACCTACACAACGTCGCCTACCCTTTATTAGGTACTAGGCTAAGCACCTAGTTCCATTGCAATGGACGAACTACTACCCAACACTACACCAACGACTAATCCCAAAGGAGATCCACTCCTTTTTACAACATCATCAAGGATATCAATATCCTTGGATCTAGTACTAATCTATCTTGTACATCGAAACACACCATATCGAATGTACATCTAAGGCACCTTTCACTAATGCCTTTAATTAGATCTTCAAGACACCCTTCACTAATGTCTTGTGTCTTGACTTCTAAGCACCCTTCAATAATGCTTCTAGTCTTGACTTCTAAGCACCTACCACAAGTGCTAATGATATGGACGATAGATACCCTTCACTAATATCTTCGTCTTGACACTTGAGACACCTTTCACAAATGTCTTCAACACTTCTTAGGAAAAGAAAAACAATCAATAAGAAGACTTCAGTAGTCTTGATGATGAGGAAGCATGACAACTCATGGACTTGAGCTTGCTCGACTTCAAAGGTGGTGATCTCGCCTTTAGGAGGAACCTAGAAGATCACACAAAAACAAACTACAAACATAGATCTCTTGGATCTGAGGTTAGAGAGTTTTTAACTCTAGGGGAAAGTATGTTAGAAAGGGGTGAGAAACAATGAAGAAATGTCTCACTATTTATAGAGGAAAAATTCTACTGTTCCCTGGATCCCACGGATCCCTTCCACAAGGGATCCGTCTAGCGTATAGCTAGGGATCCGTGGGACGCTCCTCTTTACCCATGGGTATTTTGGTTATGGGTCATGGGTCATGGATTGATCCATGGGTCTTTAGCTAGATACAATGTATTTCTTGAGTGCAATGCACCTAGTCACATAGGTATGGGTCAAAACCATGGGTTATGGATATTATCCATGTATGATATAAGCATGATGTCATGCAATGGGTTATGGGTCAAGCTCCATGGGTCATGGGCTTTGGGTTGTACCTAACTACATTCAATGTATTTGCCCAATGGGTTATGATACTTAAGTTTCCACCCATTTATATTACCCAATATACTACATACTAGTTATGTGTATATTTTACCCAAATATGTAAACATTAGTTGTTGTACATATGTAATATTAAATCATAAAACCACTTATACTTGTTTTAGTGTTTTATGTGAAAATGTGAATATGTTAGAAACTATTAGTTCAAACCATTTAATTATTTTATTTGTTTCGTTAAAATGATTTTACGTTTGTTATCGACAAAACATTAGAAGATCGTAAAATATAATTAAACGTTTTTACGGCTTATTTGTATTAACAAATGGTTAGTCTTAAAATCTTCTTGCACTCTCACCAAAAACATTACCATATGCATATTGTTCTATTCTTTTGTGAATGATATTGATAAACATTTAGACCCGGTTAAGTCCTTTTGGAAATTGTATATACATTGAAACTATGTATGCTGCTTGCTAGTACATCCTATACTAGAACTTAATCCGTAAATGAGTATAATTGTATATTGAATTTTGTTGTTGCAACTTGGCAATAGCTTGTTTGTAGATGAATCCGGATTTGCATTTTTTAATACTCTTTTTAAGCACACTTCTTATTTTTTGTTTGGCTGAGTTAATACCGGCAAGCACTTTAGAACTGCAGAATAAACCTAGCACCTAGCCCTTGATTCAGTGACTAGGTTTGACATCAAAGATGGCGGCCTAAGCTTTTTTAGTGATATTTCATTACTTTTGTTTTATTATTTCATAGTTCCCAAAGTACGATGATGATTGAAGAATTGCTTCAAGAGGATAGTAATGTAAAGTGTAAAAGAGAGAAAGTTCAGAGACAATACTCTTTGCTCTCTAAACTTGCCAGGCTCCTCGGTCATCATGATAATCAAGAAGTTGCGCCTTTAACTATGTCAAATGGTAACCCTGCAGGTATTATTAATCCTAAAACTTGCCTCTTTTCTCTTGCATATATGTGGACAAATGTGTGGGTCAAAATGGGCTTGAGTTAAGCCCTTACTTTTTTTACACTTTGAAAGGGGTTGAGTTGACCCGAAACACTTTTTTTGGTGTTAAATATAAGTACAATCATAGCAACCTGGTTCAGTCCAGAAGCTGATGTGTGGGCAGGAAAATGTCTCGAGCTCCTGAATCAGAAAGCAGATAAAAACCTCCACAGAATACCAGAAAGACTAAGAACAATGGAAAATACAACTCGCATTTTCCAGATTCACTTTGGCTCAGGAAGCAAAAAATACAAACCTAAGTTTGTCGTGGATACTGCAACAAATACAGTCCCACTCTTACTAGCAGCTCCCCTATCATAAGTACCAGATGTGGGGGTCTTCATCTACTGTAACAGAGGCTACGGAAGAGACATACGTGCCAGAACTAGGCAGTGAATTTTCAATGCGGCCCTCTGCCGTTCAAAGTACACGAACATCTGAAATATCATAAATATTCTTATCTATGTCTAGGTGTTGGTGTTCAGGGCAATATGATTTGAACTTCTATAAAAACCTCCCAAATATTTTCAGTGAAGTCTGGTGTGGTAAGTGAATTTTGGCATATGAACTTTTTCTCCTAATCTGTATGTTGATGTGACTTTTCAGGGAAAATGATAAACTTGAACAGGTGATAAACTTGAACAAGTGAGATGGTTACTTTTATACGCAACACTTTTCCAAAACAGAATGTTAGCTTTCCTTATTTACTGCACTATAGATTCCTTGGAGTTGCAAGTTTATGGATTATCTAATGATATAACGCGAGAAGAAAATGGGATGGCAATTGATGACAAAAATAGCTCTATGAAGGTGAATGGCCAATCTGACAGACTCAACTCATATCTCGGACTTGGTCAAGCACCATTTCTTAATTAGCTTATTTTGTTTAATATAATATAAGTGTTTGTTTTACCTTATTTTATGGGCTTACGAGCTTTGTGAAAAGATAATAATCTCATTTTTTTATTGGTTATGAGCTTATTAACTTGAGCTTATGATCCTCACTATGTTCTTAGTTGAAGTTGATAAGCTCATTAGCCATTAAAAAAATGAGGTTATTAGCTTTTCATGTTTTATATGCATAGTCTACACCACTTGGTCTTATGAACCTCAGTAACATATTTCATTTCATTCATTCAGGTTCACAAACACTGCCTCCTCGTATTGACGACACAAAGAAACCCCTTTCAGGTTTCCTTTCAAGAACTATATCTTAATATTTCTATTTTTTCATTTAGGAACTAAGAAACTTTCACGAGCAGATTGCGATGCATAGTGATGTCCACAATAAATTTTTTTCCACTTTTTTACTTGAACCCTTTTTCATGACCCAATTTTATTTCTGCAGTCTCCTAATGCATTACTTCATGCCTTCTTTCATAAAATGTCGGGTCTCATATTGTTGCATCGTTAGTGCGTAAATATTAACTTAATCTGTTTTGTCGTTATGCAATAAAATTGATTTATTCATTCCATAATTTTCGTATGCAGACCGGGTTATTGAAGGGACAAGAGAAGATGTCAAAATCTGATGCCTTAGATGAACCCTATGATAGTTTGTGGCTACTGCCCCGATATCCATTTCAGACCCACTGGTCATAAAGCATTTGTGAGGCATTTTCGCATCTGTAGAAAATGGGCAACATGGGTGGCATGTGGTGATGCTTGATGACTTAATACCACCAATGTATTATTGCACCCTTGAAATTGTTATCTTCTTTTAAATAGATGTAAACAACTGATTGAAGCACACAAGAAATACATTTTTCAGTTGGACAAGGTTTGTGTTAATTGATGCTTCTATATTTCTATCTTAGTTGGGCCAATAAATATGTTCCTAGCAAACTTACAACTTGATTTCAAGTAATATTTCAAAATATAAATTTGAGTTTGAATTTTGATGAATAGATGGTTCTATATAAATCAACCATGGACTCCTCTATGCAGTGACGGGCGTAATATGCAAATTATTATAACATCTTCCTTTAACTTTCGTTGTAGCAGGCCAATGAACCATAGTTTGTAAGCTCGAAATGTTGACTATATATCGAGTCGGGTTAAGGGCTTAAGGCGAGTTTAAAAATATCAATTACATTAGTAATATTCAAAGTTTTTAGTAACACTAACTTGGTGCATGTCTAAGAAAGTATAACTCATTATAAACATACATTGTATGCATGCCATTTGATTCATACTGATTTGTAGACCGCATGTATCTTTTCCATAACATATATACTAACTCCACTTTATCTTAATTGATTTATACCTTTCTAGAATATGTGCTTATTTTATTTCACTTTCGCACAAGATTTCAACAAATAATACAATTGGTGGCAAAAGATGGTAGTTACATGAAGCCTTAAAGCATAAAAGTGGGTAAGGAATATTAAGGTAAAAAACTAACTGTTCTTTTTTGGTGTGTTTCTTCATGTGAATGGTGCATTTTATCACAAGTTGGGTTGTTTCTATAAATGCCAATATTCTCACATGGACAACTTTATGTAACTGTTTAAAGAGTCAAGACGAAAGAAGTTTTGAAGATTCTTTATTGTGACAAATACGACGAATACACAAACTACACAACGAACTTTTTGTACAAAGAAGTTTTATATCGTATATGAATAAGCATCATGTAATTTATATTTTCTCATAATACTCAATGTTCTTTATAAATATAATACATAAACATTTTTTAAAGATATTTGCCGTTTAGGAAAGGGACTTTAACAATTTTTGATTATGGGCATGATGAGGCTGCGTTGTCGCTTGAACTGGAGGAATCGGAAATAGCAGCATCACGTCATGTAATGTTTGACACAGAGCTTCAAACTGTAAATGGAACAACGCCAGGAACTGTAAAACTATTAACGCAAAAAACGCAATCAACTCCTCAGTCATCTGAGTCACAATCTGATGCAATGAACTATAAAGGAAGTATTTAGAATCTGCAGCCCCTGAAGAAGCCATCAATATTACGAAAGATGGACAGAAGGAAATGGATCCCTTGGACAAGTTTCTCCCTCCACCACTAATGAAAAAGTGCACTGATGAATTGCAAGAAAAGATCATCAAGTTTATGATGCTGAAAAAGAAAACTGGGAGAAGCTTTATTTCAAAAGTGCGCAATAGGAAAGAATATCGCTCTTTTCTTAGACTTATGGCTTATTTAAGGTCATCAACTCAACTTTATAAGATGCATATTTCAAAGTGCTTATTTTAGATGAGATTACGAAATAAGCAAAAGATACTTTTTTGTGGTTTATATCTGGTTTTGCCTGTATAAATCAGTTTAAAGTGATTGACTCAGGAAGCCAATGTTAGGTTCATGTCGTTACTCCTACAAATATTCAGACAGACCTTGAAATATAACATATATCGAACTTTGTGCTCCATAATTGATGTTGGAAAATTTGTAGAGCCCAAGAGTGTGTCCGAAGAGGTTTGGATGGCCGGTTGTTAATGGCGTCAGTGTAAGGGGTTCAGGAAGGCCTTGTCGCCCTTCTGTAAACAAGGTTACTAATTTCACTGGACTACGATTGGCCAGGCTATCCAAGATAATTAAAGTTAATAGCAGAAAAGGATTGATTTTAAACAAGAACACATCCATTTAAATTTTACATAACAACAACTCAGCTATCACATTAGTTGTATCATCTTCCAAATCTATTTCTTCTTCGAATGTATATGAAGTATTACATGGTTGGTGATTAGTAAAAAACTGGTTACACGCAATAATTCACATGACCAACAAAAGTTATTATTTTTTTCACAATGAAATTAGTTATTTAAAAGAGAGTTAGAAAAAACCAATTATTACTACAGTATTCTGATAGTTTGTTATGAAGACAGGAACATCATAGACTAACTCTTAAAAAGGAACATTCAATGGAAAATAAAGTTTCAATGCGTGTAGTAGGAGACTTGAAGAAAGTTTGGACGAAAACCAGTGGTTTCGTATAACATGAATGCATGGGTTTTCTTTAGGTATTGTTTCTCTACTAAATATTATACATGGTTGCAAAATGCATTCGTTGTTCTCTTAGCTTCCATGAATTGCATTGTACCTATTGCACATTTATAAGTGTATAGAGTTGTGTGAAAAGTAACCTTTAAGGATCGACTTAGGTTGTGTTTCTTTTGTTCTGTATGAGAAGAGATAATGGGACCTATCAATTATGGGCCCCATACTTCTCTTAGCTAACCACAAAAAAAAAAAAAAAAAAAAAAACGCCCCCTTAGTGTCCTATGTTAATATAACCTATTATTTGAAAACGATATTTATAAGGCTTGCTCGCCCATCTAACTAGCTATGCTTTGATACTTTGTTCTTGCGTACCACTTTGAAACTTTTTTCTCTCATATTTGATAATCGTTTATTTCATTTCGTTTTTAGCGTATTCAATAAAAAATTTGGTACGTTTATATCATATTTTTCGTTAACCTATTTTTCCAAAACGACAATTATAAGTCATGCCTTATATATATATATATATATATATATATATATATATATATATATATATAGAGTTAGGATCAAATAAGAAGAATAATTAAAATAGGAAGGATAAGAAGAAACCACGACATATTTTAGATGCAACAAAAAGTGGATGCATGTCCTTCAAATTTTCCTCCCTATTCAAATATATATTTTATTAATATATATATATATATATATATATATATATATATATATATATATATATATATATATATATATATATATATATATATATATATTTTATGTCAAGTTTCAATATAATTTTCGAGTCATTATCCATTTCGAGTTCACAAGTCCGAGTTATGACTCTCGGCTTTTACACGTCATATTGTCCAATAAATACTAATGTCCATGTTACGGCGTTGTCGGGATCAACCGAGACTAAAAAGTCACGGTAATACCGACGTTGCGCAAAGTTGACATATATAATATTAAGTCCAAAATAAACAACTCCACAATCTCCAATCAACCTCCAAATAATCTCATATCAATCCCGCCATCCAAATAAAGTACCAAACATACCCGTAATCAATGTCGCGACCCTAATGGTCTTGACACGGTCCCGGTTAAGACCACGCGAACCAAGCGAGCCCTAGAAGCTCTTTGGCTCTCCGCGTCTTATCCAAACTCCAACAACAACACCCAATATGTTACCACAATGACTCGACCCGGACCCACGGGTCCTTGAGGGTCTTGACTTCCAACATAACGCCACCCATATGGACCCTAGTGGTCCATGTGGCTCGTTCCAATATTCCCAACTCCATCCAAACGCACCCTAATAGCTCATTCATTTCCCAAACACAACCAAACAACATCTAAACACCATCAAACATCAAAACACATCAACTAACTACAACCAGGACCTCATAAAATGATAAAAATGCAATAACATATGAACACGACACGACACGCGATACCAACACACTTGTTTTTATGTTTTGTTAGTTTTAAACATCATTTTATGTCCATTTTCATCAACACCCAACCAAGAAACACATGGTTCGAACCCCATGTGGTTTGTACATGGTCACACAAGGCTCAAACGAGCTCACCACTTGTTCCTTTTACCTTTATCTATCCCGATCTACAAAAGTAACACGATTCCAAGAACACACGCACGGTTTTCACGCAATATGGAGGGTCAAAAAGTGGAGTTAGGGCGCGTGCCCTATGCCAAATGAAAGAGGAGGAAGAGATCTATGAAATGGGGGTGGAGGTGAGGTGGGACGCACCGGAGTTTGGCCGGAAAGGCAACGGGCGGCTAGGGTTTCGTTTAGAGAGAGAAAGGTAGTGAGAGAAAGTAGTGTTTAGGGTTTTTAGAGAGAGAAAGTAAAGTGTGTGTGTGTGTAGGGGTGAGGGTATATATATGGGAGGGCAGGGACTAAATAAAAATGGTTTGGGAAGGGGTGGGGGGTGGCCGACTAGGGTAGAAAAGAGGGGCCAAACCCGTAATTTTTGTGAACTTTCCCGTTTTACCTCTCCCGAGCTCCTACATTTCCCTACTAGTGTCCAACAACTTTTATTTATCGATCTATTGTTTTTATTTACTTTTTCCATGAATTTTGATTTTTTACACGTCACGTTTCGTGTTACGGTTTAAAAGTTACGTTTTCTCTCGTTATAGGATTTTATTGTGCCGACTCAAGTAGTGCCTAACATAACGGGCTATAACTCATACCACAACTCATACGATAATAAAATAAATCATAAAAACCAATAAACGATATCAAAACAAGTCATGGTTAACCGGAATAGCTCCAAAAGGCAAACTACTCGGTCTAACTTAGCGTAATGCAGTTACCTAAAAGGGCTCCCCAATTGCCAGTTATCACAGGACGGTGATTTGATTTTCGGACGGTCCCATATATATATATGGGACCGTCGCCTATTTAAGGGAGTTCCGCGATAGTTTTTGTCCTTTAGTGGTGAAACGTTATTTGGTAAAAATTTATCTGATTTGGGCGGGAAAAATAGCTGTTGGAGGATTTCAAATTCAAATTTATTTTTCCTATTAAAACATTTCTTTATAATTAAAAAAATAATTTGTATGATTTATTTTTGTAAAAAGGTTTTGTCACATTTGTATATATGTGAGGTTTAAGGACAAAAATAATTATTTGATCACTTAGCAAGTTTAAAGTAGTGTTTGTACATACCTTAAGTGATTCCGACTTGAGTCGTCGAGAGATGTTGATGCGGCATGCAATGATGATTTGTGTAAATGAGTAACTTGTGCACTTTACATTATGTATTACAAGTTACATGTTTGTCAACATTAAAATACAAAGACGTTGTATAGATTAAACGTCATAACGTTTGCACTAACAATTCAGTTGTTAGATATTTTTTTATAAGACTATGTATAATCTCTTATAATTATATACAAGGTTGCAAAAATCGTGAATCGGTTGTCGGACGGTCGACCCTCTTGTAGCTTGTAATCCGTCTAGCGGTATTAATTGGTGTTAAACCGGATTGACATTTCAGACATATTTTAGGTATTTCAGGAAAGTTTCAAGTATTTCCAACAAAAATTTACTTAAAAAAGCATCTTGCAATAGATATAACATCGACTATAAGTTATTACAATAATTTTACATCGAGTTTTGGGTATTTTTGCCAATATTTGCAAGTTTTCGGCAAGTTTGACCACCGTTGACCGTCATTAACCGCTGTTAACAATGGTTGACCGATTTACACAAATCGAAAAGGTTGGTGGCCTTGTAGCGCCTAGACGGTGATTAATCGGCCTAGCCATTATTTTTTTGCGACACTGCTTATATAGTTATAATACCAATGCACCCACGAGTTTACACATAAAATTTTCATTATATATTAATATCGATTAATATTTTGTATAGATTTGTTGGACGAAGGATTTTAATTTGTTTAACTAGTATGATGTTAAAGTTAATATTGTTTATATTTAACTATTAATATCATGTTTTCGACATTATGTTTATTGAATAGCACACAATGAGTTAATGATCATTAAAATTTGCTTTTTTGAATATCATTATTTAAACTTTAAAGAGTAATTACATGCGTCGCTATACGCACAATATCGTGTATATGTTTTAATCTCATAGTAACTTGTGGGGTTGTGCATTCATTTTAATATTTATATTCATGCTAATAATAAATTTAGCCTTATTTGATTTTTAACCCTGTATACGCACGGGTTAAACTTATAAAGAGTAATAACATGAGTCGTTATTAAACATGGATAGTAAAAAAAAAGCTTTTCCAGACATCCTTACCTAATATTTTAAAGGGTTAATTCCATATATACCCAATTTAAACACTAAAATGTCATATTTACCCAACCAAAAATCATAATGTCATATAAACCCAATTTAAACATCAAATTTGTCACATTTACCCAATTTATAATTAAATTAATTAAAAACTCAATTTACATCATTAAATACCCATTGTATCCATTTTAATTGGCCTTATGTTTTGTGTGATGGCATCTTGAATGTATTTGGATTATTTATATATTGGTCATCATGGTTGAAATGTTGTTTAGGTCTGAGAATATATTAAACACTTTTTGTAGTATACGTTGGAATTAAGTAATGTTACTTCGTTGTTGTTTGGCAAAAGATCTAATCATATGATGTTCACTTAAAACATTTTCTCTTCGGTCTTCTTTAGGTGTTTTGCTTTTGCCTTTCAAAATTATTCCCACCATCATTAAATAGTTTGTTATGTATAACATTATGGTTTCTAATGCCAACATGTGTCTATCGTTAAAATGATTTTACAACAAGAGTACTGCTATGGTTTTTTACTTTTGTTGTTGTTTTATATATGGATGATTAAACCGTGTTCTCTTGATAATGTATACGGGTGATTAATTTTGTATTAAGGGTATAATGGGTATTTAATAATTTAAAATAATTTTTGATTGCTTTAATAATAAAATAGGTAAGTATGACAATTCTAGTGTTTAAATTGGATATATATATGGTATTATGATTTTTTGTTGGACAAATATGACATTTTAGATTTTAAATTGGGTATATATGAAATTAACCCTATTTTAAAAAAGATTAACATGAGTTGTTTGTATATGTACAATCTCATGTATTTATTTGCATATTACCTAGTAACTTATTCCTTCATTTTTATATCTATAAGTCCGTATATACATTAATTTCATATAAATGATAATAATATATATAAATAACAACATAAATATTGTTGTTTTTAAAAATAATACAAAATGCAAGGGTGTTTATTAATTTATAAAGTTATTAAAAAACATAAAAACTGATAAGTATATGTTTACTTAAGTCTATATAATTTATTTAAAATTTAGTAGCTAAAGTTTTATTAACTACTTTTTTTTAGTTATTCTAATAAATTTGACACATGTGTTTTACACGCATTTATATTTTTAGGGTTTTGGCATCTGATAGAACGTCTTTTTCAAACGTCTCGATCTAAGACGCTGTCTTATTTTTGTCCCACTTAATGTTACTGAACTTTCATTTTTGTACCAATCTACCCCATCAAACTTGTTTAACCGGCACCAAAAATTTTTTTGCCCATTTTCGCACGTTCTTGTCCGTTTTGCACGTTTTGTCCGCTTTACACGCCGCACGTTATCACACGTTTTCATCCGTTTTGCACGTTTTCGTTCGTTTCGCACGTTTTCGTTCGCCGCACGTTTTCCGCGTTTTGCACATTTTCACACGTTTTGCATGATTTCATCCGTTCTTACACGTTTTTGTTCGCTTTACGCATTTTCATTCGTTTTGCATGTTTTCACTGTTTTGCACATTTTTCCATTTTGCACGTTTTCGTGCTTTCTACATTTAGGCACGTTTTGTCCGTTTTGCATGTTTTACATTTTCGCCCATCTTTGCACGCTTTAGGCTATTTTAGCATGTTTTCGTCTATTTTTGTATGTTATCGTCTGTTTTCGCGACGTTTTAAACGCCGCACGTTTTCATCCATTATTGCACGTTTTCGTCCATTTTAACGTTTTTCTGTCTTTGCATGTTTTCGGCCGTTTTGCCCGTTTTCATCCGTTTTGCACATTTTCGCGCGTTACTCTTATCACAAGGCGAAACATGTAAAACGAATAAAATGCGAGAAACGAACAAAGCGGGCGAAACGACGAAAACGCAAAATGGACGATAACGTAAAACGTTCAAATGAAGTGAGTGTTACTCTTATCACAAGGCGAAACATGTAAACGAATGAAAATGTGTAAAACGAACAAAATATGTGAGAACGGATGAAAACGTGCAAAAGCGTGAAATGTGCAAAACGCGAGAAACGGACGAAAACCCGTGAAATGAAAATACGTTACATTAAGTGGGACAAAAATAGACGCGTCTAGATCGGTACATTTGAAAAATGCGTTGCTATTATGCACCAAAACGCTTAATAAAAAGATGCATAGCGGTTTCCAAACTTTTTCCGGTGGCCGGTCACTTATGGGTAGATTGGAACAAAAGCGAAAGTTCAGAATATTAAGTGGGACAAAAATAAGAGCGTCTTGATCAGATGACATTTGAAAAAGACGTTCTATCAGATTTTACCAAAACCCTATTTTTTGGATAAAATTTAGATGAGTTTGACCAAATTATTTCAATTTTGACTTTCTATTATCTAATGAGATGACTTCATTTCATTTATGTGACAAAATTGAGCATTCGTATTAGATAATTTAAATTGTTTCAACATATTTTTTTTTTTTTACTTTTTGAAAATCTCTTTATTATATGAGAGATAGAAGAATTAAAATTACTAATGAAACTGTTTATTGCATTTCTTCTGTAATAAATAGAGTAAATTGCAAAAATCGTCCTTAAAGTTTGGCCAAATTGCAAGTTTCATCCCAAACGTTTAGAAAGTGCAAGGATCGTCCCTGTGGGAAACTTTTGGGGCAAAAATCGTCCTTGGCCAACAACAAATGACTAAAATGCCCTTTCTAAGCGTTTGGGACGAAACTTGCAATTTGGCCAAACTTTAGGACGATTTTGCAATTTACTCTTTTCTATATTATTTTCGGTTTTTACATAAATGATCGGTGTTGTACAAAGTTTACAATGTTAGTCCCGATTTTTTACCATCGCCACCACCGAGACCACTACCACCGCCACTCGCCACCACCACCATCTTCACCCCACCACCGTCACCACCACCACCACTTTCATCCACCACCACTCATAGCCACCACCGCCACCCACTACACCCTCATCCACCACCACTCACAACTACCATCGCCATCGACCACCACCACTATCGCCACCCCACCACCGCCACCACTTCACCGCCACCTCCACCATCTTCACCCACCACCGCCACCCACCACCACCATCTCCACCCCACCATCGCCATCGCCATCGCCACCCACCACCGAACCTCATCCACCACCACCACCATTGCGTTGGTGGGTGGTGGCGGCGGTGGTGGCGGTGGTGGTGGTGGATGGGTGTGGTGGTGGTGGCGATGGTGGTGGTGGCCGATGGCGGTGGTGGCGATGGTGGATGTGGTGGTCGTGGTGGTGGCGGTGGTGGTGGGTGGTGGTGGTGGTGATCGTGGTGGGTGGCGGTGAAAGCGTGGTGGTGGTGGATGGGGTAGTAGTAGTGGTAGTGGTGACGGTGGTGGGGTAGAGATGGTGGTGGTGGCGGTGGTAGTGGTGGGGTGGCGATGGTGGTGGTGGTCAGTGGCGGTGGTGGTTGTGAGTGGTGGTGGATGGGGTTGTGGTAGTGGGTGACGGTGGTGGCTATGAGTGGTGGTGGATGGGGGTGGTGGTAGTGGGTGACAGTGGTGGGTCGCGGTGGGTGGCGATGGTTAAAAAATGGGGACTAACATTGTAAAACTTCAGACAACACGTAGATCATTTATGTAAGAAAAGCGAAAATAATATAGAAAAGAGTAAATTGCAAAATCGTCCTTAAAGTTTGGCTAAATTGCAGTTTCATCCCAAACGTTTAGAAAGGATTTTAGTATTTGTTGTTGGCCATGACGATTTTGCTTCAAAAGCTTTCACAGCGACGATCCTCAGACTTTCTAAACGTTTGATTTAAACTTGACTTTACTAAACGACGATTTTTGCAATTTACTCTAATAAAAAGAAATACATCTCATTACATTTTTAAGAAGACCAAACACAACCTTTTTTTAACATTTAGATACAGTAATAATTTTGGCCGCCATTTGTATTCACATAGGAAAGATATATACCACGTTTATCTCATGATTAGAAAACTATTGTTGCTAACGAATGATATTTTTAAAGTTGACCCAGACTCCAAACAATACCATAAATCACCAAACAGGCGGCTGTACCAACCCATGGACTTGACTTACTAAATATAACAAGTCTTGCTACACTTGGGTTGTTCTGTATACAGTTGTTGGCTGGCCAAGTTGCCCCGCCTAACCAACCGAAAGCAATGAACCTAGACCGCCGATGTTCTATGGCTCTCCTCATTTTGGAGTTTCCTGTTTATAGACTGTTAGTCCAAATTAACTAAAGTCTTCGAAACATGTATCTAGCTACCTGTCGATGCATACGTCTAATGACTTATAAAAGGAAAGTATTTTGCCAATAGACTCAATTCATTTAATCAGAAGAAGAAGGCAAGTTGGTTATTTTTTTTTGTGAAGACCCTTGTAATCATACCCGAAAGAACGAAACACTTTTATCATTCAGACAATTGGGCTGATATATCTCAAGTGACATGAATAAACAAATACTGTATCATAATAACTTGTTCCTTAAGATATAAAAATAGCTTTTTTTGGGAATTAAAGGAAAAGTTGTAAGCATATCTTAAAGGCTACTCTTTTCATTTTGTGGAAACAGAATAAGCATAACTTTAGCCACTTATTAAACCACCAAACTTTTAATGGTCTTTACTAAACCAATGGACCTGCCATATGAACCAAGAGAGGTGGGCACAATGGACCGTTTAATCAACAGGCACTTTCATACGTACGCCTGATTTGACGGAAAATGCATAAAGTTGGAAAAAAAGATACAAACACAATATCCCAAACTTCTCCAGTTCCACCTATTCCCAGTTGCAGTAAACTAACAGTTGTCATTGTAACATTATTTTAAGTCAAAATAAATTATCTTTCGGTTATACATAACACAGGTTCAAAGGGTCAATACAAATGCTAACACTTGTAGAAACAATGCAAGCGTAAGCATCAATAGGATAATACCCATTAGAGAACCTTTAACTTACAGAAGTCAATATTTGAAGGTCAACAGAACTGCGGCATGCAATGTAAATATCATATGAAATATATTAGGAAAAGAAAAAATATATATGTACACCCGCTTAACAAAAGAGTGACGCGCTTGACTTGTGAAATTTCATTAAACTAAACAATCTTCAACGTTATGATGATGTGATCCACGAAGGTTGATCCCTATATTCACGCTTGAAATTCCATTAAACTAAACAACCTTCAACCTTCAACGTTTTGTTTGGGGTAAAACTCTCAGACTTCAAGTTTAACGCAAGCTCAAGTAGATTACTTATACTATAACAAATAGTATAATCCAGGCCACTTTCGAACTCACCAAGAAAATTTTTCATAACCACAACTTTAGTATAACCACCCATGCAGGTTTGATATAGAACTGTTGCAGAATTACCAGAAAACTATGACCAATTCTCAGTTTGTAAAAAGGCTACATAAAATATACCCAAATGAATAGAGAAAGAAAAAGTGAAAAATAAAACAAATATTTAAGACCATATGTGGTTGTAAAACAAAGCAGAAGTCGAATAAGAAGGAACAAAAGGGCGTTTCTATAGGTGACTGGTTAGAGAATGACAATGACGCGAAGCCAGAAGCGTATACTGGAACTTCAATTTAAAACACATCTTGCTCATCTTTCATGAAGGATTTAAGTATCTCTGGCTAATCAAAGATATTTTAGGCTTGTGGATTTTGTCTTGGATATGTATGTTGGTTGGTAAACTAACAGTATGACACCACTCATGGTGGGTACCATTGTGAATGCAAGAAACCACACAAATAACAAAGAAGAAGGAATTTAATAAACCCTCAAAGGGTGCCCAGACGAGACTTTAAGAGGAACACTCTTTTTTTATTCAATAATTTATAACCTGCTTAAAAACCTAAACAATTCTAATACTTATACATTAAAAGATACATTATGATAATTAAAAACTGTCATTTTATCCTTCAATCTTCTCCAGCCAAGTAAAACACATGACTTCACATGTTAACTGAAAAACCCGCGGCTAAGTTAAGCTAGAGTAGCTGGAGCTCGAACATGCCCCGCATCAATCACCAAATCTCAAGAAAAAAGTTTTGGATCTTACAATGCAAAGATCACATAGAAGCAATTACTGGCATCTTAAGAGTCAAAATACGTGAATAGGTTTGAGCTTTTTATGTTATTTTTTGTCCGGCAATGGTCAATCTGGCTTTTTGGCTAGAAAAAGCATCATTGAAAGCACCCGAGCATTTTCAGGTCCGACATCATCCGTGCAACTGCTTCAGAGAGGTTAAGTTTTAATCCCTCATTACAGCCCTCAAAATTCATTTGTAGCTAGCTCAATCTCAAGGCCTTAAACACACTGTTTAGAGTATGTCAGGCTAGAAAAAGGGTCATAATTTTATTTATTTAATGGGGATCCCTTTCACCAGGTTTCAAAACAAGGCTATCTTCATTATTACTATGTTTTTCGCAAAACGGAAGTGGATCCAAGAGTCAACTCACGTGTAGTAGGACACATTATGGTCTCCCTGCAGTCCAAGTCAAAGTACGTATTTATCAATCATGTCAGAGCTCAAGTTGAATCTAAACAATGAACTAAAGAGGGCAATTTAAACGTGACAGCTGAATGATCATCAAGCACAACTCTCATACAATCATATTAGAGACTAATTAAAGACTTACAGTTATTTTATAAGAAGTGCTACAGCTACCCATACCCACACTCACACCCACAGAAATAGGTGTTAATATAGTAAAAGATACTCTCTATAGAGAGTGTTGCTTAGGGAGTGAGGAAACTACAAAACCTTAGATATATGTATTATTTAAGACCTTTGTTCTGTTGCTAGATTATCAATATGAACTATTTTCCTGTTAGGACTTAGGTCATTTGTGTTTTTTCTTTCTTCAAATTGTGCTCTTGTTCAATGCTTCTGTAGTTCTGTGCCAAGTCGTATCATATACAGTTATACATAACCTGGAAAGTTTTAACAACTTGCTTCACTTTGCTCCTCTGGCCTCGCCTAAAGGCGAGTTGCATAGCTGGACGTCTCAGTTGTGCCTTAAACCTTTAACTACCCTGATTCTGCAGCAATAGCATTGACCACTTTAATTCTTTTGTTCTTATTTCTTTTCATACAGGCCATCCTTGTTTTCAGCTAAGGTTTTTGAAAGATACACATTCCCAAGAATGTACGCAACCTTCTGGTTCAAATCAAACGTGGACAATGCCTGAAACATACTGTATGGAGAAATATAGCATGCCTAGAAGTAAGGATAAAAACAGCTTACCAACTATAAAAAATTATAAGCTGAAGAAAGGGTAAAAGAATCCAGTTTCATGTTGTCCTAGGAATGGAATCTGTCACTAGGAGGCTTCTATGGGTTGTCTTTGACACATATAAGCTTTGACTGACAGATCCAGCATTCATGTACAGACTAGAATTAGCATAATCAGACAGCTATTGTTTTTAATGAAATTTTTAATGCAACCCAAGGCATTTCATTAAAAACTCAAGAAGGGGACAAAATAAATAAATAATCAGAAGCGATATGTGATTTATACAAACTAATTATATAGTACAAAGTGAACGCTTGACCCGATCAATTGCTGCAAACTAATCAGGAGGCCTAGCATCAAAGCCTTGGCAATTATATGTACTAGAAATTAGTTGTGGGCGTAACAAATGTGGCTATTATTTTTATTGCCAACTGATATGACTTTTGTGGCTGCTTGTTTTTGGATGTGTGCTATTAAGATGGGCTAGCATAGCCCATCATAACAAACTATAAATACAAAAACCAGACAAAAAAAATATGATCACTAAAACAGATTATTAAAATAAATTGCTATATTGTGACCAAGCTTGCAGTTACTTTGTTGGTTAATTTCTTTATGAAGGTTTTATGATCTTTCTGACAAACAAAATGTGGCTGATTATCACTTTGTAAAATATAGAGCCTTTATGAGTTATGATCTGAATATTATGTTGTTCATGTGGTCCATTTTGTGAAAGTAATATCAAATGTTCAATTTTGTGGTTGGTAGTCCCTTTCAATGAACATTAACTGTTAACGCTATCAAGACTGTCGTTCTACGATATAGTTGAGTTGTTGATATATGGTACTTGGCTCTTATATATGTTGCTGTTTAATATACTAGTTATAATACACGGGGTTTTTTCTTAAGACTATTATTATGTATTATTATTAACATGCAATTGCATATGCCAAAGTATTATTATTATTATTCAAATTACAAAGTCTTGATTTTTAACTTTGTCTAAATGTTTTTGAACTTATAAGTTGGGATGTTTTCGCATCATGGTGAAAAGATTTATGTTGGAAAAAAGATGTTTCTTTGTTTTCATTACATATCGATTTCATTCATATAATTTCCAAAAATTTAAAGACGGAGGTCAAAATGCATTTTGCTTCACCCTTGTGTCTGTAACACTTCATAGAATTAGAAAATATAAATAGTCTTAAGTTATAAGCTATAAGAAAAAGTAAAAGAATAAAGCTTATGGATAGTAAGAATCTAGCTTTTCTATGGGTAAGATTTGCAGGCCATGCAAATTTGATTTCATGCTCACTCCAAGTTCAAATCAAAATTATTCATAACTTTGAAAACTAAAAACAACGGAAAAGAAAAGTTTAAATCTGAATTATTAATAGCTACATCATGAACTACTGATTTGAATAAGAAATTGTGAGCACACTATGCTAATATGATTTCAAATTTGCCGACGGAAAAGAAAAGTTTAAATCTGAATTATTAATGGCTTCAACGGAGCATCGTTTCTTGTACTCCTATTCATCGGTCACCCAAGTGGCCTTACGATCTGTGAACAACTGTGATGTATAATGAGGAGGTTATGAGTGCATGAGGCGATCCATAACCAATTTGCCAGCTTCAGGAGCATCAGCAGTAATAGCCACCTTCACCGTCGGTTTTTTGCACCATTCGGTCTCTTCGTGAAACCTTACATAATAAGAACATATAAGAAGGTAAAAAACATGTGTGCCCAAAATCATAAAAATGGGATTCTATGGGCTAATTTGTACAAGATTTGAGCGCATTTAGTCACCTTCTTTTTTTGAAATGGATGTGTATGACCCTTTCAAAAGTTAAATGGGCATTAATAGGCACATGTTTTCTCTTAATTAGAGAACATGACAATTGATTCTTTTATTTTTAAGAACTTAATATAATATATTTAGTTATTATAAATATAAATGAGGTGTTAGGTTGGTGATTTTTTTTTTTTATTTATTTATTTTTTTTTATTATTTTTTTTTTGTAAAGCGTTTCATATAATATGAGTCCATTTGACCCGTCTTTTTAAGTTCGTCTTGTTCGGACTGAGCCGTTGGACCGTGGCCCGATCCCGCCCAACCCGCCCATTTTACCACCTCTTAAAACATGCATGATTTAACAACAGCACACGACATGGTCAAGTAAATAATTTACATTAAAAATTGGCAAGTGAAATTGTAATTTAGGAGTAACTAAAAGAAACACGGGAATAAGTGTGCATAGGCTTTGAGTTATACTGAGGGTTAAGACTTAAGATTGTAATTTTCCGTTCAGTCACAATACTTTTCAAATGGTTAGATTTTCATTTAGAACTAAATTAGCCTTTAAATAATATAAGCTTATAGTTCATTCAACAAAGTATCATAAAATTAACGCATATTTCTGCACCAAATATGTACTAAAATCCTAATTTTAGCCTAATTCCACCCTTAAAAATAGTTTTCATATGACTTCTTTTATATAATCAAACATATATCATAACCTAACAACCGAAATAGCACATATCGACATACTACCTTCCACATAGTGTTCTAGAAATTAAGTCATGTACTATTCAATGAAAATGAAATATTAAGGAATTAAAATAAAATTATCTTTGCACCTTTTATGTTTGTTATAAAACAATGTTAGGCCCCTTGTGATGCCACTTGTTTGGACTCTAACAACACATTTGTGTATGTCATTAGTTAAGGATTAACAACTGCATGGAGTGTTGTTGGATCGTAAATGTACCATCACTACATCAGCTGATGAACTGAATGACTAAACTGAATGACTACTTTAATACAGAAGGTATCATTATAAAAGCTAAATACACTAATTCGTTATCTTGAAATACATACCTTTCATGCTATATGCATCAAGATGATAGAAAAGTAATATTCTAGGATCTTGCACAAATAATTAACAAACCATCCGGCTCTGCCATGATGCCACGCTCATGATCTGCAAACATATTAAAAACTATAAATTGTAGTGTGATGTAATGGTGTAACAAATTAGATCATCATATACAAAAAATAGTTTGTCCAACCAGTTTTTGGTAGCCCAAATTGCTTTGAAAGTAGATCAATATAGAATTGGTATCTAACTATGATTGTAAAAATGTGAAGAGAGAACTGGCTCATAACTTTTGCAAGCTTAATTTACAACATCGTCAAGATTCGTAAAAAATTTGAATATCTTGTATGATACCAATGGTAGATTAGTTTATATTATCTTGGTGAAAATGTGAAAATGTGAAATTGTACTATAAACAAACTTGTTTACATAATTAAATCAGATCACCTTTGAACATATTCCATATGGAACCGAATAAACCAAACTGTAAACATAAATTTGTACATTTCAATACTCTTATACCCAATGCAAATCAACTATCAGTATCAGCAATACAAAATTATCAACTACTATTTTAACATAAAGCAAACATTCTTCACTTAATCCAGATCTGCTATTTGACTTTTTATTAGTTGAAGAATTGAGGAATTCTTGCATTTCTTTCTATATGGGACATCAGTTCATTAACAAAAAAATATAGAAATCTTATTAACATTGTGATCTCCTATTTATCCACAATCGACTTGTACTAACATCACCATTAGAACATTTCTTCGACAATGTTAATTGTAATACAATATAAACTGGTATTGTATTATGATGTATGGAGTTTAAAAAAAAATTATAGTTTAGTCCAACAATATGAAATAAGTTTTCTATAAAACAGGTACTTATTAAGAAGTTTCTGAACGTTTTTCCTTGAGCAACAAATCCCCTTCTAAACGTTTCTCTTTGCGAAAACTTTTTTAAAAGTTACTGAAGTTACCTTTAAGCAACATATGACCTCTTCATTGTTTTGATAAACAGGTTTCTCCAGAGTCAGCTTACTTGCAACTTCCTTAACAGCTTGTTCCTGGAAAAACATACCAAACATGTTTATTACAATGCTAAATTATAGTTAAAATTAGCAAATATGTTTATCAAATTTATTTTACAGCCTAACCAATCTAATCAAATGCATATCTTTGTAGCTTATGAGTTAAAACAAACAACAAATAACCTTAAACATGTACATGTAATACCACCAAACGGTATGTGATTCTTTGTAAACTATTTTGATTGTCTACATTGTGAAAGAACCTGATATCGAAACTGCAAATAAGTTAAACCATTATAAATCGCGTTATTGTTAAACATGAAATTAATATCTTGAACGAAACCAATAATTAGAACTTAAAGAGATATAAATCATACTAAGCAATAATTAATTAAAAACAACTAATTAGGGTTTATTATACAAAATAAATTAAGATAGAGAAACTCAAATGCAGTATCTCTTTTGTTCTCATACTTGTGTTTTAGTGGCAGAGGTGGTGGGGTGACCGGATTCGTTATATGGTATTTGGATTTTGGTCGTCAACATTGGGGATTGGGTTCCTCAATCACACTATTAGCTCCAATCACCGCAACCAAAAACTCACCATTAACGTGCTTCCTATAATCCTTATACCACCACAAACCATCCACAATCCCACCATTCTCACAATTTTTGTTCCACCGAAGACAGCTTCCAAAACGGATACACAATTTTCTTCGATGCAATTATAACCATTCTCCCTAATTCGCATATTAGTAAAAACTCTAAAAAAATTAACTCGTTAACTTTTTAGCCTAAATCTCTACTGATCCTCAAAACCCACATCACATTCTACAAAAATATCACAAACCCGCATCAAGAAACAATAAACCAATGCTAAAAACCAAACTTTATAAAAAAAAATAAGAAAAAAATTATTTGAGGCATAACCTCACTTATTCAAAACTAACCTTTTATATAAAACAATTAATATCAATTCTCACACAATCACAACTGGCTTATGTTATACTCACTGGACTGAATTATGGTTATATTCGTTTTTCTCTACCCCAAAAATCCTCATAACTACATCTCAGCTAATCTAATGAAACTTACTAATAGACAGGGTTCAAGAAGCAAACAAAGGAGAACGTCCATTATTGAAACACAATTCAAGAAGATTAGCAAGATCTAAAGAAACATACCATTGATTAATTAAAGAGCTGAGATTGTGTGATTTCAATCGACTTAGGCTTTTTGGATTTGATCTATTGTTGTTTGTATGTTTGTTTTTGTAATCTGTGGGTTTTCTTTGTTTGTGTGCAGAATGAATTTGATACCGTGTTTTTATTTATTTATTTATGAATTTGGTCCAAAAGTATTGATAATATGCACATAAGTACATGTGTATTGTTAGACTGTTTTTTCTTCATCCAAACATAAAAACGATTTTTTGTTTCTTTTACTAAATAAAGAAACATTTAGCTGTAATTATTTTTCATATTTTATAAAAATAATAATAATTAAAAAAATATTACCAAATAAGGTATGGTTTGATTTTTTTTTAAATTAAAAATTCTCACTATGGGTTTTGTTTTATTATATAAAAGATTATGTATTTTATTTGAAGATAAATGGTTGCATGTAGTGGACATGAAGTTCCATTTGTTTCAATGCTTTGATTCATATGCAACTAGTTTTAAATATGCAGATAACCAAAACTATTACCCATAGACATATTGGAATAACAATCCCAGTCGATATCGAAACAAACTAAGACTTCGGCTTGTATAGCTGTATCCCATTATAAAACCAAAAAGATATATGATGTATAAAAAGTAAAAACACATTTAAAAGGAGCATATCTACAACATTCAAGAATAAATAAGCAGGTTGAATTTTAGCACAATGAGTCACACTGAAAAACAATGAAATAACCTACTCCTATGATGTTCAACCGAAGATAATCATAAACCTTACACATGGCCCTTATATAAATGTGGTAAGATTAAGCTAAAGCAAAAACAATCAAACACAAATCACTATTACAAATACTAAATGAGCAATAGTGTAGTTGACTTTGGTTGCAAAAACAAATATAGACTAAATATAAACCTATCCATAATGTTGCTAAAATAAACACGAAATCTAGACAAGAACAATGCACAATTAAATCTAGATAAACAACATTAAATCTGAATATATTAAATTGTATTGGTTTCTCAACGGAGAAGAATTCTCTCAAGTTGTTTTTACAACTTGAGTCAAGT
This sequence comes from Chrysanthemum lavandulifolium, assembly GCA_022545495.1. Taxonomy (NCBI): domain Eukaryota; kingdom Viridiplantae; phylum Streptophyta; class Magnoliopsida; order Asterales; family Asteraceae; genus Chrysanthemum; species Chrysanthemum lavandulifolium. Next base: position 172,139,739 of record CM040245.1, on the reverse strand, counting down.
TGGATGTGTGTAAGCCATTAGATTTGATCCAATGGCTCAAATCAAAAGAAAGTTCTTTTGATTTGAGTCATTGGATTAAATCCAATGGCTCACATCCCCTTAACTTGACTCAAGTTTTAAAAATAACTTGAGAGGATCCTTCTTCATATTTCTCAACATCTGAATATCTGATTAATTAGATTTCATGAAGCGGAACTGCGGAAGGATATAGATACAAAAATGTGAATGTTTAGTGGCCTTTGGCCCAACTTGCTATAACAAACATATAAACCCATGTTGTCGGCCCAACATGCTTTAAAACACAAATAACAGGGTCCAAACCCATTTTCTCAGGGAGAAATTTACGGCAATAATTAAAACAAATTGCACAATTTGGACATTATCGAACACAAACCCATACAATATACAAATGAACAGAACCCTATATACACTCTAACATCACCCATTTTCCAAAAGAACACCACAAAAAAGTAAACTAATACTTTACCTTCGCAATCCTCATTACACAACTAACTTGCAGTTGTAAGGCATGCTAATCAAGTGATCTCATATGAGACATCCTTTGGAAGACTTTCTACAAACCTACTCAAAACATTTTAATTGAATTTCTTTAAACAACTATTGTTACTCTCAACTGTCTTCTTCCCTCCAAATACTACATATTTCTATCTTTCCACAAGTAACCAGTTGCTCACACTGCTAGCCAAAGGTCTTTTGATACTTTATAGTTTGATCTTGCTCCAACAAACTTTTTACCACACTTTTGATGCTTCATGACATTAAAAAATACTATGATCCACAGTCTCCACCATGTTGTCACAAGTTGGACATAAATGTGAATGTAAATCGATGCCCTATTTATCGAGTTCCATCTCACAGGTAAACTACCACGCTCAGCTCTCTAGACGAAAATGTTTAATTTTCTTGGAACCAAACTGTGCCATCGTGTTTGTTGTACATTTGTGTTACCACTGCTCCAACAATCTTCAATTATTCCAACCAAATCCAAATGCCAACATCAAACATCCTTGCAATTTCTAATATAGTCATGTTAGATAAAAACAAATTTTAATCTCTCCCATTCACCCATACCCTACCTCTCGGCTCTCTCACCCACCTCCACAACCAATTCCAAACAATTCCTACCCATTCCCCACTATCACTAACCGGCACCTGTCTATTACTTTCAAGCTAATAAAACTTAGGAAAAATATCACATAAACGTCCATACCTGACCCATAACTCCTCCCAGAATAAAGTGTTTTCCTGTTCACCACAAGTCCCAACAATATTTAATGTGATTTTATCAAGCAATTGAATCACAAAAGCTTTTAGGGGCTCAATCACCACCGCCTCGCTCACCAAATCTATCACCACCATCATTACCACAAGAACCATCATTGTTGATTGTTGGACATGGACCACCGTAATTGGTTGCAGCAGTCGCACCACCACCACCATGACTACCACGTTTCATGTCAGCATTCTACTCTCGTTGTTTTTTTAGAAGAAAAGCTTCAGTGTATTTCAAAGCTAAAGTTATTGTGGATGATTTTTTTTTTTTTAGAAATTTGTGGAAAATGTAGAGAGGTAGGGGGTGGGGGAGGGGTTTAATACGTTCCCGTTTAAAAACTTTGAGTTTCTCGTTTAAATAACCGATCAAGTGTGATGCAATATGAAAAATGGCAACAATATGTCTACGACTATAAAGACAGTAGAAAGCATAAAAGCAAACAAATCACCACTGTTGGTACCCATAACTATGCTAAGACACACATTAACTATGATTATAATTCTAGAGAAAGAGTGAAACGTGAGTGTGAAAACGTTGTGACAACCGGCAATTTAGTGGAGTCTATTTTAGGTAACCGCATTACGTTAAACTAAACCGAGCTTTTGCCTTTATCACTATTTTTATAAACCATGACTTGATTTTATATCGCCTATTGGTTTTACGGATTATTTCACTATTAAATGAGTTATCGTATGAGTTTTAACTCTATTTGGTAGGCACTATTCGATTCGGCACTAGAAAAGCCTAAAACGAGAAATATTGTAACTTTTAGACCGAACTCAAAATTGACAAATAAATAGTCAAAACTCGTGGAAAACATAAATAACGATGTTAGAAAGTCGAATGAACGCGTGGGACACTGGGGACAATATATGAGCTCGGGAATGGGTAAACGGATAGTTACGAAAAATTACAACCACGGCCCCTCCTTTTCCCCCTGGCCGCCGCCCTCCCCCATTTTCATTTTTATTTTGAGTCCTTTTCCTCCAAGTATATAAGGCCTCCCTCCCTCATTTTTACTTCCATTTCTCTCACTAAAACACACACACACACTTTTCTCTCTCTCTCTCTCTCTCAAAAAATAAAACCCTAGCCACCACCACCACCATTGGCCGCCCCTATTTCCGCCACCACCGCCAAATTCCGTGAGTGGTATCTCACCTCCACCACCATATCAAAGATCTTTTTTCCTCTTTCCAATCCATATATAATACTCTCACTAAAACCTTCATTAACACCTTCAAATCTTAAGATTAAGATTCGGACTTTTAGGGTTTCATCAGTGGGTTTTGCAATTCGTGCTTGAATAAGGTAAATGGAACATGGGTAGAGCTTGTTTAAGCTATAATAAGCCACGTATGGCAAATTAGGGTTTCACCCTATGTAGAAATTTGGGGCTTTTGGTTTAAACATGGAATTAAGTCTAATTAACATCTAAATAAACAAGTAATTAGTGTTTGGTAAGCATGTGGTGTATCAATTTGATGGGTTTATGCATTTTAGGTCTAGTTTCATATTTTGGTTAGAATAGATGATGGGTTTTGTGTTTGGTTAATGATTGGAGCTTGAATGATTGTATTTGGATGTTGTGGAATTGATTTTGGTGATGTTTGGTTGGATTGATGAGGGTGACGAGCCACCAAGGCCACGTACGTGAGCCTTGGTTGGTGTACGTGACCCACTTGGGCCACGGGTCCGGGTCGGGTCGTTTTGGTAGCTTGTTGGTTGATGTAGTTGAGGTTTGGATGAGACGCGTGGAGCCGAAAAGCTTCTAGGGCTTGTTTGGTTCACGTGGTCTTAACCGTGACCGTGTCATGACCATTAGGGTCATAACATTGGTTTCGGGTATATTTGGTTGATTGATTGGTTGGCGAGATTGTTTTGAGTTGATTTGGGATTGAATTGCGCTATTATGACTTTTAAATTGGACTTGATATATATATTGTCAACTTTGAGCTACGTCGGTGTTACTTTGACTTTTTAGTCAATAGTTGACTCCGACAAAGCCGTAACATGGACTTTAGTATAATTTGGACTATTGATTGATTAAAAGCCGAGAAGTCATGACTCGTGCTTGTGGACTCGAAACGAATAACGATATGAGATTAATATTGGAATTTGACGAAATATATATATAAACATGAAAATGCTAATAGACTATGAAATATAAATAATAAATGGGCTTTTGTACCAAAAATATCGATAACAAGTCTTATCTTGTTATCTACTATTTTAAACGGAAACTAACGACTAAATTGGAAATGTTTTGTAGTAAATAAGTAATTAATGTTTCGAGTACACGTTTATCAATAAATATCAATTATGGACATTTAATACTAGTTTAAGTATTTATTTACTTACGTTATGTGCATGGGTTACGGATAACCTAACGTTAATAGTGTTGATCCACGTGGGTAGCGGACTTATTAGGTTGACGAATCTAATAAGAGCCCGCTAGGTACGTTGGGTAACCTTATTAATGGGTGAATTATCCTTATGACTCTTTAGGATACGATTGATTTATGGGATAATAAGCTTACACGAGTAAATAAATGAGTTTATCGAGTTGACGAATTCGATAAGGTCTACTATTTATTTCAAACTTATTGGACTATGGAGCTTATCGCTTAGAGGTCTCATTGTGTTGCATTGAGTTATATATTGGTTGTTTGAGTGCATTCATAGCATCATATTGAGTCGATACACCCACATGAGGAATACCAAACACTAGGATTAAATGGTGAAACGAGACATTTTTGGAAATAACGAAATGGAATACATTGGGGTAGATAACGTTGATTTCGAGGAATATATATATTAAGTTTGGTCTACATTAATAGGTTGTGCCGAGTCGATAGTTGTTGTGCCGTGATTACCGTTATCTTCTGCTAGTGTTTATTTGTACGTTGATTGCTTGAGGTGAGTTTCATAGCCCCACTTTTATCTACGTTTTTAACTATATTGGGGTGAGAATCATGCTACTGTTTTTGGACCGTGAAAACTATTTGGATTTGCTTATATGCTTGACTGTTTAGATAGATGTGCGGTAGTTGTTGCCTTAGACTAGGGTAGCAATCCTAATTGCTATAATTGTTGCCTAGCTAAGAATAGACTTCTACCTCGACCTAGTCCGGGGTTGGCAATTGTTCTAGATTTTGCCACGACAGTGCTGGACTAGAGTCGTTGGGCCCGAGTAATCCCGGATGCGGATATGTTTATGGTTGGTGATCCGGTAGGATCGGTATTTATCTATCTTAGGTCTTGCATAGCAAATCAACTCTTACAGTCCACTATGATTTTGTTGAACTTAAACCTATGAACTCACCAACAGAAGTCGACCTTTTAGCATGATTTCTCGTATTTGAAAGATGTTTGGAATACGTGATTGGTGGAAGCTTGGCAAGAAGGTGGGGTTCAAGGATCATTTCTGACTCTGATAAACTTTGGGGACCTATTTTATTAAATCATGTTTTGGGCCTAATAATTATACTTTTGGATTAAATGTTTTGAATACTTAAATTTGGGATTGGTTTTGAATGTTAAATGACTATCTTTTTGCTATACTTGTGTGCGATACCAATCCAATAGTAACGCCCGAAAACTTGATTAAGTCTTCCATTGCATCGAGATTTGGGGTGTTATGATTGGTATCGAGCTCAAGGTTATAGAGAATTAGGTATTTTATAAACCCTAAACTATAACCACTTTTAAGAAAATTGATCCTCGACCGACGACGCCCGCTTGCTGTCAAGCTTCTTATTTGATTATGGTATGAACTACGATTTGAATTATGAGATGATCCGTTAGGGATATTGTGAACCGATTATGGAAACGTTATGATTTGGAGATATGATTATTGATTTTGGTAAATGAGATATGATTATCGAGATACTACGGAATTATCGAGATTACGGAATTTGATTCGAGGAAACGATATATTGTGATTTTGGAGTTTTGAACTCGATTGATTTGATATGGGATTATGTGATGGAACGGAACTTATGTGTTTTATTTAAAGGCATATTTTGAGTAATGCGGTACCTACACTTTTAAAAGCTTTCATTATGTGATATATGTTTTGGTTAAGTTGATGCGCATATTAAAACTAGTTGTTTCAACACTTATACCTACCCTATGCCATTGTCACAGACTATGCCTTCACTAGCTTTTGATGTGTCCGAGGAGGTCCTTGTTGTTGCTAGTTCGCCAAGATTGACTCTCATGACGGTTGCGCAGGTGATCCTTATGAGATTGCCCGTCACACTAGTTCATCATCATCGATCGCCCTAGCTCATCTAGGCACTCACTTTACATCGTGTCTTAGCGAGCACGCACTCCTAGGCTTGCTTATAGCACCGCCCGCATGTCCGTGAGACCACCATCATCACCTATCCGCTTAGCAAGATCACCATGTCCATGTTAGGAGGCCTAGATCTCCTAGTGTACCACCTCGTGATTTACCCACACAGAGACTCGACTCATGGACTCTCCCCATGGATGAGGCGAGGAGGAGCATGAGGTCGAGGAGGAGCATGAGATTGAGGAGCAAGATGTAGATGAGGATGAGGATCCTCGGGAGGAGGATGATGAGGATATCCTGAAGGGGTACTCCTCCATTGCAGAGTCCCGCACATTCTCCAGACCGTGTTCTCCTTTGCTCGAGCCTCGAGTCCCCGGACAACCTTTAGACATTGACTCACCACCTTACTCACCTTATATAGGTAGCCCGTTAGGATCTGAGATACCATCGGAGATTGCTTCAGAGCCCGAGGAGTATGGTGAGACGGGTCTGATGTGGGAGAGGATTACATCACAGGGTACTAGGCTTAGTCAGTTGACGGATCGGTTGGTTGGAGTATCTAGGGCTAGTATAGAGGATCTGAGAGCTGATATGGGTACTGTAGTCAGGAGGACTAGGATTTTGCATGATGGTATGTCAGAGCTCCAGGAGCAGGTTGGGGACCTGCTGAGAGGGTTCGCGATAGCTCGTGATGCTGATAGAGCGATTTGGCATAGGATTGGTGAGTTGGAGAGAGAGGTCGCAGAGCTTAAGAGTGATCGCGACGCTCGACGTGTTGAGTTAGCATCTTTGTGGAGAGAGGTTGACGATGTTAGGAGATCGGTTAGTGGTATTCGTAGACGTGGCTAGATAGTATTAGATTCATGGTTTTGTACCATCTTGAAACTAAGTAGTACTTGGTTCGAGATGTAGGATTATCCTAGTTGTCTTACTAGTATCGTTGTTAGGATCGTTTTTGATTTCTTCGTATCCTTCCATGTATTTCCACTTTTGAAACCTATGAGTTATGGTTATTGGAACGTGCATCCTTAGTTATGATTCGGTATTTGATTGTTTCGCTTTGATATAGCGTTATCCCTGTTGGCCTTGATTATGTATTCAGGCGTTATTGGGTGATCCTTGGAACCCAACTCTATCTTTAGAGCGTGAATTGTGAACTTATGAAACTGTTCTTCTTGCCTTCAGAATGATGGCAACAAGACGAAACCCGCTTAGGAACAACCGAGCAGCCCGCCGCCGTTGTTGCCCCTCGCTCGTCGAGGTCGTCGTCCGCCCCACCACACCACTTGTTGAGAACCCGAACCCCGATAACCAAATTGTAGAAAACCCGAATGTGAACGACCGTGCCGAGAATGGTCCTGTTCCACAAAACCTCCACCGTGAACCCAACCCATGTTGACCAGCTAGTGTCACAGCGTGTCGCCGAATCGCTAGCCGAGACTAATCTCTAACACCTCTAGTGGAACCCCAATGTCGAATCGAACTCGAGGTTGTACCTACAAAGAGTTCCGATTCGTGGTCCCATTGAGTTTGGAGGAACCGAGGAGTAGTTTACCTAACTAGGTGGTTGGAGAAAACTGAATCTGTGTTTGCCGTTAGTAATTGTGAGGAGGATTGTAAGGTTAAGTATGCAACATTTACCTTGAAGGACGAAGCGTTAACCTGGTGGAACAACTATCACAGATCAATAGGAATTGATGTAGCTTATAGTATGACTTGGACTCAGTTTAAGACTCTCCTGATCAAGACTTACTGTCCTAGGAATGAAGTTAAGAAGTTAGAGAGTGAGTTCTGGAACCATAAGGTTAATGGTACCGACATGGCGACTTATACTGCTGCTTCCAAGAGTTATCATTGCTTTGCCCCGATATGGTTCGCATCAAGAACTTAAGATTGAGAGGTATCTCGATGGATTGCCTATAGCTACTCGAAATGATGTCATCATCGCGAAGCCGCTTAATTTGCATGAGGCACCATCGTGGCTCATCGCTTGATGGACTCTTATGTATTAGAAGTAGGAGACAAGGGTAAGAATGATAGGAGTGATAAGAGGAAGAGGAATGAAGTTGTTAAAGGAATGGCAACAAACGGCAAGAGACATGCCTGTGAGTGTTCGCCATAGGAAATGGAGGAAGGAAAGATTATGAAGGTAGTAAGCTCTGTGTGTGGTCGTTGTAACCGACACCACCATGGACTATGCCCGAATGTGTGTAGGAAGTGCTCTAAGGTAGGACATTTGGCCAAAGACCGAGGTCCCGACCACTTGCCGCACTCAAACCGCACAAGGAGCGGACCGAAGGCCACCACACCTATTTTGGATGTGGAAAGAAGGGACACTTTAAGAATGAGTGCCGAGAGCCGTGGATGAGAGGAAATCCCGTAATGTAGGAGGATTTGCTAACCGAGGTGTAGGAAATAATGGCTTAAACCCCGTGAAGCGTGAGGTTGTGGAGAACCAGGAAACCATGGTGCTAGGAATCGCAGAGAGACATGGGAACAACGCGTGTTTACGCTTATTGGGAAGGAAGTCGGTGAGGACCCTAACGTAGTTACGGCACGCTCCTTCTCAATAATCGCTATGCTTCCATACTGTTTGATACGGTGCGGATATGAGTTTCAGATCCACCAATTTTATGCCATTACTAGGAATCTCCCAAACACCTCTAGGGTTTAGTTACGATGTGGAATTAGCGAATGGGAATAGAGAGAAGATAGACACCGTAGTTCGAGGTTGTACCTTAAGTTTCCTAGACCGCCCGCTTAGTATAGATCTATTGCCGTTACCTTAGGAAGTTTTGACGTCATTATCGGAATGGATTGGTTATCGAAGAACGGTGCACACATCATTTGTGATGAGAAGATTGTGCATTTACCGTATGGCGGAAAAGTTCGAGCATACAAGGAGATCGGAGCGATCGTGGAAGTCCTTCCGGTTGAGCATCATCTCTTGTATTAAGGCTCAAGTACATCGATAGAGGAGGTTGTCTTTTCTTGGCTCGAATTTCGAAAAGAAAAGTGAGGAGAAGAGTGAAAGACACCTTAATGATGTACCCGTCGTTAGAGAATTTCCGGATGTGTTTCCGACGATCGCTGCCAGGATTCCACCGTCCGACAAGTGGAATTCCAAATAGAGTTGATACCGTGCGGCACCCGTAGCCCGGCACCTTATCGACTTGCTCCAAGAGAATTGGAGGAACTGCTCTAAACAGTTGGCGTAATTGTCGAGAAGGATTCATTCGACCAAGTTCGCCACCGTGGGGAGCACCAAGTGTTGTTTGTGAAGAAGAAGGATGGATCGTTTCGGATGTGTATTGATTATAGGAATTGAATAAGTTGACAAGTGAAGAACCGATATCCGCTACCTAGAATAGATGACCTATTCGACCAACCCAAGGAGCTAGTGTCTTTTCTAAGATCGATTTACGATCCGGTTATCACCAGCTTAGAGTTCGAGAGGAGGATATCCCTAAGACTGCGTTTAGAACTCGTTATGGACACTATGAATTCCAAGTGATGTCGTTTGGTTTGACCAACGCGCCAACGGTTTTCATGGATCTCATGAACCGAGTGTGTAAGCCATACCTGGATAAGTTTGTGATAGTATTCATAGACGACATCTTGATATACTCTAAGAGTAGTGAGGAGCACGAAGAGCATTTGAGGCTCATTTTAGGATTGTTGAGAGAGGAGAAGCTGTATGCCAAATTCTCTAAGTGTGAATTTTGGATTCCGTCCGTGCAATTCTTAGGTCATGTGATAGATAGTCGAGGTGTTCATGTTGACCCAACTAAGATTAAGGCCATTAAGGAATGGGCAGCCCTAAGAACCCATCGAACCGACAGTTTCTAGGTTTAGCAAAGCTATTATAGGAGATTCATTGAGGATTTTCCAAGATAGCTAAGTCACGACCAAACTAACACGTAGGATGTTAAGTATGAATGGGGAGAAAAGGAAGAAGAAGCATTCCAACTTCAAGGAGAAGTTGTGTAGTGCGCCCATCCTAGCTTTGCTCAAGGAAGCGAAGACTTTGTCGTATCGCGACGCTCGCATAAAGGCTTAGGTGTTGTTTTGATGCAACGTGAGAAGGTGATTGCTTATGCATCCCGACAACTTAAGAAGATGAGAAAACTACACCACCCATGACCTTGAGTTAGGTGTTGTAGTGTTTGCTCTTAGGATCCGGAGACATTATCCGTATGGAACCAAGTGTGTAGTATTTACCGACCATAAGAGTTTGAAGCATATCTTAGATCGAAGGAACCGAACATGAGACAACGTCGTTGGTTGGAATTGCTTAGTGATTATGACCGTGAGATTCGTTATCATCCCGGTAAGGCTAATGTTGTGGCCGATGCACTTAGTCGTAAGGAGGACATTCCACCCCTACTGTTAGATCCTTAGGAATGACCATTGTTTCGCCTTACCGCCTCAAATTTTAGCCGCCCAAGCAGAGGCATTGACGGAAGAGAACCGTCCTTATGAGAATCTTCATGGAATGGTGGAAAGTGAAAACGGCTTGAAGCGCCCGACGGAACATTATGCTTCAAAGATGAAGTCGGATACCATTTCATGGTGGAATCCGTGAGTTGATTATGCATGAGTCGCATAAATCAAAATACTCTATTCATCCCGAGCCGATAAGATGTATCGTGACCTTAAGAAACTTTATTGGTGGCCTAATATGAAAGCCGATATAGCTCAAGATGTCGGTTGGTGCCGACTTGTTCTAAAGTAAAGGCCGAACATCGAAACCCTCGTGACTCTTAGTTCAACCCGAACTCCCGAATGGAAATGGGAGCGAATAACCATGGACTTTATCACGAAATTGCCAAGAACAACTAGCGGCAATGACGCTATCTGGGTAATAGTCGATCGCTTAACTAAGTCTGCTCACTTCTTAGCTATTAGTGAAACCGATAGTCTTGATAAGATTGCTCGATTGTATCTTAAGGAGGTAGTATCGCGTCATGGAGTACCGATATCTATCATTTCCGATAGGGATAGTCGTTTTACATCCCACTTTTGGAGATCATTACGCACAACATTAGGAACAAATTTGGATATGAGTATCGCTACCATCCTCGCATCGATGGTCAAAGCGAGAGAACCATTCGACTTTAGAAGACATGCTTAGAGCTGTGTTATTGATTTTGGCAAAGGCCGGAGAGACACCTCCTTTGGCCGAATTCTCTTACAACAATAGTTATCACTCTAGCATTAAGGCCGCCCCATTTGAGGCAATCATATGGCCGAAAATGTCGTTCTCCTGCTTGTTGGGTGAAGTTGGCGAGAGTCAACTTACGTGTCCCGAACTTGTCCTAGAAACCACCGAGAAGATAGTTCAGATTCAGAATCGTTGCAAACCGCCGTGATAGACAAAAGAGTTATGCCGATAAGAGACGAAACCTTTAGAATTTCAGTGGAGATCGTGTTATGTTGAAAGTTTCTCCTTGAAAGGAGTGATTCGCTTTGGGAACGTGGAAAACTCAATCCCGATATATTGGTCCCTTTCCAACTCGAAAGAATCGGACCGGTAGCATACCGCCTGGAGCTACCATCGGAATTGAGTAGTGTACACAATGTCTTTCATGTTAGTAATCTTAAGAAATGTCTTTCGGAGGAAAACATAGTTGTGCCCTTAAGAGATATTCGTATTGATGAGAAATTGAATTTTGTTGAGGAACCGATTGAGATTATGGACCGTGAGATTAAAAGGCTGAAGAATAGCCGAATTCCGATTATCAAAGTTCGTTGGAACTCCCGACATGGACCGGAGTTCACTTGGGAACGTGAGGACGTTTTCCGTAGGAAGTATCCTAAACTTTTTATGACACCAAGCAACTCGGAGTGAAACCCGGGACGGGTTTCTTCCGAGGTCGGGAGGTCGTGACAACCGGCAATTTAGGGAGTCTATTTTAGGTAACCGCATTACGTTAAACTAAACCGAGCTTTGCCTTTATCACTATTTTTATAAACCATGACTTGATTTTATATCGCCTATTGGTTTTACGGATTATTTCACTATTAAATGAGTTATCGTATGAGTTTTAACTCTATTTGGTAGGCACTATTCGATTCGGCACTAGAAAAGCCTAAAACGAGAAATATTGTAACTTTTAGACCAGAACTCGAAAATTGACAAATAAATAGTCAAAACTCGTGGAAAACATAAATAACGATGTTAGAAAGTCGAATGAACGTTGTGGGACACTCGGGGACAATATATGAGCTCGGAATGGGTAAACGGATAGTTACGAAAAATTACAACTCCGACCCCCATTTTCCCCTATGGCGCCCCCCTCCCCATTTTTATTTATTTTGAGTCCTTTGTCCAAGTATATAACCCTCCCCTCCCTCATTTTTACTTTGTTTCTCTCACTAAAACACACACACACACACTTCTCTCTACTCTCTCTCTCTCTCAAAATAAAACCCTAGCCACCACCACCACCATTGGCCGCCACTATTCCGCCACATTCCGCCAAATTCGCAAGTGACCACCCACCTCCACCACCATATCAAAGATCTTTTCATCCTCTTTCCATCCATATATAATATACTCACTAAAACCTTCATTAACACCTTCAAATCTTAAGATTAAGATTCGGATTTTAGGGTTTCAAGTGGTTTTGCAATTCGTGCTTGAATAAGGTAAATGGAACATGGGTAGAGCTTGTTTAAGCTATAATAAGCCACGATGGCAAATTAGGGTTTCAACCCTATGGTAGAAATTTGGGGCTTTTGGTTTAAACATGGAATTAAGTCTAATTAACATCTAAATAAACAAGTAATTAGTGTTTGGTAAGCATGTGGTGTATCAATTTGATGGGTTTATGCATTTTAGGTCTAGTTTCATATTTTGGTTAGAATAGATGATGGGTTTTGTGTTTGGTTAATGATTGGAGCTTGAATGATTGTATTTGGATGTTGTGGAATTGATTTGGGTGATGTTTGGTTGGAATTGATGTGAGCATGGGCGACGAGCCACCAAGGCCACGACGTGGCCTTGGTTGCGACGTGACCCACTTGGACCACGGGTCCGGTCGGGTCGCTTTGGTAGCTTGTTGGTTGATGTAGTTGAGGTTTGGATGAGACGCGTGGAGCCGAAAAGCTTCTAGGGCTTGTTTGGTTCACGTGGTCTTAATCATGACCGTGTCATGACCATTAGGGTCATAACATTGGTTTCGGTATATTTGGTTGATTGATTGGTTGGCGAGATTGTTTTGAGTTGATTTGGGATTGAATTGCGCTATTATGACTTTTAAATTGGACTTGATATATATATTGTCAACTTTGAGCTACGTCGGTGTTACTTTGACTTTTAGTCAATAGTTGACTCCGACAAAGCCGTAACATGAACTTTAGTATAATTTGGACTATTGATTGATTAAAAGCCGAGAAGTCATGACTCGTGCTTGTGGACTCGAAACGAATAACGATATGAGATTAATATTGGAATTTGACGAAATATATATATAAACATGAAAATGCTAATAGACTATGAAATATAAATAATAAATGGGCTTTTGTACCAAAAATATCGATAACAAGTCTTATCTTGTTATTTACTATTTTTAAATGGAAACTAACGACTAAATTGGAAATGTTTTATAATAAATAAGTAATTAATGTTTCGAGTACACGTTTATCGATAAATGCCAATTATGGACATTTAATACTAGTTTAAGTATTTATTTACTTACGTTATGTGCATGGGTTACGGATAACCTAACGTTAATAGTGTTGATCCACGGGTAGCGGACTTATTAGGTTGACGAATCTAATAAGAGCCCGCTAGGTACGCTGGGTAACCTTATTAATGGGTGAATTATCCTTATGACTCTTTAGGATACGATTGATTTATGGGATAATAAGTTTACACGAGTAAATAAATGAGTTTATCGAGTTGACGAATTCGATAAGGTCTACTATTTATTTCAAACTTATTGGACTATGGAGCTTATCGCTTAGAGGTCTCATTGTGTTGCATTGAGTTATATATTGGTTGTTTGAGTGCATTCATAGCATCATATTGAGTCGATACACCCACATGAGGATACCAAACACTAGGATTAAATGGTGAAACGAGACATTTTGGAAATAACGAAATGGAATACATTGGGGTAGATAACGTTGATTTCGAGAAATATATATTAAGTTTGGTCTACATTAATAGGTTGTGCCGAGTCGATAGTTGTTGTGCCGTGATTACTGTTATCTTCTGCTAGTGTTTATTTGTACGTTGATTGCTTGAGGTGAGTTTCATAGCCCCACTTTTATCTACGTTTTAACTATATTGGGGTGAGAATCATGCTACTATTTTTGGACCGTGAAAACTATTTGGATTTGCTTATATGCTTGACTGTTTAGATAGATGTGCGGTAGTTGTTGCCTTAGACTAGGGTAGCAATCCTAATTGCTATAACTGTTGCCTAGCTAAGAATAGACTTCTACCTCGACCTAGTCCGGGGTTGGCAATTGTTCTAGATTTTGCCACGACAGTGCTGGACTAGAGTCGCTGGGCCCGAGTAATCCTCGGATGCGGATATGTTTATGGTTGGTGATCCGGTAGGATCGGTATTTATCTATCTTAGGTCTTGCATAGCAAATCAACTCTTACAGTCCACTATGATTTTGTTGAACTTAAACCTATGAACTCACCAACAGAAGTCGACCTTTTAGCATGATTTCTCGTATTTGAAAGATGTTTGGAATACGTGATTGGTGGAAGCTTGGCAAGAAGGTGGGGTTCAAGGATCATTTCGACTGATAAACTTTGGGGACCTATTTTATTAAATCATGTTTTGGGCCTAATAATTATACTTTTGGATTAAATGTTTTGAATACTTAAATTTGGGATTGGTTTTGAATGTTAAATGACTATCTTTTGCTATACTTGTGTGCGATACCAATCCAATAGTAACGCCGAAAAACTTGATTAAGTCTTCCACTGCATCGAGATTTGGGGTGTTACAAAAGTTAGTTCACATGATTATTTAAAGTTAAGTTATCATCCTAGAAAGTGAACATACATAAAATACATCATACAACATTGTTTTTGTCCTTGTACCAAACACTCTCTTAAAACCTCCATTTTTCAAAGTACTTGACTAATTTACTTAGTACTCATTGCTAAGTGAGTTATGAAATTTCATAAGTTATGTGAGACGTTAGTATAACCTATGCAAAGAAAGTGATCTAATTCTACAAGCGATGGTAAAATAATTTTCCAACTTAGTGCACAAAATCTAGCAAATGTCCTATTGTGCATAAACAAGAAATCATCAAACAAGCGAATAAATAGCATGGCAAGATTGACACTTATATTATGAAAACAAACAAGTGTAAACAACAATTTGAAAATAAGCAAGCAACATATATGCAAACAACATAAACAAGTGGTCATTTAGCATATCATAACAAGAAAAACACTTTTTGTCATTTTGCGTTTAAATATGACGATGTATACCAAATTTGATTAGTTTCCTTTAAACATATTACAAAATTATTTAGTTTGAAAAGAAATTGTATCAAAGTTCTAAGAATACCAACTTAAATTGCTTGATTCAAAATTTTGAGTTTTTATGTTAAAGCGAAACTCAATATCTTAGACATACTATAGTATTTGGTCTATTTAACTTATTTAAAAGTAGACTCAGGTCTTTATAGTATTTTTAAATGAAAGTAGACTCAATTACCTTTAAAATGATAGGTGGCTCGAGTTGTACGGACTTACGGTTAATTAGTTATGATTTTTGAAGTTGGCCAAAAAACTGCATACTATGCAGACAGATTCCAAGAAACCAAATTTAGGTTCCACCCTTTATATGATTTGGTTCCGTGGTCCTCTGAGACAGATTCACCAAAACTAGTATTTTGACATAGATAAAACATGTGGGACTTACTAGATTTGATAGTAAACATATAATACATATATTTAACAACATTTCTATTTATGTGACTTATCTTAAACATTTAACAACAAGATTTCTAAGTATAATTAGCAAAACATTTTTCGTATTATATTTCGCTTCAATGGTAATATGATACATGGATCGTGCTCCATTTTAAAAACCATTTGTTTTGAAAATAAGAGCTACGAGGCTCTGGTACCACTTGTGAAAACGTAAAGGGGGGGGGGGGTGAATACTAATTATTATTTGTGACTAATATAAAGCATAGTAAACCAAGTTGTCACACAAGCATCAACATCAAACCACATCACAAGCAATTATAAAAGTAAAGAGATAAAGAAAGGAAAGTGTAAACCGAACACGAGGATTTATAGTGGTTCGGTCACGGATCTCCTCTCCGCTCTACTCCACTCCCCGAGTACCCAACTCGAGAGTTACTTCACTAAATCAACAAGCTCCCTTCTCGGAGGAGAAAACCTTACAATCGTCGCTACACTTTTTCCGGTACAAAGCTAAATACCGGGTTCTAGTTCGAGGTAGAACCAACCTAACGTCACCTATACAATATTTCCGGTTAGGATTTAGTAAATCCAAGTATTAAAGTGTCGGTCACCTCAAGTATATGTAATCGTTAGAAAGCTCGTAGTCGTAGTTATTTAAAGTTAAGTAGTATTTAGTTAAGTAACACCGTGGAGGACGGACGGGTCTTTACCCACTGTATGCCTGATCCACAGCCCGTAGGTGGCGATTTGTGTAAGACTATAAATACTCTCTACCTCCCAAGGTAGAGAGTTGGAGCTCATAATAATACTTTCATTTTCTCTCACTAAGTTCCCAAACCTCTAACTCTTTCTCTCTAAAACCTTGAATTATACGCCCACTTGATCATGTTATGATGTGTTTGTGAAACCAATATGTTACAAATGGTATCAAGAGCCATGGTTTGATCATCTCTTACTTATCCTTGGATTTCTAGTGGTTTTATATGGTTTTGAGTTTGAAAAGTTTAGTGGTTTTGCATCATTTGGATCAATTTCTTGTGTTAAAGTTTGAATTTTGAGTGTACTTTTGTGTTTAGAATCATTGTAAGTGCTTGGGTTTTGATTTGGAAAGCTTGAATCACCGTGGTTGAGCTTGTTTTGGATTGAAAAGTGTGTTTTGAAGTTTTCAAGGTAGCGACTTGAGTCTCGTTGTGAATTTCTTCGAGCGACTTGCTTCAAGAATTTCTAGCGAGTTGTAGTGTTAGTCGAGCGACTTGAGCTTAGCGACTTGTCTATTTAGACAAGTCGACAAACAAGACAAGTTAGTGGATTCTCCACTACGGCTAGCGACTTGGTGGGGTTAGCAACTTGCTTTAATTATTTCTAGCGACTTGTACTTATTGTTCACAGCGACTTGATCTTAGCGACTTGGATACTTAGCGAGTTGTTCTTTAGCGACTTGTATGCTTAGCGATTTGGTTTGTTAGCGACATGTGTTCAGCGACTTGGGTTTTAGCGACTTGTGCTTAGCGACTTGTGCTTAGCGACTTGATTCACAGCGACTTGAGGTTTAGCGAGTTGCTACTTAGCGACTTGGTTCAAGGATTATAGCGACTTGGTTAATACTTGTTTCTAATACGGTTTCTCTTGATTTAGTAAAATCTCGTGAAAGAATCTATTTCCGGTTTAATCATAGAGTTATAAAATCCCGTGAAATCTGTAAACATGTCTACCAACGTGCCTACAATCATCTCATCAGAGTCGAGGACGTTCAAGCAATGGTTCGACACTCGTCCACCCATGCTTGATGTAACCGACTATGACTCATGGGCTCAACGAATTAGGTTGTATTGTCTTGGTAAGGAAAATGGAGTTAACATTCTCAAGTCAATTGATGAAGGACCGTATCAGTTGAGACAACCAGAGACATACTTGACATCGCCGCAGATGGCTCAATGATATTAGGACCGGATGGACCTAAAATGTATGATGAATCGATCGATAAGGAGAAGAAGAGATACGATGCGACATCGTGGCTTCTAACATCATACTTGTGGTTTACCTAAGGACATTTACAAGTCGATCAATCACAACATCAAGCTAAGGCGTTTGGGACAATGTCAAGATGCTACTCGGGTTCGAACTAACCAAGGAAGACAGAGAATCTCAACTATATGATGAATTTGAGCACTTTAAGATGAAGCCGTAAGAAAGTGTCTATGAGTATTACGTGAGATTCCACAAGCTTGTGAATGATATGAGGAATATCAAAATGACCATGCCAAATATTCAAATGAATTCAAAGTTTGTGAACAACATGAATCCCGAATGGCATAAGTTTGTCACCTCCGTGAAGCTAACCAAAGGATTGAAGAACACCAACTATGAGCAACTCAGATGCATTCCTTCTTCGAATGAGAGACATGCTATGTTTGAACGAAGGATTCTTGAACAGCTCAAATCTAAGCAGGAGAAACTAGTTCGTCAAATGACTCTACGCCTTTTACACCAATGTTGGAATTACCACCAAAGCTTCTCAAGTCATACCCATGGGTAATGGTAATTACAAGCTCATCCCCGATCCAAGATATAAGCCTCCCGACCCAAACACATTCATGGAAAACTTCATCAATCAACTGCTCTCATGGTTAGTCAAAACATGAACTCTCTCCCACACACCAACAATAACCTCGTAACAAGATCCAATCCACACAATCAAGCTACCGTTGTCGAGATGGGAAGGTTATGGTGCAACCAGTTCAAGAAAGGCAAGATGAACAGGAAGAGGTGGAGTTGGTAGAGGATATATGGCAAATCGTAATCGTGGAAGGAATCCAAATCAAGGTCAAGCAAAGCCAATTAAGTGCTACAACCGTGGTGGTGATGGACACATAGCAAGGAACCGCACATCTCCAAAACGCCCTCAAAATGCGAGTACTTCAAAGACAAGATGTTACTTGTGCAAGCTCGGGATAATGGAGCTGTGTTGGATGAAGAGAGAATTGTTTTTTGCCGAGGGCAATGCCAAGACATATGATGCGATGTGGATGAGCAACCAATTCGTGAGATAGGTCATAATCATCGAATGCCTTTCAAGTTGCCGATCGTGATGCATACGACTGACGTCGATGATGAACCCATCGCATGCACAATTTTCATGGCAAGCATTTCTCCAATGGTCTCTCCAAAGGTCTCATCATCACAAAGAAGCTGGTCCATCCAAAGAATCAATCATCTCGAGGTATTAAAACTATATGATGATGTTGATGAGCAAAGATACATGATAAAGTGCAATCTCTTGAAACTTATGACTCGATATTGCTAATATGGGTAATAGCAATATTGTCCCATATGATCAATATGTGATCCAAAGTGAGAATGTGATTGAACCAAGTGATATATCTTCCGCAGTCAATGATGACTATGTTTTGATGAATACACCGCATGTGCCCTCGATGATTCTCGCTATTTCGAATCGAATGCCTATAAAGAACAAGTTGCTATTTATGAACAACATGCTAAGTTTGAGCTAACTACCCGTGAGCGTGAAATGGATGACCAAATGCGCATAATTATTAGAAAAGTAATTTTAGAGAAGAAGTGTTAAAACAAGAGTTAAATTCCTTACAAGAAAAGCTTTCTAAAATCATATGCAAAAGCAAGAGCTTCAAGATAATGTTAAAGTGCTTAAACAAGAATTCAATGCTAAGGAATCAAAACTTTTGAATGATTTTTCTAATCTAAAACTTTGAAAACAAGCTTGAAAATAAGTTGTACGCAAGGAATACCATTCAGATCGCTCACATGATCACTAAGCATAGAGTTCTCATCGATAAGCATAGTATTCCCATTGTAGAGAAACCTAATCCGAGTATGGTAAGATAGCAAAAAGTCGCTCAAAATGTGATCTATGATGGTAATGAAATCCTTAAGCCTAGGCATAAACCTAGTTGCACTGAGTGCAAGGAAGAGGATAGAAAACTAGATGATGCATCTAGGGAGAAAATGGATAAGAAGCTTAACGATCCTGCGTGTAAAAAGAATAACATAACTATCAAACCCCACGATTACACTAAGGAAAATTGGATCTCCCAGAACATGTTTAAGCCTCAAACTCAATTAACCCCAGAACAGATCTTTTGGAAGAAAGATATGGATAAGCTAAAAGTTAATGTACTTGTTGAAACAAACACCCCTTAGGAAAATGCTCGCAGCCATCGTGTATCCTCCAAATACACCAATGCATCTAGTTCCTAGATCGATTGCCACTAATAGCAAAACCTTAATCACCAGTATGTTGTTTATCAACTATTCGTTGATTTTGAGAAGACATGTAAGAAGAGAATCACACCCTGTGGATAATCGAGGGGAAAGGGTTTTGAGCAAACTAAAGAATGTTATTTAACCGAGGTCATGCCTTTCTTTAAACAATTAAAAGGTCAATTTGAGAATCTTCAAAAGGAATAAATTCGATATTAAAGAAATGGAAAAGGAATTTGATGCAATGATAGTTGAGGTCAATGATTATGAACAGAACTCAAATATAATGAAGTTGAAAGGAAGAACTTGCATATCTTAAATGAGAATTTGATTTCGAGTTGTGTTGCTCAAGATGTGTTTTATATCGTTACTAAGCACTCTATTATCGCTTCTCGATTTCATGAATTATCTATTGCATTGAAAGTTTCCCATGATCGTGTCATTGAGCTTGAAAACAAAAACTCGTAACTAAATGAGAAAATTGATCGTGATGATCACGATAATTTGGTAAAACATCTTTCTAAACTAGAAGTTGAACATTTTGATTTGCAACTAAAATATCAACATCTTAAAGAAAATGTCAAAACCTCAAATATCAAGACATCCTCGATGTTCCGAGTTTGATGCGCTTTTTCGATAAACAAACGTGACGAACAAATTCAAGCTCATTGTAACACGATCGTAAAATTGAAAGCCCAAATTTCACAATTAAAGGGTGAAAAGAACAATGTGACTGGCTCCCAAATGCCTCCTCCTTTAGATTCTCAAGATTCTCGCACTTTTCATCTTCAAAACTTGGTTAATGTTTTACAAAAGGAAAACGAGGGTTTTCTTGAAGAAAATGAAAAGTTAAACGACACTTTAAAGAGTTATATGATTCAATTAAAGTCACTCGTGACAAGAACAACGAAAAATAACGCCTTTACAAAAGGAAATTGAGAATCGAGGAGACAGGAAAAGGAAACCGCCACTTGTCTTTAATGAGAATGTTGCATCAAGGTCATCCTCGATCGCAAATATATTGTGATCGTTAAATACATTCCTCCTCATCTTAGGAATAATGAACTTGTGTTTCATAACTATTTTGCTCACCTTAAGGATAGTCTAGAATGTCTCCGTGAGATTGTGGAAGAGGATTTCATAAATAAGCCTCTTGATAGAGAAATTAGGTTTGCTTGCATTCAAGCCAAACGATCTCGTGAGTCGCTAGAATGTTTAATAGCAACATGTCCTAAATCCTTAGGTGCGAAAGGTAAAGTCGTGATGCCTTGTTCTATGCCTAGTGCCAAGCATACAAACCATTCTATGCCCACTATTAAGAAAGTGAACTCTAATGTGCCTTCAAGTAGTTCGATCCCCGCACGCCTAGTTCAGAATGCAAAAGTAGATCAACCAACTAATGTTCCCATAATTCCTTCTACAGAGTAATCGTGACATAAAAGCAAGCGGGTCAAAGCCTCCGTGCAATACCAAGCAAGATAGGACCTCGCAAGCTAGGAATGTGCATTGGAAGAGAGTAGAAGATCACCCTAGGAATATTAAGTTTGAGTTGAATAAAACGAATCGTGTTGATTCTAGTATTAGCTATAAGCGCATCGTAATTAATTCGATTCGCTACTATCCGCAAACCATGTAATGATGATCGCTTGATTTGCTACTAATCATGAATGTGGTGTGAATGATTTGTCTAATGTGTCAAATGCCCAATTAAAACTGTTAATGTTAAAAATCAAGCTAAGAAGGCTAAAAGGCAAAGGCGAAAGAAAGTTAGAAAACAGTGGAAACCCACAGAAGGGAATTTAGTAATATAGGTTATCAATGGATACCCCACCGCCGTAAGATTAATGAGTTGTGCCCTAAATTTGCTAAGTCAATGCCCACTAGAAAATGGATGCCTCACCGGTAGAACTATTCCTTAAGAAGTGAACATACTTTGAATAGGTCAAATACGGACACTAGCATCGCATCTATTTCGATGATTCCATTGTTTCTACTCGATGTGGGTGTTCCAATCATCGTTATTAACCAAATGGAACCCATTCTTGCATGGGGATCCCAATTATCCGCTTATCCATTCTTGTCTGTGTTCAACCGCAGATCGCTCAAATCGCTCGTGGTACCGGACTCAGTCGCTCCAAGCATATGACCGAGACCGGTCACGGCTCATGAACTTTGTGAGTAAATTCATCGGACCGTTAGATTCGGGAATGATCATTTGGTGCAATTATGGGTTATGGAGACTATGTTGTAGGAGATAGTGTGATTTGTGGTGTATTATGTTGAAGGTCTTGGACATAATCTATTTTCGTTGGACAATTTTGTGACTCGACTTAGAAGTGGCCTTTAGAAAACATACTTGCTTTGTTAGAGAACTTGATGGTGTGGAACTTCTCGAGGAACTCGTGGTTCAAACCTATACACCATCTCTATCGAAGACATGATGAAATCTTCACCCATCCGTCGTCAAAGGCTTCTAAAACTAAGTCATGGCTATGGCACCGCTGCCTCAATCACTTGAACTTTGGTACCATAAACAATCTTTCCGTAAAGGACTTAGTAAGAGGACTACCTAGACTTAAGTATGAAAAGGATCATCTTTGTTCAAGATGTCAATTGGGAAAAGCACGAAATATGCCCACAAACCAAAACCCACAAACTCAAGAATGGAAGTTCTTCATACCCTTCATATGGATCCGTATGGACCAATGAGAGTGCAAACGATAAATGGGAAGAAATACATTCTAGTAGTTGTTGATGACTACTCTCGATTTACTTGGGTAAAGTTTTTGAGGACAAAGGATGAAACTCCGATGTCATCATCAAACTTATCAAACAACTTCAGTTCGACTCAACAATACCGTTAGAATTGTTCGAATGCACAATGGCACGTAGTTTGTTAACAAAGACTTAATTCGCTTTTATGAAAGTGTTGGAATCACCATCAAAGAAGTGTTCCACGAACTCCTCAATGTAACGGTGTAGTTGAAAGACTAAATCGAACTCTTGTGGAAGCCGCAAGAACAATGCTAATTTATTCAAAGGTTCCAATGTTTCTATGGGTCAAGCCATTGCCACCGCTTGCTACACCCAAAATCGCTCCCTTATTCACACCTCTCATGGAAAAACTCCATATGAACTTGTCCATAAACGAAAACCCGATCTATCCTACCTTCGTGTGTTTGGTGCTTTATGTTACCCAACTAATGACGGTCAAGATTTAGGTAAACTAAAAGCTAAAGCGGACATTGGAGTATTTGTAGGATATGCACCAAATGTAAAAGGATACCGAATCTACAACAAGAGAACCGAAATATCATGGAAACAATTCACGTTACGCTCGATGAGTCGACCGGTCAAATGGCTCCAGACAATCCAGCCTCGGACCCGATTTCAACCTTCATCAAGTAGTCCTATCGGTTCTACCCTTGTTTCTAATCCTCACCAAAGAACTCCTTATGTACCTCCTTCAAGATGATTTGAAGAAATTATTTGATCCAATGTTTGATGAACACTATGAGCCAAGTGCTAATGATATGTCAATTCCATCAACAGAGGCTACTTCTATCCTCGCCAATGAAGTTAACCCTTCGCCTCAATGTCATTAAGTCAAGAAGCACCGTCGCCGATCACTGTCTCATCAACAAATCATCAATCATCAAGTGTACATCATGGAATTGTTTCGCACCCATGATGAAGTTAATCCCTTTGCTACTCCCCAAGATGCCCCTTTGAAAACATATTTGCTCCTCGAATCTTCATCGAACCATCTTCATCGAGATATCGACTCGCTACTTCAGCCTCAACAACAACCACATGAACACCTTAGAAAATGGACACATGATCATCCATTGGACAACATCATTGGAAACCCCTCTCGTCCAAAGATCCACACGGAAACAACTTGCAACCGATGCCTTATGGTGCTTCTTCAACTCCGTACTCTAAGGTCGAACCAAAAGATGTTAAACCGCCATGAATGAAGACAATGGTTCAATGCCATGCAAGAAGAAATTCATGAGTTTGATCGACTAGATGTATGGGAATTAGTACCGCTCCAGATTGTGCTATGATCATTGCTCTAAAGTGGATCTTCAAAGTAAAACTTGATGAGCATGGTGATGTTTTAAAGAACAAGGCTCGATTGGTTGCAAAAGGATACCGCCAAGAGGAGGGTATTGACTTTGAAGAATCATTTGCTCCAGCTTGCTCGTGACGAGGCAATCGTAATCTTCTTGGCTAATGCCGCAAGTAAGAACATGGTAGTCTATCGATGGATGTAAAGACGGCTTTTCTCAACGGAGATCTTAAAGAAGTCGATACGCCCGCCAACCCAAGGCTTTGTGAATCCGAGCATCCTACTCACGCCTATCATTTGAAGAAGGCTCTTTACGGTTTGAAGCAAGCTCCAAGGGCATGGTATGATACGCTATCAAAGTTTCTTCTATCTACCGGATTCAAGAAAGGAGCAGCTTGATCCGACATTGTTCACCGTAAAGTCGTGCAAACATTTAATTCACGCTCAAATATATGTTGATGATATTATTTTTGCCTCGATCGACCCCAATGAATGTGACCATTTTTCAAATGAAATGGATTCCAAATTTCAAATGTCAATGATGGGACAAATGTCATTTTTCTTGGGATTACAAATTTCACAAAGTCCCGGAGGCATTTTTATAAATCAATCTAAATATGCAAATGAGATTTTAAAGAAATTTGGATTTGATTCTTGTGACCTCGCTGACACTCCCATGATAGAGCGTATTAAACCGGATGAGGACCACTGTGGATCATGGTAGACCAAACGAAATATCGTAGTATGATTGGATCCTCGATGTACCTCACACCAAGAGACCGTACATTCTGTTCATTGCTTGCATGTGTGCTAGATATCGTGCTAAGCCTACCAAAAGCACCTTGAAGCGGTTAAACGGGTCTTTCGGTATTCCAAGGAACCATCAATATGGGACTTTGGCACCAAGGACACCGGTATGTCACTAACAAACCTATGCAGATGCCGATCATGCAGATGTCAAGATACACGTCAAGCACGCCCTGAGGTGCTCTTTTGGGTGATAAGCTTGTGAGCTGGTCTTCAAAGAAACAAATGAGTACTTCTATTTCTCTACAGAGGTTGAATACATAGCCATGTCATCTTGTTGTGCTCAAATCCTATGGATGAGATCCCAATTATCCGACTATGGCTTTGAATTCAACAAAATTCCTCTCAGATCGTGATAATAAAAGTGCTATTGCTCTCTCATGCAACAACGCTCAACACTCAAGAGCAAAGCACATCGACATTCGACATCATTTCATCGTGAGCAAGTAGAAAACGGTGTGGTGGAACTCTATTTTGTGAGGACCGAATACCAATTAGCGTACATCTTCACCAAAGCTCTTCCTAGAGAACGTTTTGAGTTTATCCTCCCACGACTTGGTCTAAAGAGTCTTCAACCGAACACTCAAACGCCTTCAAGAGGAAGACGAGGAGTAAAGGTCTTTCTTCATCCATCTCTTGTATATATTTATTCGAAAAGCAAAATACAAAATTTCAAAATCTACAAAAGCAAATAGAAAAATATAAAACTTTCAAAAATCCATAAAATTAGAAAATTTTGAAAATCCCAAAAATATTGTTAGTTTGTCATGTTTTTTTTCTTTTTCCTTGTTCGATATCATCTACGGATTTTGTGTTGTCATTCAAAGAATGACACGGGTCTTTAGATGTTGTTCGAATGTTTAAAAAAAAAAATTGGGAGAAAGTGAAACAATGGTTTATAGTCATTTCACTATAACCCGCTTTTTAAAGAAAGAACAGAGCCATGCTTTAACTTATGTTTCAAATCTCATGCTCGATTCTATAAACAAATGTTTGTCACCAAAGGACAATGTTTCTTTCACAAATATTTTTCCTTCTATAAATTCTTCGAAAAATATTTGCTATCTAATGAAAACAATGTTGAACAAAATAACTCGGACTAAATTTTTGAAATTCATTGGACTTGACATTTGTCAAAATCTCGATCTCTCAATCAACAACTTATGTCATTGATTGAGGGGAGAATGATTTCAATTAAATCAAAAGGTTATTTGTCATGTTTTCAAAAGATATTCATGCATGTTATTGGAGTTTAAAGTCTCATAAGTGATCCTTATCGGTTAAATGTTTTCATAAGCAAGTCATAATTCTCCTTAAAAGCTTTCAAAACAATTTAAATCTATAGAGATCACAAATCTCAAATGATTTGAAAATTGTGATCGGGGAGAATTTGTGATTTAAATTGGATTTAAACCGATGATTCGATAAATGGTTTCACAAGTGTTTAGCAAGCTTTCCTCCCACATGTGCCAAACGATTTCAAATTTTCCATGCACATGTTGAGGGGAGCATCTTTTAAAACCACAAAGAATTGAAACGTGATTGATTTGTCTCTAAGTGTGTTCCTTCTAATATGTGCAAAACTCTTTCAAACCTCGAGGCACATATTATGGGGAGCAAACTTATGAAAACCTCATCCTTCCCCAATATGCTTTATCTACTTGATTTGATCAGGAAGTGATGTTGATATCTTTTAGAAAATGGTAATCAAAGAAGTTAATTCTTCCTCTTGCCTCCGTGTGCCAAAACGATTTCAAATATATGATGCACATGTTGAGGGGAGCTCTTTTTCTAAAAATATCAAAACAATTCAGTACAAAATGCTTTGATAATATATCACAAGTATCCGGATTGATTTTCAAATGGTTTTCAATTGGTTCCAATGGCAGATGAACAATACCAAATAGACCGACCAAATTTACTTTATGTATGGTGATATAAGGATGATAAGGTTAGGTATGTGTTCCCATGATCCGCCGTAACCGGAGGGATCTACCAGGACAATCCACTAGATAGTGTAGAGTCCTTAGGTATGATGAAAAAGGAGAAAAGTGAGATATGGGAAGAGTGCGGATCGAGATAGAGCTAGAATCGAATAAACCCAACAAGGTTCTAGTTATGAAGTCTCGTAAGCATCAAGGGGTTGAAGAATGAAAAGAATTGAATGTGAAAAGGGTGAAAAGAAATAGCCTCCAATAATTCAACCTTAGGGCGTAAACCGGTTCAATTCATATGCTACCGGTGGTTACTAAGGTAACACGGTATTGAAGACAAGACGTCATGGACCCAAAGGACGACCGCACTAAACTTCCCAAGCTACTCAAGTTCCTCTTAAAAGGGCTTGTTTCATTCTCACGGGAACCTACATAATCTATCGACTTTCTCTTAGAGATTGTTGATATTGAAGAAGGAGACTCTCCCTAGTCTCCGACATAGGAACCAAATATGCACAATTGAGTCTAGAGCCACGAGATCATCAAATAAATCTCATTAGGACATCGTCAATGAAGACTCTCTGTTTCACACAATGTGGAAAGAGAGATTATATCTTATGAGTCCCACGATTATCCTTGTGGTATTGCTGTAACATCCGAGTGATATGCAAACATATTCACAATGAAGATGGAAAGCCTTCTCGAGCCAACATCAAACAAGCTCCTCGGTGGGTGGCATGTGAGATCTATCCAATAGATCAACCATGTGACAACCGAATGTAAACAATGGGGCGATTTAATCTTTTGAATCAATCCGGTTCAGTTATGGATTGACGGATACCTTTGAAAACCGGTCGTTGTGCTTAAAAACTCTTTTCTTTAGCACATCGACGTGTACTAATATTTCAAAATAAAAGGTGTTTATGATTGATAATTGATTTTCATTAAAACCTTCGTTGTATTGCAAAAACAATTTATATTGAGCAAGACACGATTGTTTTTCAAATCATTTTCATCAATCATGAATCTCAATTACCGGTTCACTCACTCCGTGTTGTCTTCTTTGAGACGCTCCGGTTTGAGAACAACTAGAGCAACCGCGAAACCCCGTCAAGGAAATTCTTCGAATTATACCGATCACAGCAAGATTTGTATCGATCAACGGGAACCGTGGGTTGTGTAACTCAATTCAACGAAAGTGATCAAAGACACTTTCGTGCACTTTATTGCTAATCGTTGTATGCGTGTACGCCCGACGCTTGCAAATGATCGTAATGAAGCGGTCAATCCATAGCCGCATGCTCACACAACACATTCACTTCTAAAGAAATCATGATTAAGTGCATCAATGACTCGATATTTTCACTCCATGCTTCGCTACGCCGCAAATATCATGAATCAACTAAAGCTTCCGCTACTCGATAAGAAGAAATCATGATCCGTAATGTGAGCATGTCGGTCCAAATGTCACAACATCACATAATACCAACACCACAATGGAAGAGTCAGAGATTTATGTTAGCTGATGATCTCAATTTTGGCTCAAAACTCATCATCACATGGATCAGATAAAGACCTCCACATTGATCACTACAACAAAATGAGGCTAATGCAACACTTTATAAGCAACACTTTTAAAATGTGTTGCTTTTTAAAACAGTGAACATTAGGCAACATTTTTAAGTTAAGTGTTGCATTTATGGACCTAAGGCTGGAAGGCAAGGTGCACTATCACTCACCTTACACCTCAGCGCCACATCAGCTTTCTTTCTCCTCTCTCTTCCACTCACTTACACTCACCTTTATGCGGACAAGAGACTCACTTTCACTCACCTTAACTCACACTTTTTCTTTTAATAAATTGGGATGAATTCAGTTAGCACGATTATCAACTAGGTGAATACTTCACCTTAATTTGCTTTGAACTAAGTGCCTCGCGCGTGATTGCAAGGTGAGTGCATGGAACTCACGGGTGACCAACACATTCACTTGGCATTCACCTTGGGTTCACCTATCTCTTGCCATGTAGTCTAATGCAACGTTTTTTATAAGTGTTGCAAAGCTTTTTAAAAAAAAAAGCAAAAATGTTAAATCTAATGAAAAGTTTGAACCGACTCCCACCCCTCCAAAATGAAATTTTAGGTTTAACTGTTCCCGCCCCCCAAAAGTTATTTTTCCCCAAATCACTTTCCCCTTTCTCACCCAAAGATTAAAAAAATCAATCTCTCAAACCAGTATTCATGTATCCTCATTCTTATCCCCAGTATCACCCTTTCGTAAATTGCTCGCTACTTCTCCATGGTTTTGCAGCCAATTGCAGCTAAGATTGCTCGACTCTAAAGCCCTTATCAAGGCAACAAATTAGAACTACTTCTACCGCAATAGTATGTACATTATTATGTTTGAGTTGTCTTTTATTATGTTATCTTGTAGCATTACTTTCAAATTGTTATTCTTTTCAAATTTTAAAGAAGCCTAGTTTTATTGTCACTGTATGTATTGTGCGTGAAATCGATTGACATAATGGTTATTTTATTGCTCTTTGGAAATCCGTATGAATTAAGAGGCCACTACCAATACCTATATTAACAATTTCAAAATAAACCATCTAAATGATATCGAGACTGTTTTGGGACGAGGATTGTTGTTTATATGGTTTTGTTCTTGTGTTGAAGATCATTTTTTGAGCTTTTTACGGTTCATCAAGCTGTAATTTCAAGTGTAACCTTATGTGTTTTTGGCATTTAATATAATACACTTTGTAATGTTTAATCAATTGTAATATAGGTGTTTTTATACTTAGTTTATCGTATTTGAACTCTAAATATTTTCATGAGTATAAGATTCATTTTGACTTTTTGTTGGATGCTTTATGGTCTTGTTTCCTTTTCAGCTATATGGGATTATGTTTATAAATATATATATAAACTTTAAAGTGTACTTAAGCCTCGTTCTCTATGTGTTAAGCTTTCCTGATGTCATGTTTCTACAGAGGCGATATTGTCTGGTTTATGAGGATATTTTTCTGTGGATCAATCATTTGATAGTGTGAACATGTGAACCACCAACATGTGAAGCAGACTTATCGAGAGCAAATATATTGTGAACTCTTCAAGTGAAAAAGCCGAAGTTTATGGCTCAGCTGGAGTACTTGCTTCGATGCTCTTGAATATGTAGAACAATGGCATTCCCAAGTTCAGTTTCATTTAGCTGATATTCTGATAAGGTTAGTTAACTCATTGAATGGGAAATGCTACTGATTCAATATTTACTATGCCTTTGGATCCAATTAAATTTGTACGAATTAACAATCAGAATTCTTTGAGAACGCATCTTACAATCTGACATCAGATTTGTCTAGAGTATCTATTATAGTCTGTAATGGTAAAAGAAGGGATAACGGAGAAAAATACTATTTTGGATGGCAATGAATATCATTTTTCTTTTGGTACCTTAGTGTCTTGTGATATAGTATTACTACCAACTCCCCAAGATGTTACACTAATTTCTTTCATTGTTTTATGTAAGTTTAGATTATTGTATTAGAGTTTTGGGTTTGTTTGGATAGCAATAATTAACTAAATGATATTGAATGGGCGAAACTAAAAACACAACGGACCTCAAGGATAACAGCATTAGATTGAAGAATCAAGCTAAATGTATTCTAGAAAATGAGTTTGGAAGCTCCTTAGCTTATGGAATACTTGTCCTTGTATGTATTAATATTTCCAATGATGCATGTACAAAATCATTGTTTAATTGCAAGGTGTCGTTGAAAGACTGAAAAATCAGAAAAGATCATTCTAAGACTCTAAGTAACATTTCACTTTATTAATATTTATTAAACTATTAGATGTTTTTAAATTGTCTAAACTTTTTTTCTTGCCTAATAATCTAGGAATGATTGAAGAACTACAAGGCTTCAGAATTTGGAAATGAACCTAGATCTTCCTTTGGTGGCTGTGATGATCGATGGACACCATAGACTTTATGGTAGAAGTGTTACTAGTATGTTGATAGATAAGGTGAATGGGGGTGAGAAACTGAAGATCAGTGTGACAAGTTAGTTGAAGTCGCGGTGCAAAGGCTTATAAAAAATTACCGCATGGAGTTGTTCGAGAGCTTTTAACATGAGTTATCTTCTAACTTTTTTACAGGTACATAATCATCAGCCTTATTCTATTCGATACTTCAGCTTGCAATAGTATAAGTGACTTTAACATCTAGCT
This sequence comes from Chrysanthemum lavandulifolium, assembly GCA_022545495.1. Taxonomy (NCBI): domain Eukaryota; kingdom Viridiplantae; phylum Streptophyta; class Magnoliopsida; order Asterales; family Asteraceae; genus Chrysanthemum; species Chrysanthemum lavandulifolium. Next base: position 172,108,945 of record CM040245.1, on the reverse strand, counting down.
TTAGTTTGAAAATAAAGATAGGATGCGGCTCTCGCTCTTTCAACTCATTTATGAGTTGAAATTAGTTGCATGCTGATGTTCAGAATTGTGAATAAGAAAATTAGATAGGACCATATGGTTATAAGATTTAACAATCGAAACCCCATTCGAAATTTACCAGAAGCTAATGTATGCTTGAATAGATGGTTACTTCATTTATCACACTATAACACTGAACTTCGGTTACACTAAAAGCCAAGTCTTTGTGGCCATGAGGATTAGATCAACTAAGACATCTTTCCTATAATATAATAAATGAGCTCAAAAAATATACAAAAAAATCTTGTCCCTAGTTATGTGTACTAATGAGCAGGTCAACAAAGCCAAACCTGACCACATAGACATGAGCTGGTTTTGATGAGTTAGGCAGCACAATCTTTTGGTGACATATAGTTTTTAGTATATAAACAGTAAATAAAAAGTTTCCTAATAACCAACCCCGCTGACCGCTAACTATTTAGACCATTTTTTAAAACAATGTCTAAGTCTAAACCAACTTTTACTCAACCTATACCTCAATGGACCTACACATTTCAAACCTCTAATGTTCACCAGGTATGCTATTGAAACGAGCATCAGGTCTATCGCATATCTTGATCTTAGTATAAATATACTTAATGATGCTGCATATAGAAAACCAGTAATTTAGAAACGAAATTTCCATTGTTCACTTTTGGATATTACGGTTCTACAATAAACTTTCTTGGGCTATTGTTTCATAATTTTCTACTTATGATGTTGCTATCCGCTCTAGTGATTAATTTTGGTGCTGATCGATGACATGGATACAAAGGAGTTTCTATTGGATATAACAAGCACTGTCAAGTTGAATACAATTGTTTTCAAAATGGTGGCTAGCATTTTCTTTCACATACCAAAGAAAAGTACTAACCGTATTCTTTATCTATTTATATGTGCCAGCGCGAGGCTACATTATTTTGACGTATAGAAAGCTGTGAGTGGTGATGTGCAAAGATGAAGTCAAGATTTCAAGATTTGGCAATTCGAGAACTCCCTCTTTGTTATATAGACAGTTATTGTTAGTAATGTTACATAGGACGAATTTGTCAAAGTACAATTCCGTATTATCTTGTATTTTGCTTATTGCTAGTGTAAAACTGAAGATTATCAATGTATAAGACTTTCGGAACAAATGTGTAACATCGTATCTATCATTGCTATGAGAAATAAAAGTGTTGCAAATTATTCCAATATCAATGTTGCCTTATATGCTGGAAATCAACTAGAAAGTGTTGCACTTAGAAGTATTAAGTGTTGCATATGTAGTCATAATAATTAAAAAGTGCTGCACTTATGTTAAAAAAATGTTACATTTGATTGTAAGAAATGTTGCACTTGAGTATAGAAAGTGTTGCATTTCAAGTGTTGCATTTTTATTTAAAAAATGTTGCATTTGAATGTAAAAAGTGTTGCGCTAGAATAGTAAAGTGTTGCAGTTGAGTATATAAGTGTTGTCTTTGAGTATAAAAGTCTTGTACGTTATTGTATCACACTTTCTAGAGATTTGCAACACATACCTACAGTGTTGCATATTTGAACAAAAAGTGTTGTTTATACCTAAGGCAACGTTACATAACGTAGGACTTGTTAAAATGTCACCTTTGCCATAATGCAACATTTTAAAGACATACTATAACACTTTAGCGGTGTTGCATTAGCTTCATTTTCTAGTAGTGGATTATCCAAACATGCTAAAATGAAGAATCAATGACTACGAGCTACTGGGCAAAAAACAGGAACAAGAATCCAAGAACAATCTTAATGTAATATCTGTTTGTATTCAATGTAATTTGAGGTGACCTCTCTTAGGGGGAGATTGTTAGGATTTAGTAAATACGGTTATTAAAGTTTCAGCCACCTCAAGTATATGTAATCGTTAGAAAGCTCGTAGTCGTAGTTATTTTGAAGTTAAGAAGTATTTAGTTAAGTAACATCGTGGAGGACGGACGGGTCTTTACCCACTGTATGCCTGATCCACAGCCTGTAGGTGGCGATTTGTGTAAGACTATAAATACTCTCTACCTCCCAAGGTAGAGAGTTGGAGCTCATAATAATACTTTCATTTTCTCTCACTAAGTTCTCAAACCTCTAACTCTTTCTCTCTCTAAAACCTTGAATTATACGCCCCACTTGATCATGTTATGATGAGTTTGTGAAATCCAATATGTTACACTAAAAGATAAAAGAAAGATAGAGAGAATGTGTGTTGGAAGGGATGAGAAAATGAGAAGACAATGAGTTCTATTTATAGCCAAATATGTAATCTAAAAATAATATTTTATTAGATATGATATCTTATAATATCTTCCAAAATCTTTTAAAGATTTAGATGACACTATGCATGTGGTAATAAAAGAGTGTTTTCCTTTTTATGAAAAATACATTTAAACAAATGTATATACTTATTTAAAAAGGTAAGTTACTTGTAAATAAAATGTAAGTAACCTTTTGTAAAATAAAATATCTAGTTGAGTGCTTGTCAAAATAAAATATATTTTGTCAAGTGTAAGTAAACTTTAGTACTTGTATGAATATTATAGTTAGTTTACTTGTACAAATAAAAGTATATATATTTGTTAGACATTTTACAAAAGATGTATTTGTATAAAATACTTGTGAATGGAAAAATTAAAATGAGGTTCGAAATAGAATGGTTAACCTATTAAAATACTTAGTGACTCTAAACGTAATTTAAACATTCTAAATGATTTGTTAATGGGTTTGATCATAATGCCACATAACAAACATGTACGAACCTGTGTTGTAACATATGAGGACTTGAGACATCGAGAGGTGTTGAATGTATGTTGAGACAAAATGTGAATACAAGTAACGTGTACATTTTACGTTAGGTATTACAAGTTACATGTTTGTCATCAATCAAAATAAACGAGACTGTATAGATTAAATATCGTAATATTTGCACTAATAGTGAGGTTTTAGAAAGAGTGTGGTGGTGAGAACTTGTATTAACTTTAGAGAGAAACATACACTTACTCCATGTTTCACACAAATCACACACCACAAAAATGAGAGCATTTGTGTGGTTTTATCTATTGGACGTCTCATATTGGGCCTCCATGGGCTTGGGTTTTCTCGTGAGATTGGGCTAGGACATTTAGTAGGCTAGTTTGACTAAACATAATACATATTGACAAAATACTAGGTTCCTATAAGTACAATGACTATCACTTTTATGATCCTAACAATCTCCTCTTAAGGGATGGTCATTCTTAAAATGCTTCATCATGATTAGCTCTTCTATAATCTTGTGCTTGAACCTTGTTTGATGTAATAGGATGGTATTGATTATTTGTTCCTTCATGCTATGTGATCTTTGTTGGATCGATATACTCTGTCCAAACTAACTATGTAGCTTGTAAGGGCTTAGCAACCTCGGATAAATCCTAAGTTACTAACAATGAAACACTGATATTACTCTACTAAGTATGCGGAAACTACTTCAATAAAGCTACGAAGAATAACTTTAAACTTCAACGATTTTATTAATAATTTGAACCTGCTTGATACACAGATTCACTAACAACCCTAATAACTCTAATATCGAACTTGGTAAACTCTAATATTCTCTAATGTTGCGTATCTCTAATGCCAATCTAGAGGTCCTTTTATAGGCATAAGGAGTACCTTAGTCGGTTTACAATTACAATCCTTGTACGAAAAGTAATACTAAAACTAAACTAAAAATATTCTAGAATCACAAAGCTTTCCATAAACGATATAGCAGTTCTTTAGCTTTGCAGTACTTTGATGCGAGCAGTACTTTGACTTTCTTCATAAGCAGTACTTTGACTTTCTTCAGTACTTTGGCTTTATATCCCAACAATCCTCCCCTAACTTGAATTCTACTTGCTTGATTTCAAGTTCCTTTGTATCTTTATTTTTAACATCTTTGTCTTCAAGGAAAGTGTTAATACAAATAAGCCATAAAAACGTTTATTTATATTTTACGATCTTCTAAATGTTTTGTCGATAACAAACATAAAATAATTTTAACGAAACAAATAAAATACGTAAACTGTTTGAGCCAATATTTTTCTAACACATTTACGTTATCACATAAAACACTAAGACAATTATAAGTGATTTTATGATTTAGTAATACATATGTACAACAACTAGTGTTTACATATTTGGGCTAAGTATATACTAAAATGGGTAAAAACAAGTATATACTAAAATGGGTAAAAACTAACAAATGGTATTGACCCATAACCCATGGTTTTGTCCAAACCACTTAACTAGGTTCATTGTATCTAGAAAGAAACCCATGGATCAACCCATAACCCATGACCCATGACCCATAACCAAAAATACCCATGGGCAAAGAGGATCGTCCCACGGATCCCTAGCTTTATGCTAGCCGGATCCCTAGTGGGATGGATCCATGGGATCCGGGGAACAGTGAACTTTCTCCTCTATAAATAGTGAGCCATTTTTTCCTTTTGGCTCACAACTTTTACACATACTTTCTCCAAGTATTGTACCTCTCTAACCACTGATCATAAGGGATCTTTCTATGTAGTTTGTCTTTTGTTTTTGTGTGATTCTCTAGGTTCCTCTTTAAGGCGAGATCACCACTTCTTGAAGTCGAGCAAGCTCAAGTCCATGAGTTGCCATGATTCGTCATCTTCAAGACAACTGAGGTTCTCTTGTTGATAGTTCTTTCGTCCTCCGTAGATGTTGTGTTGAAGGCATTAGTGAAGGATGCCGAAAGAGTCAAGACGAAAGCATTAGTGAAAGGTGCTTAACGTCCGTGTCAAAAGCATTGGTGAAGTATGCTAAAGGTTTCAAGTCAAAGGCATAGTGAAGGATGCCTAGGAATCAAATCAAGTGGCATTAGGGAAGAATGCCTAAGTCGTATAATCGATGAGGTGCATCGTTATACATATAAGTATTAGTTTATTTCCAAGGATGGTGATATCCTTGATGGTGTTGTAATAAGGAGTGGATCTCCTTGGGATTAGTCGTTGGTGTAGTGTTGGGTAGTAGTTCCTCCATAGTAATGGAACTAGGTGCTTAGCCTAGTACCTAATAAAGGGTAGGCGACGTTGTGATAGGATTAGTTCTCCTTGGTGTGAAAGAACTCGGTGGTTAGCCTAGCACCGTATAAAAGGTAGGCGACGTTGTGTTAGGTGTGGTTCGCCTTGGTGTGAAAGTACTTGGTATTTAGCTTTGTACCGGAAAAAGGTGTAAGCGACATTGTGAAGGCTTCTCCGCCATAAGGAGATTGGTGTAGTGTTTATGAACTCTCGAGTAGGTGACTCGGGGAGTGGATTAGGGCAAGGAAGGTGTCCTTGTAGCCGAACCATTATAAATACTTGTGTCGTGGTGATGTGCTTCTTACTCTTTATCTTTCATTACACGTTTATATATCTATATATCAACGTCCAATATAAACAACAAAATAGATTGACATAAGTTGATCTAAATATTTAAAAGGATGTTTTCAATTGGTAAAACTATTCAACCCCCCTTTTAGTTTTCCACAATTGGCATCAGAGCTTCGTTACCAAGTTTCTTAAAGTATGTTGTACTTTAAAAACTTGATACGATCCGTGTATGTTTGAAAACTACAAAGAAGGATTTTTTTTCTCCAAGTCATATTTTTAAAAATCATTATAATGTTTATTGTTGGACAATGATAGAATGTTCTAACATTTTCCTTGTTTAGTATTGTCCTTCTCACAACATGAATCTGGAGATTTCAAGAAGATCACAAAGCATTTCATCTAAATACTTCTTTTCTTAAAAAGAATATTTAGCAAAGGTATGATCGCTAATAATTTACTTTTGATTTTATTGTTGTTAAAATCTTAGTTTCATGATTTATATCTATTAGTAATTACTTAAGTAGTTATCTATATTAAAGTCTTCATCAAGAATAGTATTCTTCGACTAATTTGTATTAACTATACTACCAACTCGTAATAATGATATCTTGGTTATTCGATAGCCTCTATCATTATTCATCACAAAGGGCTTGTTGACACCTCATATATGTCAATAAATATCCATGTGAAACTTCTTATATTATGATAAAATGGGATTTTATTATAATGTTTGAAAAACTTCCCAAGAATTATGACTAATTCTTAAAAAGGGAACCACGTCTAATAGGAATAGTATTAAATCTTCAAAACCTCAAATCACAAGTTTTAGAGCCTTAACATCAAAACACTAGACTTTTAGAACTCCCAAACCAAAGTTATCAAGGAATGTTTGAGTGATTTTTGTTGTCATGCCGGATCCTCATTTACACTAGCCGGATCCCTAATGAGAGGATCCGCGGGATCCGTGCAATGTAAGACATCATAAGTTAAAGAATGATCACTGTGGATGTTCCACAATTATATTCACCTCAAAGACTCACGAACAAGAACTCTGCTACTGTTCAAAGGAGCAATTTGATCATTCCTCTCAAGCTTAACAATCACTTGTGTAAGTATAATCTTCACTACATTGTTAATTTAATTCCTTGATTTCTAGGATTACAATTTCTTCATCTTTAAGAGTTGGGTTCAAATGGGTTTATCATAATTTGTCACCATATTGTTTTCTAAGATAATCTAAATCAAAGAATTAACATTGGTAATACAAATTAAACACATTTCTTGAATTCAACAAAGATGATGAGAGCAAAATTGTGATCAAACCCTCTAGGTTACTATTCACAATTAACACCACATTGTGGTTGTATTGTTTAGGAACAATCATGCCAAGCAACAAGCAACAAGATTACCAAGACACTGCTCACTACATACCCATGTACCATAGGAAAGATGGACTAAGTCCGGACGATAGAAAAGCCTTTAAGATGCTTGAAAGGAGACTCTTTCACGAAGGTAGAGTTGTTGAACCTTCATTTCTTGCCAATACCGACATAAGGGAAGTTTTTGGAACTATTGGGTTTGATTGTCTATTGGACATAGACGAACAAATTTTCCCGGTCTTTGTAATTGAGTTCTACAAGACCATGAGAATAGTTAGAAATGAAGATGGGTCCATCTCGATCATTTTCACCATCAATGAGAAAGAGTTTAGTCTTTCACTTGTAGAGTTTGGAAGAATTATAGGGGTTCCATACCAAGGGGTTTGCATGTACTCCAATGAATGGTCTTTGGAAGAACTACACTCAATGGTTGATCATCATGCTATCTACCACTCCATGATCCCGGAAGCAACCACGGTGAGGGATACCGTGTTCATGCCAAGAGCATCACCATCAAGAGTCACTAGGAACTCGAAGGTGATCTATAGGGATCCTTTCTAAATGGAGCTTTCGGAAATGTATGCATTGTATAGGAAATGGGAGAATGTGGTGAGGGAGAATGTGGTGTGTCTAGTTGGAAACAAGGATCACCCCAACGCTTGTCTAAGCTTCATGATCTATTGCCTAGTGACCGAGACTCGTTTCAACGTTGCTTACTACATGATCAAAAGAATGGAAAGTGTAAGAAGAATGGAAAAAATGGTACTCACGTACGCAATGCTCCTAACCCGTCTTGCTAAATTCATCTTTGCATTAGATCCTTCTCCACAATCCTATGATCATAGCTTTTGCAACAAAGTTATGGTACCATTAACCGAGGGTAGAACAACAAGGTTTATGGTGGAAGGCAAGAGGCCTCACCCACCCACGGATTCCTCGGATGAAAGGGAGAGACAAGGAGGAGGTGAAGGAAGTAGTATCAACCCACTTGGAAATACCGATCTTGACCCCTTGGACTACATTAACCAATTGCCAAACATTCCTAATGAATCACCCGAATGGCAACAAACCAAGGGAATCTTCAAGTGCTTCGCCAATTTCTTGAGGAAGAAGAAGTGAAGATGGTATGATAAAGAGTGGAGGACGGGTGAGGACGTGAAGGAGAAGAAAAATGAGGTAAGGTCATAGGACCTTAATCTGTAAAGAACAATTTCAAACAATGGTTTGTAACACTTTAAACTATGCTTGTAGTATGTAGGTATCGCCATATCTTGACACTAAACAATTTTAACTTAGGAACTTGAAGAATGAGATTTTACGACCCCTTGAGTGGTTGTCGTCACTCATTTTAGGAACTTTAGCTCTTCCTACTTTGCTATACCTTATACTTGTTGTGCTCTTGAATTTAGTCCCTATAGAAACAAATAGGGAAGGCATTTGCTACAAAGTGCAAAGTTGCACATTTGCTAATTGCCTTCTGATCTGCAGTAGGCGGATCCCTACATTATAACTGACCGGATCCCTCCCAGCAGGGAACCGTGGGATCCGTGACCACTGATGCACAACTCAGACTTGCTTATACCAAAATTACTCACTAGATCACATCACACTAGCCAAACATAAGATCTTAGAACCAACTAAGTCTTCCACAAACACCTGAAAGCCTCACACTTACTCATAGCTCATCTAGGATCATATTCAAAATGTTGTTGATTTATCAACTCTTTAAAACTCACCATATTTTCCGCTCCAACATTCACACATTGCTTCTCACATCTCATAACTCTTAGTTTGAGACACTTTTCAATTTTAGCAATTTGAGTGTAGTCACCATCTACTCATAAATAAGCTTAAGACTAGTTTTTCAATTTTATCTATTTTTTAAGATTTTAGTGAATTTCCCTTGAGTCATCATCTAGCTTCTAAGACTAGTTATCACCATTTTTCCATTTAAAATCAAATGGAATCTTTGTCAAACACTTAGTTGGACTACCTAAAGTAAAATTTTCTTACCCAAAACCATCATTAAGCATCCTCACTCCTCATGATTAAGCATTTAAGATATCCATCAGCTAAAGACTTAAAATTAAGTCAAAACCTCAAAATCCATAGATAATAAACCTTACAAAAGCATAATCATTTCACCTAGAACCTGCCTGACAGCCGGATCCCTGGTCTATAACTGCACGGATCCTCACCGAGAGGGATCCGTGGGATCCGTGGCTGCAGAAAGCCTTAATCAGCTTCCATGTTCAATTTTAAGTCACCTTTTGGGTATCTAACCACTTTTAGCCTTCATTTATTATCCTCCTAGAGCTGATCAATATCCTAAGTGCATGATTAATCCTCTTAGTGGCCAAGAATTTAATTTCCTAATTCAAATTATCCTTTATAAACCAAACAACCTTAGGGTTAAGGCACCACTCTCACTTACCTCTCTAAAATCAGCAACTAGAAGTTTATATTAGCATCATCATCACTATGACTAAGGCTCTTAGCAACAACTCTTCAACCATAGGATCATCCAAAAGAAAGGGTCAAATGATCCATGAAATCTCATCCACCAAAACATCTCCCATTAGAGATAATAATGATAGAATCCCGCCTCATCAAACTCATCCAACAAGTGCTAAGAGAACCGCAAGGATTAGCATCAAACCCTTCGGACTAGAAAAAGGATCATCTAGTTCAAAACCAAACATGGCTAGTTCTAGCAAGCCGTCAAAACCTTCATTCCTTAAGCATGGACTACACTCCTTGAATGAGCCTCTTCCTCACCCCAAACATCTACTCATTGGATCATTCACCACCAAGAGCCACTCACTCACCAACCTTTTCATTGAATAAGGAACCACCGACAACACCAACTAGTCCATCATGGGAGACAAGGAACAACCTTGATCATATGGAAGAATTTCCATTACCACCCTCATTTTTAGAACCTCATCCCACTTCTCAAAATTAATACCCACAATCACACATAAAGCCCCTCAAAATATCCATTTCCCTCCGGTTCCAAACCAAGACAATAATTATCCAAATTGTCTAATTACTCAAGGACTTGTTCAAGAAGCACGAAATGAGATACATTTCATGTTTAATCATCTTCTTGCAAAGTTGGATCAAATCAACAAGTTCACTCATCCCTAGACTCAAGCACATTGTCGCGTTTTAAGTCTAGTAACTAGTTAGTATTAGTAGTATTTGTATGGCTAGTTCATTCTCTTAGTTTTAGAGATTTTCTTGATTATCTCTTGTTTTTATTGAATGAATACTTATATGCCATGATTACTTTGTGTTTGTGCTTGCTACATTATACACATATCTCACCTCTTCATTAGCATTGTTTGGCATATCTTCATTGTCAAGAAACTTTCACTAGACGTACCGGATCCCTAAAATGGCCTAGACGGATCCCTCCATAAAGGGAACCGTGGGATCCGTGGTCCAGAAGCACAAATTACTACTAACTTAAGTTTTATTTACAGGAAATTATGCACTATACTATTATTTTCTAACCTTTACTTTGTAGATTTTCAAAATACACATGAAGATTTTGACACCATAAAGCTAGGGGGAGCTTGTGTGTCAAACCATACATCGCAAATCTATTTGCAACTTGATCCTTATTTGGATTACTCTTCATGACACCCCATGGCAAAATTGTAATCTTCAAGGGGGAGCATTTCTCGTCACAAGGACGAACCAATTGCAAACATAATTGCAATACATTAGCTCACTTATTTTTATTTACTTGACGCCCTCACAAAGGGATGGACTCGTCAAGGGGAAGTTAAGACGAGAACCATTCCCATCACTTACTCACTTTACATATTTTTATTATTATTTTTTTTATTATTTTTTTTTTACATATTTTTTTTAAAACTTTGTGTTAGTTTCTTTTCGACACTCTTTTTGTTTCGACAAAAAGGGGGAGAAGAGAGTAAAAACTCCAATTCGAACTTTTACAAATTTTAGTTTTTCCTTAAAATTATTTTATGTTTTGTCATCAACAAAAAGGGGAAGATTGTTAATACAAATAAGCCGTAAAAATGTTTATTTATATTTTACGATCTTCTAAATGTTTTGTCGATAACAAACGTAAAATCATTTTAACGAAACAAATAAAATACGTAAACTGTTTGAGCCAATATTTTTCTAACACATTTACGTTATCACATAAAACACTAAGACAATTATAAGTGATTTTATGATTTAGTAATACATATGTACAACAACTAGTGTTTACATATTTGGGCTAAGTATATACTAAAATGGGTAAAAACAAGTATATACTAAAATGGGTAAAAACTAACAAATGGTATTGACCCATAACCCATGGTTTTGTCCAAACCACTTAACTAGGTATATTGGAGATACATTGTATCTAGAAAGAAACCCATGGATCAACCCATAACCCATGACCCATGACCCATAACCAAAAATACCCATGGGCAAAGAGGATCGTCCCACGGATCCCTAGCTTTATGCTAGCCGGATCCCTAGTGGGATGGATCCATGGGATCCGGGGAACAATGAACTTTCTCCTCTATAAATAGTGAGCCATTTTTTCCTTTTGGCTCACAACTTTTACACATACTTTCTCCAAGTATTGTACCTCTCTAACCACTGATCCTAAGGGATCTTTCTATGTAGTTTGTCTTTTGTTTTTGTGTGATTCTCTAGGTTCCACTTTAAGGCGAGATCACCACTTCTTGAAGTCGAGCAAGCTCAAGTCCATGAGTTTCCATGCTTCGTCATCATCAAGACAACTGAGGTTCTCTTGTTGATAGTTCTTTCTTCCTCTGTAGATGTTGTGTTGAAGGCATTAGTGAAGGATGCCGAAAGAGTCAAGACGAAAGCATTAGTGAAAGGTGCTTAATGTCCGTGTCAAAAGCATTGGTGAAGAATGCTAAAGGTGTCAAGTCAAAGGCATTAGTGAAGGATGCCTAGGAATCAAATCAAGTGGCATTAGGGAAGAATGCCTAAGTCGTATAATCGATGAGGTGCATCGTTATACATTTAAGTATTAGTTTATTTCAAAGGATGGTGATATCCTTAATGGTGTTGTAATAAGGAGTGGATCTCCTTGGGATTAGTCGTTGGTGTAGTGTTGGGTAATAGTTCCTCCATAGTAATGGAACTAGGTGCTTAGCCTAGTACCTAATAAAGGGTAGGTGACTTTGTGATAGGATTAGTTCTCCTTGGTGTGAAAGAACTCGGTGGTTAGCCTAGCACCGTATAAAGGGTAGGCGACGTTGTATTAGGTGTGGTTCGCCTTGGTGTGAAAGAACTCGGTATTTAGCTTTGTACCGGAAAAAGGTGTAAGCGACGTTGTGAAGGCTTCTCCGCCATAAGGAGATTGGTGTAGTGTTTACGAACTCGAGTATCCGACTCGGGGTGAGTAGGGCAAGGAAGGTGTCCTTGAGCCGAACCACTATAAATACTTGTGTCGTGGTGATGTGCTTCTTGTCTTTATCTTTCATTACACGCTTATATATCTATCTATCAACGTCCAACATAAACAACAAAATAGATTGACATAAGTTGATCTAAATATTTAAAAGGAAGTTTTAAATTGGTAAAACTATTCAACCCCCCTTCTAGTTTTCCACAGAAAGATTGTGTCTTTTATCTTCAGATTTGTCTTGTACTCTCTGTGCTTGTATCATCATCAAAGTAGTATTTATAAGCAATCTTTTCCAACAATCATTATCAACAACCTTCAACTAATCATATGGCAAATTGTACATGATCATAAAGTTTCGACTATTCTCATCACTTCCGGTGTATAAACTCCTGTGAGAGGTGAATCATTGAAAATTTAATGGATTTTGATGTCTCTTTACCAAAGCCATTAACTGAGTAGCCAATATTTAGATGTCATGGTACATTGATAACCATATGATTTTTAGCAAATCATCACTATCAACGGATTTGTTAAGTCTTTACCAAAAGCCATACCCTTTTGGACTAGTTAGTTCTTGCAACCATGGTGAACTAATTACCATATAAATGGTTTTTCCACAGCCTTTACCACAAGCCATTTTTCTTATGGGCTAGCCAACTCTTCACTATTACAGATATGGTGAGTTAATTACCAAACAACTTATTGGCAAGTTGTCAACCATCCAACGGATTTGAGATATCTTTACCAGAGCCGTTTGCTCATGGATTAGCTAGTCCTTTTGTTTAGACATGGTGGACTGATGACCTTTTGTTAATAACCATCTCAAAAACCATTTGTTGCTGTTAACTTGTGCTTCAAAAATATTTTGCACTTTACAAAAATTGCTTATTTATTTTCATTAAAATACTTTTACTGGTTTTAAGCTGCAAGCAGTACTTTTGATAAAGTACTGTTTGTCCAGCAGTACTTTGAATAAATTACTAAATTTTCAAAAGATTTATATTATAAAACCATACCAGTAATTATGCATCATCATCTGCTAACTCTGTCCATTTGATGAACAACTCTATCACCATAAGAACTGTTTCATTCTCCTCTTCAACTTCCATACCATGATCTAGCATTCTTCTCATAAGATCTCTTGTAAGTGGATATCTTCTTTCTGCTAGCATATGAATCATGGTCCCATCTTCTAACTCCAAAACATGTACTCCAGATTCTTCAAAGAATCTCCAGCTAGTAATCTCCTAAATTTCTTGGTTGTGCTAGATTTCATCAGTGCTTGTTTCTTCTGTCTCCCAAATAGTTATCAGATCTCCCAGCAAGACTAAGCCGAAGGAATATGGTCAAAATACTCTTGCACTAGTTGATATAGGTGAAACAGATCTTCTCTATCAATCAAATGCATCATATCCCATAACAAGTTAAATACTCTAAAGCTTTCATCTTCTCTATGGAACATAAGATAGGCTCCATCCCTTGATTCTACAACTTCAAATGTACACATCTTAGACTTCTTTACTGCAACATCTTTGGACTTAGGATGCTCAAAATCTACAACTCTTAAATAATTCCTCACCACCAACTCAGATTCGATCTCAATTGTATCTTCTTTGATGGCTGTTCATCTTCAGTTGTTCTTTTTCTCTTTAAACTCCTTTTTCTTGCATCCTCATTCTTCTTTTCATCATCAAAAGGAATAATACCTTCAACTTCCTTTTGATAAGCTTCTCTAAGAGCATCATACAAGTCTTTCATCTCTATATATTTCAATTTATGCAGACCTGTATATCCTCTACCCTTTAGATAAGCCATCATTGCATTCCTTTCTTTAGCAATACTTGGTCTTCTTGGTAGAACAGACTGTTTCTTTGGTATTTCAGCATCTAACTCAGCCTGTAGCTTTCTAGCATCTTCCTCATTCTTAGCTACCTCAATAACTCTTAATTCTGCTAAAGTAAACTTCTTCTTCTTCTTTGTTTCTACCAGTTTACCTTTTATTTTGTCTTTAGGATCTAAAGCAGGTTGAGAAGATTGCAAAACTTGAGGTTGTTGTTGTTCAGCACCTGGAATACTAATACCTCTTGGTCTTGACATGTTTTGCAATATCTGAGCAACAGTCTCATCATCACTAGCAGTGTGTTCTACTTTGGGTGTATCAGCTTTCTCTTCTTGTAAGACTGTTGAAGGACCAGCTTCTTCTTCAAAATTTAGGGTCCTTGGTGTAATAAGCTCTTGTCTAAAGGTTCCTTAAAGAGCAATACCTTGATCAGCACCTTGAACATCAACACCTTGATCACCAGTACTTTTTACACCAATACTTTGAGGCTCAGTACCTTGAGGCTCAGTTTGCTCAGTTTCTTTAGCTTCTTTTTGTGAATCATCAAAAGTGTCACCATCTTCATAGGCTTGAGCATCTTATTTCAAATTTTCTTGCTCTAAATTTCTCCCCAATTGGAATGAACAATGCTTGTGAATCTTCTTGCCTCTAGAAGCCTTCTTAAACTTCTTGCCGTTCTTCTTTTGTGACTTCACCCACAACCTGTGATGTGAAATTTCCATCCTTTGATTGCTTAACCTGAAGCCCCAAAAAGAAATTTAATTCACCCATATAACTCATTTGAAACTCTTGTTGCATGAGCTGCTCAAATTCTTTCACCATAAACTATTTTGTAGCTCCAAAGATAATATCATCTACATAGACTTGAACAAGCATAATATCCTTCTTGTCTCTCTTGATAAACAAAGTCTTATCAATTGCTCCTCTCCTGTAGCCATGTTGCAGTAAGAAAGTGGAGAGTCTTTCATACCAAGCTCTAGGTGCTTGATGAAGGCCATATAAAGCCTTAACAACTTTGTAAACTTTGTTTGGATGTGTAGGATCCTCAAAACCAGGAGGTTGTTTGACATAGACCTCCTCTGTAATCTTGCCATAAAGAAAGGCACTCTTGACATCCATTTGATAAACAGGAAAGCCCATGTATGATGCAAAAGCAAGGAATAATCTAATGGCTTTAATCCTTGCTACAAGAGTAAACACTTCATCATAGTCTACTCCTTCTTCTTGTCTATATCCTTGTGCAACTAATCTTGCTTTGTTCTTGATGACATTCCCTCTTTCATCTCTCTTAACTCTGAAAACCCATCTTGTACCAATGACTTTCTTTCCATCTGGTAAATCACATAATACCCAAACTTTTTGAAGTTTGAATTGAAGAAGTTCTTCTTGCATGGCTTCAACCCAACTCTATTTATTTAATGCTTGAGCTACATTCTTGGGTTCTTCTTGAGAGATAAAACAAGTGAATAAATACGTTTGTTGATCATTATGATTCAGCCTGTTTTGTTTATACACAAAGCTAAGTAAAGCATTATGTGGTTTAGAGAAACCTTTAGCTTTGGTTTTTTTGAGCACTCCAGAAGTAGAAGGTCCAATGATTTGGCCAGTAGGGTGATCTTTATGAACTCTTAATGTAGGAGTATCTGGTACTTCAAGATCATCATATAAATTTGTGAAATCAGCTCCTTCATTGGGATTTGAGAAAATACCTTCATCATCTAATTCATCATCAGTGTCTTCTAATCCAAGCATGTTAGGATCATTCAAATCATCGGCATCATTAATTGGTGCAACAAGATTTTGATCCAAAGTCTGATGATCCAAAGCACGTGAGGGTAATCAGAGACTTACCCTTTTTCTTTGCTTCTTCATAAGCTCTTCTTTGATCATCCTCATAAGATTGTGCTATTGTTTCTTGAAAAAGCATCCTATTAAGTTCATCTTGAATAGCTTGATCTTCAGCAGAAAAAGTGGATTTTGGTTCATCAGCACTTTTCTCCTTCACAATAGATATAGGTTCTTCATCAGGAACAACATCAGGTCTAATATTGACTCCATGAACAATGTACTGTAACTCTTCTTCCTTGTGAAAACATCAAGATCAAAACATCAAGATCAAACATCCAATCAGGACCTTTACCCTTTTGATTTTCTTGATCTTCTAAAAATTCTACATGAAGACAATCTTGAACCTTTTTGGTAACCTTGTTGTACACTCTAAATCCTTTGCTATTGGAACAATATCCCAATAAATATCCTTCATCTGACTTCCCATCAAATTTGCCCAAAGAATCAATAGTATTGAGAATAGTCAAAGGACATCCAAAAGGTTTCATAAAACATATGTTAGGTTTGTTTCCCATAAGCAACTCATAAGGTGTCTTCATCTAAGGTTTAGTGACTAATACTCTATTCAACACATAACAAGCAGTGCTTACAACTTCAGCCCAAAATTGAATAGGTAATTGAGAATCTGCAAGCATTGTTCTGGCTGCTTCTATCAAGGTTCTGTTCTTCCTCTCTGCAACACCATTCTGTTGTGGAGTTCTAGCAATGCTAAACTCTCTCTTGATTCCTTTCTTGGCACAAAAGTCATCCATAAACTTGTTCTTGAATTCAGTCCCATTATCACATCTAATACCTCTTACTTTGAGTCTCAATTGGTTTTCAAGGGCTATTATAAGATCA
This sequence comes from Chrysanthemum lavandulifolium, assembly GCA_022545495.1. Classification (NCBI taxonomy): domain Eukaryota; kingdom Viridiplantae; phylum Streptophyta; class Magnoliopsida; order Asterales; family Asteraceae; genus Chrysanthemum; species Chrysanthemum lavandulifolium. The sequence continues at coordinate 172,092,214 of CM040245.1, read as the reverse complement.
TGAATAGCATCAAAGGTTTCATCTTTAAATCCCAAGAAAAAGACCCAACTAAATCTACTACAATCATCTGTTACAACTAAGCAGTACTTTTTCTTGTTTAAGCTTGCAACAGAAACAAGACCAAACAGATCCATGTGTAGCAATTCTAAAGGTTCTCTAATATCTCTTTCCTCAATCTTCTTGCATGAAGCTTTGTGTTGTTTACCCTTCTTGCACGCCAAACATGAATGATCATTCTTGTATGTTTTGGAAGGTAAACCTCTAACTAAATTGCCTTTAACCAACTTGTTGATATTCTTGAAATTTACATGACCTAATCTTCTATGCCATAGATGTGCTTCTTCAAGTGTTGGCTTTGCTACTAAACATGTTGCTCTTTCATAAGAGTTAAGATTCTTCATATCTAGGCTGTACACATCATTGGTTCTTGGTACTCTCAGTGTTACCAAGTTATCATCAACAAGCTTGAACTCAGGGGAAAAAATAAGACATTCTGTGCCAGTGAATAACACAGGGTGTTTCTTGTCACAGATCTGAGATACTGACAAAAGGTTGAACTTGAGCTCCTTTACATAGAAAACATTCTCAAAATATATGTTTCCTGCCTTGATGGTTCCTTTTCCAAGAATTCTACCTCTACTAGGATCATTCCCAAATGCAACTCTTCCTCCAAAATAAGATCTAAAATCGACAGAATCTCTTTGTCTCTGTCATGCTTCCGAGCAACCACTATCAACAATTAAATGATCTTTAAGCTCCTCTTCTGGGTTGCCCTGCACAAAGATGAAAGAGTTAGTTAATTTTAGGAACCCAAGCCATCACTGACTTGTGTTCCCCTTGTGGAGTAACATACTTAAATTCTTTAAGTATGTAATCTCCACTATTTTTAAGCACATGATCAATTATTTTCGTTTGTTCCAAAACATGTGTTGGTTTTTCAACAAAACTCTCTTTTTCATCAAAATAATCTTTTTATTTTTCAACAAAATTCTCTTTTTCACCCTTACTTGCTGAAAGTACTGTTTGTTCCCCATCAGTACTTTCTTTCTTAACCCAGTTGGTTTTAACTTTTTGTGTAGATCTCTTTGATCTAGATACTCTTTTTGAGGTGTAACGCCTTCTAGATTGATAGTGATTGGATCTCCTAGGGCTTCCATTCCAAAAAGTGCTAGCAGTACCTTGATTGGGTGAAAATCTAGCAGTACTGGTTTATTCTCCCTTGGCTTATGGTTGGTAGTAGTGGTCTTTGGGAATTTGCTTAAATATCCTGAGTGAAAGTCACAGTCCTTAATCAAATGATCAGGACTATAACAAACAAAACATAATTTTTGACCTGTAATCCCAAAATTGCTTCCTTTAGTTCTGTGACCAAACCTATCATGTCTTTTTGATGAATTACCAAAAGTATCCCAAAATGAGTTAGCAGTATTTTGAAAAGTTTTTCTTGAAGGTACTGCTGAATGTCTATGTTAGGATTTAGTAAATCCAGTTATTAAAGAGTCGGTCACCTCAAGTATATGTAATCGTTAGAAAGCTCGTAGTCGTAGATTATTGTAAGTTAAGTAGTATTTAGTTTAAGTAACACCGTGGAGGACGGACGGGTCTTTACTCTCGTATGCCCGATCCATGACCCGATAGGTGGCGATTTATGTAATGACTATAAATACTCTCTAACTCCTAAGGTAGAGAGTTGGAGCTCATAATAAGATTTTTCTTTCTTTTACTAAAGTTCCCTAAACCTCTTACTTTCTCTCTCTAGAATCATATTGTACGCCTATTTGATCTTACGGTTTAGTGTGTTTATGAAATCCAATATGTTACAAATGGTATCAAGAGCCATGGTTTGATCATCTCTTACATATCTTTGGATTTCTAGTGACTTTTAGGTGGTTTTAGAGTTTTAAAAAGTTTAGTGGTTTTTGCATCATTTGGATCATTTCTAGTGTTAAAGTTTGAATCTTGGGTGTAGTTTTGTGTTTAGAATCATTGTATGTGCTTGGGTTTTGATTTGGTAACCTTGAATCATCATGGTTGGGTTGTTTTTGGATTGAAAAATGGTGATTTTTGTGTTTTTCTAGCTAGCGACTTGAGCCACGGATAAGTTGTCTTGGTAGCGACTTGCTTTGTAATTTGGTAGCGAGTTGTAGTTGAAGGTCTTAGCGAGTTGAGCTAGCGACTTGTCTATTGAGACAAGCCGACAAACAATACACTTAGTGGATTCTCCACTCACGGTAGCGACTTAGTGAAAGTTAGCGACTTGTACTTAAGTTTGTTAGCGACTTGGTGTTAGCAATTTGGTGCTTAGCGAGTTCCTCTTTAGCGACTTGACAACTTAGCGACTTGGTGCTTAGCGACTTGCTGTCAAAATTTTGCTAGCGACTTGGTGCTTAGCGAGTTGTTATTTAGCGACTTGACTGTGTCTTAGCAACTTGGTATTATAGCAACTTGGTGCTTAGCGACTTGGTTCAGGTTTTCTTAGCGACTTGGTTGATTATGTATGTAATACGGTTTTCTCTTGATTTAGTAAAATCCCGTGAAAGAATCTATTTCCCGGTTTAATCATAGAGTTATAAAATCCCGTGTAATCCTTAAACATGTCTACCATCGTACCTACAATCATCTCCACCGCTGCCGAGGATGTTCAAGGAGTCGGTTCGGATACTCGTCCATCCATGCTTGACAGACCGACTACGACTCTTGGGCTCAACGAATCGATTGTCTTGTCTTGGAAAGGAAAATGGAGTCAACATTCTCAAATCCATTGATGAAGGACCGATCGGGTTGAGACTACTAGAGACTTAATTGATACAATTGCAGATGGAACAATGATCTATGGAATAAATGCACAAAGACATATGATGAGCTCGATGATAAGGAGAAAAAGAGATTCGATCTCGATATCGGGCTTCTAATATCGTACTTCAAGGTCTTCCAAAAGATATCTACAAGTCGATCAATCACAACACGAAGCCAAGGCAAGATGGGATAATGTCAAGGATGCTTCCTCAGTTCGAATTAACTATGGAAGAGAGAATCACAACTCTATGATGAATTTGAACACTTCAAGATGAAACCGGATGAGAGTGTCTATGAGTATTACATGAGATTCCACAAGCTTGTTAATGATATGAGGAACATCGAATGACTATGCCAAACATTCAATTTGAACTCAAAGTTTGTGAACAACATGAATCCCGAATGGCACAAGTTTGTCACCTCTGTGAAGCTAACCAAAGGATTGAAGAATACAAACTATGAGCAACTCTATGCCTTCCTTCTTGAATGAGAGACATGTTATGTTTGAAAAAGGATTCTTAATCGTTCAAAACCAACCGTGGAGAGACAAGCTCATCGAATGATTCAACCGCCTTCTACTCAAACATTGGAATCACAACCAAAGCCTCACAAGTCATACCCATGGGTAATGGTAATCACAAACTCATTCCCGATCCAATGTTCAAACAAGCTAATCTTTGATGCACACGTGGGAAACTTCATTAATCAATGGCTCTCATGATCGGTCAAAACATGAACTCTCTCCACACACCAACAACAACCTCGAGCGATGTAATCCACACAATCGTGCAAGCGCCGAGATGGAAAGGTTATGGTGCGGCCGGTTCAAGAAAGGCGACGAACAAGGAAGAGGTGGAGCTTTTAGAGGTTATCTTTGCAAATCGAATAGGGAAGGAATGGAAACCTGGGTCAAGCAAAGCCAATCAAATGTTACAAGCTGTGGAGGTGAGGACACATTGCAAGGAACGCACATCGCCAAAACGCCTCGTAATGCCGAGTACTTGAGGATAAGATGTTGCTTGTGCAAGCTCGGGATAATGGTGCGACTTTGGATGAAGAGGAGTTGTTGTTCTTGGTCGAGGAAATGCTAAGACATATGATGCATATGTGGATGAGCAACCAATTCGTGAGATAGGCCATAATCATTAGAATGCCTTTCAAGTAGCCGATTGTGATGCATACGACTCGATGTTGATGAAGAACCCATCGCACAAACCATTTTCATGGCTAGCATTTCTCCAATGGTCTCTCCTAAAGTCTCTTCATCACCACAAGCTGGTCCATCCAAAGACAAAATCATTTCGAGGTATTAAAATTATACGATGAAGTTGATGAGCAAAAGATACATAACAGTACAATCAACTGTAATTATTGAGTCGACATCGAAAATATGGGTAATATCAATGTTGTCCCATATGTGAAACAAAGTGAAAGTGAGATTGTACCAAGTGATGTATCTTATGCGATCAATGATGACTATGCTTTTGACGAATACACCGCACGTGCCTCGATGATTCTGTTATTTCGAACTTAATGCTTATAAAGAACGTGTTGCTATTTATGAACAAAGTGCTAAGTTTGAATTAACCACCCGTGAGGTGAAATGGATGACCAAATGCGTACAACTATTAGAAAAGGTAGGTTTAGAGAAGAAGTATTAAAACAAGAGTTAAACTCCTTACAAGAAAAACTTTCTAAAGCGCTAAGCAAAACAAGAACTTCAAGAAAATGTTAAAATGCTTAAGCAAGAATTCGTGCTAAGGAATCAAAAATTTTGAATGATTTTTCTACTCTAAAAACCTTGAAAAACAAGCTTGAAAATAAGTTGTACGTACAAGGAAATACCATTGATCGCTTCACTTAATCACTAAGCATAGAGTCTTAAGCGATAAGCATAGCATTCCCTTGTTGAGGAACCAAATCCAAAGGTCATTAAAAGGCTTGAAATGCTCATAAGGTTCTTTATGATGGCAATGAAATCCTTAAGCCTAGACAGAAACCTAGTTGCGTTGAGTGCAACCGAGGATGATAAGAAATCGATGAAGTCACTAGGAAAAGATGAACAAGAAACTAGATGATCCTAAATGTCAAGAGAAGAAAATAAATATCACACCCCATGATTACAAGAAGGAGAATTGGATTTCCTTAAACATGTTTAAGCCTCAGACGTTGTTAACACCCGAACAAGTGTTCGGAAAAGGATTTAGATAAGCAAAAGCGGAGAATCTTGTTGTAACAAACCCCCTTTAGGAAAATGCCTTTGACTGTGTATCCTCCTAATACACCAATGCATTTAGTTCCTATGACTATTGCCACTAAAAGCAAGACCTTAATCATCAATATGTTATTTTTCAACTATTTGTTGATTTTGGGAAAACTTGTAAGAAAAGGATCACACCCATTGGTATAATCAAGGGAAAGGGTTTTGAGCAAACGAAAGAATGTTATTTAATGAAGTCATGCCTTTCTTTAAACAACTAAAAGATCATTTTGAAAGTCTTAAAAGGGAATGAATTTAGACATTAAAGAAATGGAAAAGGAATTTGATGCAATGATAGTTGAGGTTAGTGACTATGAGCGAGCACTAAAATATAATGAGATTGAGAGGAAGAACTTGCATACATTGAATGAGACTCTTATTACTGAATGTGTTGCTCAAGATGTGTTTTTCACTGCTACAAATTGTTCCATTAATGCTTCTCAATTTCATGAATTATCTGTTGCCTTGAAAGTCTCCCATGATCGTGTTATTGAGCTTCAAAAGACTAATTCTAAACTAAATGAGAAAATTGAACTTGTAGGATCGTGAATATTATGTTGTTTGATGATTCAGGTGGTCTAGGATTGTGATTAAACAAGAAAGCCATTTTAGAGAGATGAAGAGAGTTGAGAGGAGGTTTCTTTAAGAGAGTTGCTATGTAAAATGAAAGGTTTATTCAAAGAAGCCACACCCCTTCCATGGATGGAAGGGGTATTTATACTTACAAATTACACGACCTCCTATCGGCCTGTGGATCAGGTATACAGTGGGTAAAGACACGTCCTTCCTCCACGGTGTTGCACTACACTATTCTACGCTACAAATTAACTAATTAACTACTACATAACGTAAATAACTACAAATATACGAGCTAACATATGCTAGACTATAATTGGGGTGACCGACACTTTAACATGGAATTTCCAATTCCTAACAATCTCCCCCTAAGGGAGGTCACCCCATGAAATACATTTTGCATCCTAGCATTCTTTCTTTGACATTGTTCTTGAGCTCGTAGACTTGAATTCTTCACTTTCGCAATCTTTGTGCTTTAGTAGCGATTCTTCAAAGTCCGCATAGTTTAGTACTTTCAGCGGAGGTCTTTGAACTGATCCACATCTTTGATGATCTTCGAGCTTTCATTGAGATCATCAGCCACAACAAATCTCTCTGGATCATCCATAGTTGTGTTGCCTTCGTGTGAAGTTGTGACTTTCGGACCGACATGCTCACACTTTTGAATCATGACATCTTTCCATCAGAGTAGCGGAAGCTTTACTGGTTCATGATATTTGCAAAGAAGATAGCGAAGCATAGTATAAAAATATCGTAACCGTGTTATGTAGATATGCACCACCATGATTTCTTCAATAAAGTGTGGATGATGTGAGCATGTGGCTTTGGATTGACTCCTCAATTTCGATCACCGCAACCGTCCAAATGTACCGCAAAAACAGATTAGCAATAAAACACAAGAAAGTGTCTTTGATCACTTTCGTTGAATTGAGGTACACGCCCACGGTTCCCGTTGATCAAGACAAGTCTCGCTGTGATCGGTAGGATTCCTAAGAATCTCCTTGACGGTGGTTTCGCAATGTTCTAGTCGTTCTCAAACCGAACGTCTCAAAGAAGACAACACGGAGTGAGTGAACGACAAATTGAGATTCACCGATTGATGAAAATGATTTGAAAAACAATCGCGTATTGCTTGAAGAAAGAGTTTTGCAATACGACGAAGGTTTTATGAGAAAGATCAATTTTCAATCAAAATACTTTTGTATTAGAGAATGAGTACACATTCGACGTGCTAGCGAAAAGAAGAGATTCGCACATCGAAGCGGTTTTTCTAAAAGTATTTTCAATCGAGATACTTTTGAATTTGAAATGAATACACATTCGACGTGCTAGAGAAAAGAAGGTTTGCACATCGAATGGTTTTTCCAAAAGTATTCGTCAATTCCATTCCTAGACCAAGGTTGATTCAAGATTGAATCTCCCCATCGTTTCTATCCAGTTGTCACAAGCTTGATCTTACGAGAAGATCTCACATGTCACCCACCAAGAGCTTGTTTGATGTTGGCTCTAGAAGGATTTCCATCTTCATTGTGAATATTTTACATATCACTCGGATGTTCTGGCAATACCACAAGGATAAAGCGAAGGACTCTTAATATATTCTAACTTTCCACATTGTGTGAAACAACAAGTCTTCATTAATATAGTGTCCTAACGAGATATTGTGGATGATCTCTTGGCTCTAGACTCAAAAGTGCACATTTGGTTCCTATGCCGGAGACTAGGGAGAGGGTCTCCTTCTTCAATATCAACAATCTCTAAGAGAAAGTCGATAGATAATGTCGGTTCCCGTGAGAATGAAACAAGTCCTTTTAAGAGGAACTTGAGTGGTTTGGGAAGTTGTAGTGCAAAGGCGTCCTTCGGGTCCATGACGCCTTGTCTTCAATACCGATGTTACCTTAGTAAACACCAAGTAGCATATGTATTGAACCCAAGCATCGCCTAAGGTTGAATTATTGGAGGGCTATTTCTTTTCACCCTTTTCACATTCCAATTCTTTTTCATTCTTCAACCCCTTCAGTGCTTACCGAGACTTCATTACTAGAACCTTGTTGGGTTTATTCCAGTTCTAGCTCTATCTCAGTCCCAACTCTTCCCGTTTCTCATTTTTCTCCTTTTTTTCAATATTCCTAAGGACTCTACACTATCTAGTGGTTTTGTCCCTGGGTAGATCCCTCCGGTTCTGGCGGATCGTGGGAACTAATACCTAACCTCACCATCCTTATAACTCCATGCATAAAGTAAATAGGTCGGTCTTTTGGTACAGTTCAATCCTTCATGAAACCAATCGAAAAATCATTTGGAAAAACAATCAAGGTACTTGTGATACGAGATCAAAGCATTTTGTACCTTAATAGTTTTGATCATTTTAGAAATGCTCCCCCTCAACATGTGCATATGATATTGAAATTTTTTGGCACATGGAGGCAAGAGTTCTTTGAAATAATTTCTTTGAAATAATTTCTTGATCACAATTTCCTTAGAAAAAGCCATTTGAATTTCTTTGGTAAATTCTCCCCCTCAATATGTGCATAGGATATTTGAAATAATTTTATCACATAGAGGCAAGAGTTAATTTGAAGCACATCCACAATCACAAGAGCCATTAAGAAACCATTTGAAAACTCAATCAAGGTACTTTATAAATCACTTTAAAAGGCTTTCGTACCTCGATAGTTTATTTGCTCCCCCTCAATATGTGCTTCAAGATTCGAAAGCGTTTAGCACATGTCACACCCCCAAATTACTGTTTTGCAGAGGAATGGAATTCCTGGGGATTGACTGTCATAGCATCACAATCACAGTTATATTGAACGACCTAAAGTGTCGTTTAAAAACACATCGTTTGATATTTAATTAAAACATTCAGAGTTACAAGATAGGTCCCAAAAGTTGATAAAGTTTGCGGAAAATATAAGGTTATTACAAGTCCAAACGATGTTTTGAAAAGAAAACCATAATATACAATGAGACAAGTCGACGTCGCGACTCTATGAGGTTCCTTAATCGTGCCATGATGCGAATGTCTTAGTTACCTGAAAATACATTGCTAAAACGGTCAACAATAATGTTGGTGAGAAATCATAGGTTTATGAAAATGATTTATACGACTACACAAGTATAGACCAGGTATGACAATCATGCCACACAAAAATGTTACAATTGCTATAAGTCCATGACACCGAAACTAGATCGATCATGATGTTCGCCCAACAGAGTGTTTGCCAAACAACTCAAATAATGATATTAAATGAAATGCATCCGCTTAACCGCTTGGAATCCACCAACCCGGATGGAGGAGTCACCTCGATAGATCTATCCACTCACTCGCTTCTATGAAATTAACGGCTCATGTTATATAATGGGGACATTCAATTGGCATGAGGTAACTTAAGCAATGTAAATGAATTTGATATACTTGGCATCGTAATAAAAATGACGTGCAATGTATTCTCCCCCGTAAGTTTGAAAATAAGTATTAAATGTATACAACGGGGCTATGAAAACTCACTTGATGAATTGATGCGATGACAAAAGTGAGTACACTGAAATGTAGCGTGAATCTCGAAACTGACCTATAATGAATGATATGATATGTAATAAGTTATGATTTAATGTTATGCATGCAGTTCGGATGATATCTATACCACTTATGAATTTTTTGAAAATAAACCTTTTCATCGAAAAAATAATCTTTAACGCCTTGACCATTTTAAATTACCTTACATGTATTTATGTTGAAATGATATCCCACGATAATCATTTAGTGATTTATTAAGAGATTATAACTTTTCGTCGGTAAAATAATGTCGTTGAAATATCCATGAAAGTGACTAAAACGGCCTCTAAAAGCTAGTCGTAAAATGGTGCACGTCGAGCGTTAGGAAACGAACTCAACGGTTTTTGGAAGCTCGTTTCATTATCTCAAAGTTTTAGGGTTTAAGTTTCCCTTCTAAAGGTCTCGATCACAAAGGAAAATATAAGTTAAGTATGGTACTTTAGTCCAAAGTATAGTTTAAAGATGGTTTTCGGCAAAGTTTAAGTAAACGTAATTAATTCATTACAACTCCGCTAATCAAACGGTCGGTCATTTTGGAAAATATACTTGGCGAACTTACTTTTATTAGATGAAATCACTTTATAAACAGTTCTACATCTATGTTAAAAACAATCTTCAACATGGTCACTTGTTTTGCCGTAATACTCGTCTATTAGAAATAATATAGTTTTTCTTATATAATAAAGTTACGGCAATTTTTTTGTAAACGTGTATAATTTAATCGTTACAAATCCGTTTTCTACGTTTTAAAGTTCCTTAGCTTTGTATCAAAGTATACTAACATATTTTTGACAAGTCGACATAATTTACAACGCCCAAGCTTCATTTTTGACTCGTACAAAATAAGCAATACATGCTGAAATTTCCAGAAAATTATAGTTTTCGCCGCCAACTTGAAAAATTCATAACTTCTTCGTTATAGCTCCGCTTTAATCCGCTCAAGCGGCCACGGTTTCGCTTTTAAAGTATATTTTCTAAATATCTAGACCAAAATTTTTATCTACCGTCGGATTTTCCAGATTTTTAAAATAAGGACATACCCTTTTGCAAACTTGTCGAAATGAGTTTTCCTCTCGCCAAACCTATTCTAACCCATTCAAAACAACTCAAGCTATTCTAATCCTACCATACACCTTCTTAGGGTGTCATGGGTTCCTAGACATCACCAAAATAATATATAACAAGGAGTAATTATAGGATGACTTATATATACATAACTCTTAAAATCAATGAAAAAGTGGTATAAACCTAATGAGACTTGCATGTATTCTCAAATAAAATGAAATGACCATAACAGTGAATATGAAATATTATAATGAATATGAATGCTTACTAGTAACTTGATGAGGTTATGAGAACAAAGGATTTTTCCTAATCACCCAAGGTTTATATTGCAAAACCTTAAACAAAGAGTGATACTAGTGTGTTAAAACCTTGTCTTGAAAATTTTTATGATGATCTTCCTTGGTCTTTAGGTTGGCCGGTTTTGGAGAGGAAGAGAGAAAGGAATGCTTTGATCTTTTTACTTTGTGTAATAATGAAGTGAAATGTTTAGTTTAATTAGTATAATACATGTACACTAGTAGATATTTATCAAGAGTACATGACACACCCAAATGACTCACCCCCTTGTCGACAAGGGGGTGTTATCATTTACTTTCATATATATATATATTTTAAATATGTATAAGTATAATTAAATGTGTAATTTGAAGACTTGTGGTAAGTTGTGTACACATTTGAATATTTAGGGTAGTGTTAGATGAAAATAAATTTTAACGGGTCAAGATAAAATATATTTAGGTCATAAAATTATAAAAATACATTTTGCAAAATTTGAGTGAAATAATAACTATCGTGTAGAATTTAAGAAAACCGTCGTAATTATATAAATATAACAATTTATATACAAAATAAATTTAAAACACTGGTAAACTCATAATATTATTTTATAAACTTAATATGAGTATAAAAATATATCGGATAATTTTGGAAGTAATGATCAATTGTTCAAAATAATTAATTACGCGATAACGTTTATTTAATATGAGATTTTATACGTTTAATGTAAAATGCAAAACCATGCATGAACTAATATGATGACAATGATGTTAATGAAATGTAGACTAAATTTAGTCTATATGAAATGCCCTTGATGATATGATCATGAATTCACAGCTAAACCATTACGGTTACGTGAATTTGATATTCGTAAACCTAGCTTACGATAAACGATAAATGATGAAGCATGAATAATGTTTTGAAAAATGACCTGAAAATACGAGTTGTCACATTCACCATCAAAAAGGAATTCATCCCCGAATTCGGTCCTTGTTGGGTCCTACGGTGTTGTCGGTGAAAAGATGAGGATATTTGAGGCGATCTCGTCCTCCTGCTCCCAAGTAAACTCGGGACCTCTTCGAGAATTCCAATGAACCTTCACGATAGGAATACGACTTTGTTTCAACTGCTTGACCTCGCGGTCCATGGTTTCTGCAGGTTCCTCCACGAAATTGAGTTTATCGTCGAGTTGAATTTCTTCCAATGGAATAACGAGTGATTCGTTCGAAAGACATTTCTTCAGGTTTGAAACGTGAAACGTGAAACGTGTTGTGTACGTGACTAAGTTCTGATGGAAGATCAAGTCGATAAGCTACAGGGCCGACTCTTCTCAAAATCTTGAATGGCCCAATGTACCTCGGGTTCAACTTCCCGCGTTTTCCAAATCGTACCACGCCTTTCCAAGGCGATACTTACAACATCACTTTGTCGCCAACTTGAAATTCTAATGGTTTGCGCCTAACATCTGCGTAACTTTTCCGCCGGCTTCCGCGCTCGAGTCTATCTCGGATTTGAACTATCTTTTCGTTGTTTCCGCACTACTCGGACCAAATGAGTTGTGCGCTCCAACCTTGGCCCAACAAACAGTGATCGACACTTTCGACCATAGAGTGCTTCGATTGGTGCCGCTTTTATACTGGTGTGATAACTATTGTTGTACGAGAATTCGATCAATGGCAAATGGTTAGCCCAACCATTTCCAAAATCAATCACACATGCTCTCAGCATATCTTCTAATGTTTGAATTGTCCTTTCACTTTGACCATCGGTTTATGGATGATATGCTGTGCTCATCTCTAATTTCGTTCCAAATGAATCTTGTAATGATTTCCAGAAGTTTGAAGTGAATCGACTATCTCTGTCGGAAATGATAGAAATTGGTGCTCCGTGCCTCGAGACTATTTCCTTGACATAAAGTCTAGTAAGTTGTTTCATGGAATAAGTCTCTCTAATTGGTATGAAATGGGCTGATTTGGTAAGACGATCAACGATTACCCATATAGCGTCGTAACCTCCCGATGTCTTTGGAAGTTTCAGAACAAAGTCCATTGTAATGCGCTCCCATTTCCATTGTGGAATTTCAGGTTGTTGGAGTAATCTCAAGGTTTCGATATTCGACTTTTACCTTAGAGCAAGTAAGACATCCGCTAACGACGTGGCAATTTCCGCTTTCATGTTCGCCACCAATAAAGTTTCTTGAGATCCCGATACATCTTATCGAACCGGGTGAATAGAATACTTTGACTTATGCGACTCATGCATAATCAATTCTCGTATCCCGCCATAAAATGGTACCCACATTCTATCCTTGAAGCATAATACTCCATCTGCTCACTTTACAAAGCCATTTGCATTTTCGGGCATACCATAAAGCTTTTAACTTGGTCGGTTTTCCTCCTTGAGTGCCTCGATCTGCGCCTCAAGTATTTTTGATGGTAAAGGTGAACTGATCGTCATTCCTAATGATCTGACTCTTAAAGGTTTGGGTCTTTCTTTCCGACTAAGAGCATCAGCCACAACATTGGCTTTTCCTGGGTGATACTTGATTTCACAATCATAATCGCTGAGTAATTCCAACCAACGACGTTGTCTCATGTTAAGTTCCTTCTGATCAAGAACATATTGTAAACTCTTGTGGTCCGTAAACACTGTGCACTTTGTACCGTAAAGGTAGTGTCTCCAAATCTTGAGTGCAAAACTACTGGCCCCAATTCAAGATCATGAGTGGTGTAATTCTTCTCGTGGACCTTAAGTTGTCGAGAAGCATAAGCTATCGCCTTATCGTTTTGCATTAATACAGCTCCAAGCCCTTTATGTGAAGCATCGCAGTATACAACGAAGTTCTCAATTCCTTCGGGTAGTGCCAAAATCGGCGACCGCAAAGCTTTTGCTTCAACAACCTAAAAGCGACTTCTTGTTTCTTTCCCCATTCATACTTCTTGTTTTTCTCGTGTCAACTTAGTCAAAGCTTTAGCTATCTTTGAAAACCTTCGATGAATCTTCGGTAATACCCGTGAGTCATAGAAATTGTCGGATTTATGTAGGATTTGTTGGAGTAGCCCAATCTTTACGGCTTCAATCTTTGTGGTCTACTTGTAATCCTTGATTATCAATGACATGACCAAGAAATTGTACTTTACGGTTCCAAAATCACACTTGAAAATTTGGCATACAACTTCTCATTCTTGAGTAGTCCTAAAATCGTTCTTAAATGCCCTTCGTGCTCTTCTTTGCTCTTTGAGTAAATCAATATGTCGTCGATGAACACTATAACAAACTTGTCCAAATACGGTTTACATACCCTATTCATGAGATCCATGAATACTGCAGGTGCATTAGTTAATCCGAACGACATTACTTGAAACTCATAATGTCCATAACGTGTTCTAAACGTTGTTTTCAGAATATCCTCCTCCTGCACTCTAAGTTGATGATAGCCTGACCTTAGATCAATCTTTGAATAGATACTAGAGCCTTGTAACTGATCGAACAAGTCGTCGATTCTGGGGAGTGGGTAACGATTCTTCACCGTTAACTTGTTCAGCTCTCTTTAATCTATACACATTCTGAAGGATCCATCTTTCTTCTTCACAAACAAGACCGGTGCTCCCCAAGGCGAGGAACTTGGCCTAATGAATCCTTTGTCTAAAAGTTCTTGCAACTGGTTAGACAACTCTTGCATTTCTGATGATGCTAATCGGTAAGGTGCTCGCGCAATTGGTGCAGCTTCGGGCACTAAGTCAATATGAAATTCTACTTGACGTGCCGGTGGAAGTCCTGGTAAGTCTTCAGGAAAGACTTCAGGAAATTCTCGAGCAATCGGTACATCCTCAAGTCGCTTCTCCTCCGACTTATTCTCGGTTATATGTGCTAAGAAAGCAAAACAACCTTTCTTTATGTACTTCTCCGTTTTGATGCATGATATAATACTGAGTCTAGTTCCACTTCTTTCCCCACGAATGATCAAAGTTTCGCCGTTGTAAGGAAGATGAACAACTTTTTCATCACAAATGATTCTTGCACGATGTCTGGATAACTAATCCATACCAATGATGACGTCGAAACTACCAAGTTCTACCGGCATAAGGTCTATATTGAAGGGATGATTTAGAAAATTGAGTGTACAACCACGGACAATGGTATCGGTGCTAACTATGTTACCATTAGCTAATTCGATGTTGTATGATTTGTCTAATGTGGTTGGTTTGATATTGAGTAAAGGTGCAAATATAGTGGACACAAAACTTTTATCGGCTCCCGAATCAAATAAAACTGATGCATAACGATTATTGATAAGGAACGTACCCGTGACAACATTTGGGTCCTCCCTAGCTTCTCCACCTCCTATGACATAGGCTCTTCCTTGTGCCATTCCCCCTTGATTCTTGTTTCCTTGGTTCCTTCCCTTTGGACACTCAGTCTTGTAGTGTCCCCTTTCTCCACAACCAAAACATGTTACTTGTTGTTTCTGATTGTCCCCCATAACTGGCAACTTGCAATCCCTAGTTTGATGTCCCACTTTCTTGCAATTCCCGCACGGTTCAGGACAACGTCCCGGCTTGTGATGACTCAAACACCTCTCACACTTAGGCAAAATCCCCGTGTACCCCTTTTTCTCCGTTGGGCCTGCAACATAGTCCTTTGCAACCTCCTGTCTCTTAGGTGGTCGTTGAGTAGCATTTCCACCTCGATTGTTGTTGTCCCACTTTCGTTTTTTGTTGTTATTGTTGTTATAGTTGGTGTAATTGTTTCGGTTATTGTTGTAATGGAAACGGTTGTTGGTATTGTTGTTGTTTCGGTTGATGTTGGCGATGTTGCCTCTCTTTACTACTTGAGCCATAAGCTTTTGTGACACTCGAATGGCTTCCTCCATCGTTTGTGGATCAAAAGAAATCACGTCTCCTTGAATAACTTCGGGAAGTCCCCCGATGAAAGCCTCCAGTAGCTTCTCGTTATCCTAAACCATAGATGGGCATAACGCGGCTAATTCTTGAAACCTCCGAATGTAAGCATCAATATCATACCCAATAGTTACCAGCTCATAGAATTCAGTCTCCAACTTTTTCACCTCCGTACGCGGACAATACTTCCTCGTTAGCAAACTCTTGAATTGCTCCCGGGTGATCTTGAAAGCATTTTCCATTCCCATCGGCTGAGCATATGAATTCCACCACGACATTGCCCCATCCAGTAGTGTACTCGTAGCAAACTTAACCTTGCTATCCTCCGGGCAATTACATAACAAAACACGGATTCCATTTTCTCGAACCATCTAACCATGGCAGTTGCCCTTCAAGACTTGAACTTAGTGGGATCTCCACTTTGAAATCCTTATACGAACGACTTCTAACCCCGGACCCTCCTCGCATTACCACAGCAGAAGAAGAAGTCTAGCGGCCTCGGCAGATTGCTGCAGACCTCAAGCAGCACCGCCACCGATGCTCTTTCGGTCCTTAAGGCATTAGCTATGCTATCGCTCACAAACTTCGCATAGCACTTGAGTCAATCTGTGTGGTTTTCTTTGGCGCCATTACTCTTCAAAACCATAAGATGAAACAATTATGAGAACTCGTAGTAGAAACAAACATTATACATATATATCCACAACCACAACATGCATAATATAAATGAAATCACAACGAACAACCACGAAATATCACAAATATAATCACAACACACGTGGATAATATACATGAAAATTTCGGCCTACATGGACCGATATCATAGATAGTAAAACCATTCCTACATAGTAGAGTCAATACTTGATATTTTGTTTGTACAACAACCAAAAGACAACAAGTTCTTTAAACTATGTCACACACCTTGTGACTAGGATAACAGTAAGAAAACTATACATGATAAGAGTCTACACTAGGCACCTCCTGGTGCTCCGCCAGCTCAATCCTGAAGATCTCGGACCTGTGTCGCCAAACTAGCAACCAAATCCCTCAACTCGCTAATCTGACCCTGTGCGGTAGCAATGCTCTCACGAGCTAATGCCAACTCCTGTGCATGACGCTGAAGTTCGTCCTGGGGCATCTCGGCTCTATCATATAACTCAGGCATCTCCTGCCTCAACTCAAAAATCTGCTCCCTGTTCTCTAACTGTCTAGATTCGAAACCCTAGTGAGCCAAATCAATCGAAACTCTACCTATCACGAGGCCTTCAACCTCCTCCTCAATGTTCTCCACTCGATCTAATGACAGTTCCTCCAACTGTCCTAACATCCTATCTATCTGAACATGTTGGCTATCTATACGTGCCCCTAATGTCTCAGTGGAAGGCTGTCTTGCAGCAGTAGCCTTTGAGCTCTCACCTATCTCGAACCTAGCTGGTGGTTCGGGCTCTGTAGAGGGTGATGCAGGGATGTCAAAACGTGCACGCTTTTTGAGCGGCAAGTCTAATGTAGGTATAGGCTCCCTAAGATAGTATGATGAAGATGATGATGATAATAGTGGTGATGGTGGGTGAATCGGGCCATATGTAGGGCTAACAGGTGGTGTAGGTGCGACTTCGCCCTCCTCAAAGGGTTCGGTCTCAGTGTCAGTCACAATAAGTGGAAAGTCTGAAGTAGAGCCAATAGAAGATAAAACTACAGTGTGTGATAAGGCATCGCTCATGTTGATGTCGGATGAGACATCCTCCATGTTCGTGTCAGATGATAGAGGGATAGGGTCGGAATCTGAAGACATCTCTGTGACAACCGTTGTAAAATAAAAGTAAATAACTCGAATAAAATGTATATGAATCCGCATATAAAGTGAATATGCACTCATGATGAAATGATGAGATGCTATGATAATGTAGTTATAGTCTAGGGTCAATGATGCAACCTAGTTCTCTATAATCAAGCTCGATGCCAATCTGTCACACCCCAAATTACTGCTTTGCAATGAATGGAATTTCGGGATTGATCGTCATAGCATCACAATCACGCTTATATTGAACGACCTAAAGTGTCGTTTAAAAACACATCGCTTGATATTTAATTAAAACATTCGAGTTACAAGATAGGTCCCAAAAGTTGATAAAGTTTGCGGAAAATATAAGGTTATTACAAGTCCAAACGATGTTTTGAAAAGAAAACCATAATATACAATGAGACAAGTCGACGTCGCGACTCTATGAGGTTCCTTAATCGTGCCATGATGCGAATGTCTTAGTTACCTGAAAATACATTGCTAAAACGGTCAACAATAATGTTGGTGAGAAATCATAGGTTTATGAAAATGATTTATACGACTACACAAGTATAGACCTGTATGACAATCATGCCACACAAAATGTTACAATTGCTATAAGTCCATGACACCGAAACTAGATCGATCATGATGTTCGCCCAACAGAGTGTTTGCCAAACAACTCAAATAATGATATTAAATGAAATGCATCCGTTTAACCGCTTGGAATCCACCAACCCGGATGGAGGAGTCACCCTCGATAGATCTATCCACTCACCCTCGCTTCTATGAAATTAACGGCTCATGTTATATAATGGGGACATTCAATTGGCATGAGGTAACTTAAGCAATGTAAATGAATTTGATATACTTGGCATCGTAATAAAAATGATGTGCAATGTATTCTCCCCCGTAAGTTTGAAAATAAGTATTAAATGTATACAACGGGGCTATGAAAACTCACTTGATGAATTGATGCGATGACAAAAGTGAGTACACTGAAATGTAGCGTGAATCTCGAAACTGATCTATAATGAATGATATGATATGTAATAAGTTATGATGTAATGTTATACATGCAGTTCGGATGATATCTATACCACTTATGAATTTTTTGAAAATAAACCTTTTCATCGAAAAAAATAATCTTTTAACGTCTTGACCATTTTTAAATTACCTTACATGTATTTATGTTGAAATGATATCCGACGATAATCATTTAGTGATTTATTAAGAGATTATAACTTTTCGTCGTAAAATAATGTCGTTGAAATATCCATGAAAGTGACTAAAACGGCCTCTAAAAGCTAGTCGTAAAATGGTGCACGTCGAGCGTTAGGAAACGAACTCAACGGTTTTTGGAAGCTCGTTTCATTATCTCAAAGTTTTAGTGTTTAAGTTTCCCTTCTAAAGGTCTCGATCACAAAGGAAAATATAAGTTAAGTATGGTACTTTAGTCCAAAGTATAGTTTAAAGATGGTTTTCGGCAAAGTTTAAGTAAACGTAATTAATTCATTACAACTCTGCTAATCAAACGGTCGGTCATTTTGGAAAATATACTTGGCGAACTTATTTTTATTAGATGACATCACTTTATAAAAAGTTCTACATCTATGTTAAAAACAACCTTCAACATGGTCACTTGTTTTGCCGTAATACTCGTCTATTAGAAATAATATAGTTTTTCTTATATAATAAAGTTACGGCAATTTTTTTGTAAACGTGTATAATTTAATCGTTACAAACTGCTTTCTACGCTTTTAAAGGTCCTTAGCTTTGTATCAAAGTATACTAACATATTTTTGACAAGTCGACATAATTTACAACGCCCAAGCTTCATTTTTGACTCGTACAAAATAAGCAATACATCTTGAAATTTCCGAAAATTATAGTTTTCGTCGCCAACTTGAAAAATTCATAACTTCTTCGTTATAGCTCCGTTTTAATCCGTTCAAGCGGCCACGGTTTCGTTTTAAAGTATATTTTCTAAATATCTAGACCAAAAATTTTTATCTACTGTCGGATTTTCCAGATTTTTAAAATAAGGACAGACCCTTTTGCAAACTTGTCGAAATGAGTTTTCCTCGCGCCAAACCTATTCTAACCCATTCAAAACAACTCTGAAGCTATTCTAATCCTACCATACACCTTCTTAGGGTGTCATGGGTTCCTAGACATCACCAAAAATAATATATAACAAGGAGTAATTATAGGATGACTTATATATACATAACTCTTAAAATCAATGAAAAAGTGGTATAAACCTAATGAGACTTGCATGTATTCTCAAATAAAATGAAATGACCATAACAGTGAATATGAAATATTATAATGAATATGAATGCTTACTAGTAACTTGATGAGGTTATGAGAACAAAGGATTTTTCCTAATCACCCAAGGTTTATATTGCAAAACCTTAAACAAAGAGTGATACTAGTGTGTTAAAACCTTGTCTTGAAAAATTTTATGATGATCTTCCTTGGTCTTTAGGTTGGCGGTTTTGGAGAGGAGAGAGAAAGGAATGCTTTGATCTTTTACTTTGTGTAATAATGAAGTGAAATGTTTAGTTTAATTAGTATAATACATGTACACTAGTAGATATTTATCAAGAGTACATGACACACCCAAATGACTCACCCCCTTGTCGACAAGGGGGTGTTATCATTTACTTTCATATATATATATATTTTAAATATGTATAAGTATAATTAAATGTGTAATTTGAAGACTTGTGGTAAGTTGTGTACACATTTGAATATTTAGGGTAGTGTTAGATGAAAATAAATTCTAACGGGTCAAGATAAAATATATTTAGGTCATAAAAATTATAAAAATACATTTCTTGCAAAATTTGAGTGAAATAATAACTATCGTGTAGAATTTAAGAAAACCGTCGTAATTATATAAATATAACAATTTATATACAAAATAAATTTAAAACACTGGGTAAACTCATAATATTATTTTATAAACTTAATATGAGTATAAAAATATATCGGGATAATTTTTGGAAGTAACGGATCAATTGTTCAAAATAATTAATTACGCGATAACGTTTATTTAATATGAGATTTTATACGTTTAATGTAAAATGCAAAACCATGCATGAACTAATATGATGACAATGATGTTAATGAAATGTAGACTAAATTTAGTCTATATGAAATGCCCTTGATGATATGATCATGAATTCACAGCTAAACCATTACGGTTACGTGAATTTGATACTCGTAAACCTAGCTTACGATAAATGATGAAGCATGAATAATGTTTTGAAAAATGACCTGAAAATACGAGTTGTCACAGCACATATGAGCGAGCAGCGTGCACACTTAAATCAAAACGATTACCTTTTATCAAATTTCATTATTAAATCACAAATTCTCCCCCGATCAAAAATATCAAACCCTTTGAGATTTTGGATCCCAAGTGATTTAATTAGGTTTAGAAAACATGGGAGAAAATGTGCCCTTGTTTAAATACTCATCTGGTTTTTTGATAAATCCTCCTCCTCAACATGTGCATTATGTATATTGAAATCGTTTGGCACATGGAGGCGGGAGTGCTTTAAAGGACTAAAACCAATTCCATTTAAAACAGATTTGAGATTTAAATCACGATCTCTACCCGATCAAAATATCAAACCATTTGAGATTTGTGATCCCAATTGATTTAAATCATTTAGAAAAATTTGGGGAAAGGCGTGGCAAGATTCAATTTTGAAAGATGATGATAAGGACCATTTTAAGACATTAAAGATTGTTAGTGTCGGTATGATAGTTCTTAAGAGATCTTTTAAGTAAAACAAAACAATTTCACAATCAAACAAGAACAGAAAAAATTTCATTTTGAAAGACCTTGATTCTAAACAAAAATCATACCATGACATAACATTAAATCTTTAGATCACCACTTATTATCGTACAAGACGGAACTTTGTGAAGAAACATCGTTTGAAAATATTTTATTTTAAATCACTCTCCCCTCAATCCATGACGTAAGTCAATAATTGAGTGACTTAGGTTTTGATAACATGAAGTCCGGTGATTTTCAAAATTAGTCCAATATATTTTCAAAACAATATTTTCCATTTTCAAAACAATTTAATCAAATTATTCAAAATTGTTTAAAAATGGGATCCGCACAAAGATACGTTAGGTGGTTGAGAAGCTTCATTGTTGTTCTTTGTAGGGTTTGGAAGAAAACCGTCTGCAGATGTAGTAAGACTTCTTCTTACGTTGCATTTTGAATGCCAACCGAGGTCAAATTAAGCTCTGTTTCTTCAATCACTTAGAAGAAAACCATCTGGCGATGCGGTGAGACCTCTTACGTTGCATTTATGCCAACTCTCCATAGAAGTCCAATTAAGCTCCGTTTCTTCATTTGTCAACCCAAGATATAGTTACCCTTTCCTTTCGGCATCCAATCATCTTCAATTGTGGGATCCGGATCGGGAACATTCTTTTATACCAAACTACCTGCATACGTTAGTGAACACACATACATATATATGGTGGTCGACATCACCCAAACAGCAATCGACTAATAAAAGTCAATTCAACATATCAATCAGATCATAAAAGGTATGGGAATAATGTGTTTTCAAATCTATAATCATCTAATCCTAACAATCATATCCTAGGCACCTAGTCCTTCAACATAGGTTAACATCATTTTCAATTAAGCACGAGGATAATTAAGAAAGTCCGTTAGATGATATAAATTTGAAAACATTCTCCCCCTCAATCAATGACTTAAATATCTGAAAAGTTTAAAAGCGCTGAAGTCATTGATTGAGTTTTCAATTTTTATAAAAACTCTGAATCTGATTGATTTTCAAGCAACTCATTTTGCCACCATTTTGTAGTACAACAAATATTTTTCTGAAGAATTTTAGACGGAAAAACATTTGTGTAGGAACAGCAGTCCTTCGACATACTTTCCTTGTTTTGTTTTTAGGATAAGTGCACGAAATATTTTGAAAATAGTTTAAGCGTAGCACTTTCCTTCTTTAAAAACAGGTTGCTATCTCAAATAATAGCAAGCCATAGTTTAAGCATGGGTCACATCAAGTAACGCAAGCCATCATTTGAAATCGAAATAATAAACCATTTGATTTTGAGACATGTTTAGAAAGAAATATTTACACCTCCTGCTCGAACTTCGTCTAAAGTCCCGTGCCATTATTGAATGACATTTCTAAGACCGTAGATGTTATCGATAGCAGAAGACATGTCATGAGAAAACAATATTTTTGGAATTTTTCAAATTTTCTGATTTTTTATGGGTTTTTGAAGGTTTTATATTTTTTTATTTTCTTTTTGTATGTTTTATAATTTTGTATTTGGTTTTCTGAAAAATATATACAAAAATAGATTAGATGATATAGTTAAAGAAGATGATGATACGAGTACCGAGATAAGGATATCGAGCAGCACCGCGTAGGAGAAAGAAGTCATCATCTCTTAAACATTCACCACCAAAGCTTCCAAGACTCTTGAATCGAAGAGAGAAATTGAGCCACTTGAAAGTGAGACTTTGGCAGCTTCCCCCCAAACCGAAAATCCTTTGGATGAGCAGATTCGAAGCTCTATTTCAAGCTTTCATTAGCCAGGTGCACAGAGAAGCACACAATTATCATAAATCCCGCTGCTCCTTTTAAGACCGATAATCGAGATTCTCCATTCGGGGTTATATCATCCAATAGAAGAACAACAACGTATCATCCCACTCATAAATAATCTTCTCAAATTTCCATTCCCACTGAAGTCTGAAGCGATCCATTCCAAAAGGTGTCAAGAGAACAATTCCATCAAGTAGTTGAAATGATGCAGTCAGCCTCTTTGTATAATGCTCAAGAACTCTCCCAAATACACTTCATGAGGGGAATGAAGAACACCTTCCCATGTTCACATTTTTCTTCCCTGATGAATGTGTATGAAGCTCAAGAACCCGAAGTACACCAATATCCAAGAGCTCTCCCGAATACACATCATGCCCGGAGAGAAAACACCTCCCCAATGTTTGTGGTAAACAATGGCTTGTAGACGATGATCGTGTATGAAGCTCAAGGACCTAAGTACACATTCCCCAAGAGAGAACAACCGATAACATTGAAGAAGCATGCCGAATCATGCGATTATCTGCAGATGACAATCTGCGGATGTCAACTCCGAATAAGCGATTATATCTACGAATCACCGATTAATCCCTCAAGTGAGACAATTGAGCGCCTAATGTACACAATTCTCTTTCCCTAATGATTGCGATAACATCGAGATCATCACACACTAATGTACCTCTTTATCTTCGTAAACTTTCATTTACATCACTTCCCCACGACGTTGGAATAAGAACACTAAACGCTTTGATGAGTAAAACCTTGAGTTTCTCTGCGATCATAACATTTGTCTTCCCGGGATATCTTCAATTACTTAGAAGTATTAAGTTCATCAAGTTTACTCGCGTTTTAGATACGTGTCTCCTTCCCCCTTGTTGGTTTTGACACTTCAGAATCAGCAACTCTTTGTAAGCCCAGAAACTAGAAATCTTTTGAGAAGAACATCATTAGCTCGGTTATCGTGAGAATCAACTTGAGAATGAGCAAGTCTAATTGGGGATTAAATTCGAATTTCACTCTCCCCAATTAGTGCTCTCCCTAAACCGACAACTGCTTGATAAATGCTTAGATTAAGAAGAAGTCTTTAGATAATTAAATGTAACACGTCTTTAGTCTTCTAACATGTAGCGAATATGTAGAACCGATCGTAGACTCGACCTTCTTCAAGATTGTCCGGTTGGGAATAGAAAGTTAACATCTTCAACTCACCAAAACAAGAACATCACCAAAAGCATCCCAATCAACTTACATCTTGCAAATCCCCTTAACTAAAATCCCTCCCAATCAAACAAGAACATAAAGATGTTCATCAAGGAAATCAGCAATCAGGCCGCAAAGAACACACAAGATGGTAACACCAAACTCCCAATCACATCAAACAAGAACAGAAGATTGTTCGGAATCATCATGTTGATGTGTACGTGACGCATTAACCGGAAGCACTTTGTCAATAAACTCATATCAGCCCGAGTGAAGATGTCAACCAACGACTCTTAGAAGAGAAAAACTTCATGTGAAGATGACCCGATAAAAAGAAGCTCGGTTCTTACATGAGTTTAGAGCCGTATGACCATTTATATTCTCAAATATCAATCAACAATGCAAAAAATTCACACTTCTTCTCCCCCTCAAGAATTGCATACGGAGATGCCATTCTTGATTAAACAAGTGAATATCTTCAACAAAAGTAGTCTATTCACACTTCTCTCCCGCAAAATAAGCACATGATGTCGCCATCTTCATTATAATTGAGCAAGTGGAATGAGAAAACAATCAATGGTAGCCCGGTTCACTTGATGACTGAAGCGCATGGAAAAAGTATGAAGCATGTTGATGAGAATGGTCATAATAAGAAGATTTCTCTTTTCTTTTCTTTAGAGTACGAAGATAACGTCATAAGAATATTTCTCTTGAAATGTACACATTTCTTTTCTTTAGAGAACGAGGCATGAACCGATGTGTTCATACGTCATTAATCTCTCTTTTCATCTACTCTTGGCAAAACATGTAATCACCCCATTATCATTCAAGAGGCTCTTTGACATGACGGTGATGGAGAAAACCCAATATGATGAATTTGACCACAAGTAAACTACCCGAACTCGTGACTTAAACTTGCACATATGTAACAAAGAGCGGTGCCGATTTCCATTAGCATCTCTAAGTACTCTATGTACTCTATACTCTTTAACCAACCAACTATCAAGTATAAGACGTACATTACCTCTTGAAAATCCACAATTGAATGTGACACTGAGCACTACAACGTAACTCCTTAAAGTGATAGTTATTTTGTGGTGGTATGAGCCCAATTCCCCCAAGTGGTAAAAGAAAAGGTAAAAGACACCCAACAATAACTAGATTTCCAAGTCTTCTTATTTGATAATACGCTCGAACAAGGATCATGAAGAATCTTCATCCAACCATCCCCGATACCTTCAGATACTAAGTACACTCGCCCGTGATAATTCACTTCAACCTCAAATAAATAATAGTGAATTAACTCCGATGTCACATCTTCTGGTTAAACGCTCAAAACTAGCCTCCTCCTTTGACATTATAAGTGAACTATGATAATGGTTTCATCCCGACCATGGTTATAAGCACATAACCCCGTAAAACCATGTAATAACCAAACTGCCATGACGAAAATCCAAGCACACATCCAATTCATGAAGTACACCCTTTTATCCCTTCTTCGAAGAAAAAACTGTAGCACTAGCATCAGAAAGGATCCCGACCTACACTTTCCTTTCTCCAAGATGGTTCCATCATCACGGGATTTTACAATTCTATGGTTTAAACCGAGAAATAGTTTCTTCATGGATTTTACAAAACCAAGAATAAACCGTAAGATAGATCCGGAATGCACTATACAATTACCGGGATGTTTCCATTGTCACGGATTTTACAAGTCTATGATTTAAACCGAGAAATAGGTTATTTCGCGGGATTTTACAAAATCAAGACAAAACCGTAAACAATGTCAGCTTGAATGTGTAACGACAACTTTGGTTTCGGTGAATATCTGTTTTAGGGGAACATGCAGCGGTTCATCAACGGTTCAAAATCCAACATCATCAACCATCCAATTAACACCTTGGTACACACATAATTCATGCATTCTGTCGGCTATTGTAGTGACCACATAGAGAAGTAAACCCGATATGCCAAACTTGATCATGAAGTAGAATTCCCCAGATTTGTTACTTAAACTTGTACTAATCCTCGTGAACAAGAAATGGTGTACCCAATGTACAAAACCTTCTTGACATTCTCTACTGAGTGAGACAACGAAGTGATAGCTACGTTGTGGATTAAGTGAGAAAGAATCACAAACGTAACTAAATAGCCAAGTCTTTATCACATTCTATTAATGCCCAAACAAGTCATCTTCGCGAAAGGGTAGAAAGAAAGAATATGAAAATCAGTAAACGCGCCCGGAAAAACCTCACTTCAATTCCAAATAAGAAATACCGTATAAACAACCCCGTAGTCAACCTTAATCAACCATCAATTCAAGCCGCAACATAATATTTTTCGTGGAAATGAATATACCAAAGTAAGCAACAACTCACATCAATAAATCACAAACTCAAATCTCATAATTGTCAAATCATATCATCAAATTTCAGGACTCCAAATCTGACTGTATCAACAACTAGAGCTTATATCCAAATCTGATACATAACGTGAGCAAGCCCATTAACCAAGAGACCTAAACTAATATTGCACATGAAATCAATTATTCCAAGTCTTGTCCGATAAATACCTACAACCCATACACAAATGATCCACAATCATCATCTTAAACAAAAGTGTAGCCCATATAACTCACGTATCAACCCAAGTGACAAATAAAATCATCCAACTCATCAAAACGTGTATAAAGTTCCAACAATCACAAAACGTGTACACACATTCAAAAGTACTAATCCAGAACGTTGATACTACTATACTTTATCCAAAAATGCTTTTATCAAGCGTTAATACTTTAGGTAACAATGCCCTCGTTGAAGCCCACAGCAAGTCCATTTCAATCCATATTACACGGCCTAGATCCATATTAGCAAACCCTAACTTTGTGGATATTTAAGACTCAACACTCCATTAGATAATACCCTAATATCACTCAAAGAAAAAAACGCTGCCTCTCTCTAACTCAGTACACTTTTCTTCAAACCCTTAACATCTTCAGCCCTCTTAACATCCAGTAATCAAAATGCTTCCAAAGTCAAGAGACTCATATCTTGTCAAACACTTTCTCAAACCAAACTATTACACCCGTTAAAATCAGCCACCTTCTTAGTCTTATCACATCTTGAATAGTATAACATATCTTGTCTAGGACTGATGACGCCACAGGGATGGCCTTAGACAATCGAAAGAGCCACAGGGATGGCCTTCAATCATATGAAACGGCTTTGACATAGCTTCAAAGTTAAACCAAGGTAGGTTTAAATTTGCTTCTTTCTGTTTAAGTATCATTAATAACGAACAAGTAAACAAGAAATAACATGCTTGTTATTTTCTTTTTATTGTTGTTTCGGAAAGTACATGAAGCAAGTCTTCATAACAGATCAATGATGATAAGTCTATTTCGTGTATGACTCTTGATAGTCTTGGTGTTCTTATGAATCACACGAAAATGATGGACTGAGGTCTCGAGATAATTTATCAGTTACAAGGCTTTTATTTGATTTTCCTTTACTTTTCGTTTTCAAAATCAATGATGTGTTGGAGGTTCAAAATATTGGTGATTCTTTAATAGATTTGGAACCTGTTGAACCCAACTAAGATTTTGGGTTATTCGTTTTGAGTCTTGAGATTTGATCTGTGATGAGGTAGTTTTCGAGGGTATTGCACTTATGATGTACCCATGAATCACCCCGAAACTAGACTGAGATCTTTAATATTCATTTCATTATCGTTGAAGGTTTTTGATATAGAAGATCTGTGATGTTATTACGTGAATGAGGCTCTTGTAAGTCTCGATATGTGAATCAATGTCATGAAAGTAATACTGAGATCTTGAAGGGCTTGTTTATATGAATGGTTGAGTCATAGTGTAGTTCAGTTATGATTGCTTCATCATATAGAATACTTGGACAGATGTTAGTACACTGAAGTTGAGATGAGTTGTGGTTATTTGGTATATGGTATGTTGGTGATGTGGTCAAGTCAAAACTTCTTCTTCTACCTTTCGTTTGAGTCTGCATATACAACTTGCATTTATTCCCAACTCGCTTAAATAACTCGCATCTGCTTTGCCTTGATATCAACTCGCATCTGATTTGTGGTAACTCGCATGTTATCTGCAAACACAACTCGCATACTTTATCCAAACCAACTCGCCACAGTAGCAACTCGCATGTACACAAATACATTTGAGCAACTCGAATTCAATAATGCAAGTACAGTTACACCATATGCGAGTTAAGTAACTCGCATAGAAGCTGGACCTGAAACCCAACTCGCTTCTGTCCTTAGAAGGCAACTCGCTTAAAGTTCATTGTATCTGGACAGCATGACAACTCACATCCAAGAATACATTGAGTCAGGACAGTCAATACTGTCAACTCGCTTTGAAACCAGTCAACTCGCATGTAAGAAACAAGTCAACTCGCATAAAGAAAAAGCTCAAAGGACTTATGAAAACATGTTCAGGACCAGTAAATATTATAGAACCAGTATGGTGTTGCTTAAAACCGACTTGTATATATAAAATGTATGCACCGTGATTCAAAATCAAAAGCAGTTTTCAAAAGCAAAAACATCAAAAGTTTTGGAACAACATAAGCAAAAACAGAACTTGAAATATAACTTGTAGAAAAACTGTTTTGACCATAAAAACATAGTTAGAGACCGGATTCAATCAACCAAAAACACCAAACAACACATTAGGAACACAAACCATATCAAACCACATCCAAAATAACACAAACCGAACCAAATAATGAACAAACCGCATAAATAACCATTCGAATCAACCCAAACAACACAACCTGGCTCTGATGCCAATTGTAGGATCGTGAATATTATGTTGTTTGATGATTCAGGTGGTCTAGGATTGTGATTAAACAAGAAAGCCAATTTAGAGAGATGAAGAGAGTTGAGAGGAGGTTTCTTTAAGAGAGTTGCTATGTAAAATGAAAGGTTTATTCAAAGAAGCCACACCCCTTCCATGGATGGAAGGGGTATTTATACTTACAAATTACACGACCTCCTATCGGCCTGTGGATCAGGTATACAGTAGGTAAAGACCCGTCCTTCCTCCACGGTGTTGCACTACACTATTCTATGCTACAAATTAACTAATTAACTACTACATAACGTAAATAACTACAAATCTACGAGCTAACATATGCTAGACTATAATTGGGGTGACCGACACTTTAACATGGAATTTCCAATTCCTAACAGAACTGGATGATCACGACAATTTGGTTAAACATTTTTCTAAACTAGAGGTTGAGCATTTTAATTTACAACTAAAATATCAACATCTTAAAGAAAATGTTAAAACTTCAAATATCAAGACATCCTCAGATGCTCCAGAGTTTGATGCAGTTTTTCAAATTAACAAACGTGATGAACAGATTCAAGCTCATTGTAACACGATCAGAAAGTTGAAAGCCTAAATCTCTCAATTAAAGGGTCAAAAGAACAATGTGACTAACTCCCAAATGCCTCCTCCTTTAGATTCTCAGAATTCTCAAACGTTTCATCTTCAAAACTTAGTAAATGCATTACAAAAGGAAAACGAAAGTTTTCTAGAAGAAAATGAAAAGGCTAAACGTCATTTCAATGAGTTATTTGAATCAATAAAGGTCACTCGTAACAAAAATAATGAACAAATAGCTTCATTGCAAAAGGAAATTGAGAATCAAGAGCCGTGTAAAAGGAAAATGCCAATGACCAATGGGGAGAATGGTGTATCGAAGGTTCACTCTTGTAATAAATATGCTTTGTGCGTGAAATATGTTCCCTCATCTTAGGAATAACAAACTTGCAATTCAAACATATTTCTCATACCTTAAGGATTGTTTAGAATGTCTCCGTGAGATTGTTGAAGAGGATAAGTTAGAGAAACCACTTGATAATGCAATTGGGCATGCATGCTTATATGCCGAACGATCTCAAGAACTTCTAGAATGCTTAATCACAATATGCCCTAAGTCCTTAGGTGAGAGAGTTAATCCTTTGATTCCTTGTTCTATGCCTAGTGCCAAGCATGAAATCCATTCAATGCCCAATGTTATGAATGTGAACCTTAGTGTGCCTTCAAGTAGTTCGATTCCGGATCATTAGTGCTAAGAAAGCGAACTCTAGTGTGCCTTCTAGGAATACAAATCCCAGCACTTCTTGTGTTAAGAAAGTGAACCTTAGTGTGCTGCATGTAGTTCGGATCCCAAGACATCTAAGCAGGAGATGCAAAGAGTAGCAAACCAACTAATGTTCCCATTCCTCTACAAGTAATCGGTGACATTAAAGCAAGCGGTCAAAGTCTCAAGACAATACAAGGAATGATAGGACCTCGCAAGCTAAGAACTTTAAGTTTGAGCGAATAAAGCGAATCGTGTTGATTCTAGTATTTGCCATAGGCGTCTTGTAATTAATTCGAATTCGATACTATTTGCAAACCTTGTAATGATGTCTCGCTTGAATTACATTACTAATCATGAATGTGGTGTAAATGTTTTGTCTAAAGTCATCAAATCTCCGATTAACATTGTTAAAGCAAAATATCATGCTAAGAAGGCAAAAGGCAAAGGCTAAAGAAAGTTAGAAAACAGTGGAAGCCCACAGGAAGAGCATTTAGTAAGATAGGTTATCAATGGATACCGTTGGCCATAAGGTTAATCGGACAATGCCCACTAGAAAATGGATGCCTCTTGGTAGAACTATTCCCTAAGAAGTGAACATACTTTAAATAGGGCAAATCTGAGACTAGTAATCTTGTATCTATTCATAATAACTCCATTGATTCAATTTCGATATGAATGTTTCTATTTACGATGTGGGTGTTCCAATCATCATTACTAACCAAATGGAACCCATTCGTGCATGGGGATCCCAATTATCCGATTATCCATTCTTCTGCGTGTTCAACCGCAGATCGTTCAAATCTTTTCGTGGTACTGGACTCAGTTGTTCCAAGCATATGACTGGAGACCGGTCGCGGCTCATGAACTTCGTGAGTAAATTCATCAGGACAGTTAGATTCGGGAACGACCATTTTGGAGCTATTATGGGTTATGGAGATTATGTGGTTGGTAAAAGTGTAATTTGTGGTATATTATGTGGAAGGTCTTGGTCATAATTTGTTCTCTGTTGGTCAATTCTGTGATTCCGATCTAGAAGTGGCTTTTAGAAAACATACTTGCTTCGTTAGAGAACTTGATGGTGTAGAATTATTAAGAGGTACTCGAGGTTCTAACCTATACACCATATCTATCGATGACATGATGAAGTCCTCTCCAATCTGCTTGCTATCAAAGGCTTCTAAAACAAAGTCTTGGTTATGGCATCGTCGTCTCAATCACTTGAACTTCGGCACCATAAACAACCTTTCCGAAAGGATCTTGTCGAGGCTTACCCAGTTAAAATATGAAAAGATCATCTTTGTTCACTTGCCAATTGGGTAAAAGCACGAAATATGCCCACAAACCAAAACCCACAAATTCGTAATGGAAGTTCTTCATACCCTTCATATGGATCCGTGCGGACCAATGAGAGTGCAAACGATAAATGGAAAGAAATACATTCTAGTAGTTGTTGATGACTACTCTCGATTTACTTGGGTAAAGTTTTTGAGGACAAAGGATGAAACTACGTTGTCATCATCAAACTAATCAAACGACTTGAGTTCGACTCAACAATACGATCGTAATTGTTCGAAGCAGACAATGGCACGTAGTTTGTCAACAAAGACTTAATTCGCTTTTATGAAAGTGTTGGAATTAGTCATCAAAGAAGTGTTCTACGAACTCCTCAATAGAACAGTGTAGTTGAAAGACTAAATCGAACTCTTGTAGAAGCCGCAAGAACAATGCTTATTTATTGAAGGTTCCAATGTTTCTATGGGTGAAGCCATTGCCACCGCATGCTACACCCAAAATCGTTCCCTTATACACACCTCTCATGGAAAAACTCCATATGAACTTGTTCATAAACAAAAACCGATCTCTCCTACCTTCGTGTGTTTGGTGCTTTGTGCTATCCAACAAATGACGATCAAGATTTAGGTAAATTAAGAGCAAAGGCGAGATATTGGAGTTTTGTTGGGTATGCACCTAACAAGAAGGGTTACCGAATCTACAACAAGAGAACCCGAAATATCATGGAAACAATTCACGTTACGTTCGATGAGTCGACCGGTCAAATGGCTCTGGACAATCCATTCGGACCCGCACTTCAAAACAGTCCCATCGGTTCATCCCTTGTACCAAACTCCTCTCCATTTATTCCATATGTACCTCCAATCAAGATGATTTGAAGAAATTGTTTGATCCGATGTTTGATGAACACTATGAGCCAAGTTATAATGAACTGTCAATTCCCACAATGTAGGCGCTCATATCCACGAGAATGAAGTCATCCTTTAGTCTCAATATCATTAAGTCAAGAAGCGCTGCCGATAACTCGCCTCATCAACAAATCATCAATCTTGAATGTACATCATGGAACTGCTTCGCATCAATGATGAAGTTAATCCCTTTGCTACTCCTAAAGATGCTCCATTTGAAAACATATTTGCTCCGAATCATCATCGTAACCATCTTCTTCAGAGACATCGACTGCAACCTCGGTCCCTCAACAACCGCCACATGAACACCTTAGAAAATGGACTCACGATCATCCATTAGACAACATCATTGGAAATCCTCTCGTCCAAGATCAACACGGAAACAACTTGCAACCGATGCCTTATGGTGCTTCTTCAACTCCGTACTCTAAGATCGAACCAAAAGATGTTAAAACCGCCATGAATGAAGGCAATGGTTCAATGCCATGCAAGAAGAAATTCATGAGTTTGATTGACTTGATGTATGGGAATTAGTACCGCTCCAGATTGTGCTATGATCATTGCTCTAAAATGGATCTTCAAAGTGAAACTTAATGAGCATGGTGATGTCTTAAAGAACAAGGCTCGATTGGTTGCTAAAGGATACCGTCAAGAGGAGGGTATTGACTTTGAAGAATCATTTGCTCCTGTTGCTCGTGACGAGGCAATCCGAATATTCTTGGCTAATGCCGCTAGTAAGAACATGGTAGTCTATCGATGGATGTAAAGACGACATTTACGAAGCGGAGATCTTAAAGAAATTGTCTCGTCGCCCAACCCGAAGGCTTTGTGAATCCGAGCATCCTACTCACGTCTATCGTTTGAAGAAGGCTCTTTACGGTTTAAAGCAAGCTCCAAGGGCATGGTATGATACGCTATCGAAGTTTCTTCTATCTACCAGATTCAAAGAAAGGAGCATTGATCCAACATTGTTCACCGTGAAGTCGCAAACATTTAATTCATGTTCAAATTTATGTTGATGATATCATCTTTGCCTCGACTGACCCCAATGAGTGTGACCGTTTTTCAAATGAAATGGGTTCTAAATTTCAAATGTCAATGATGGGACAAATGTCACTTTTCTTGGGATTACAAATTTCACAAAGTCCCGGAGGCATTTTCATAAATCAATCTAAATATGCAAATGAGATTTTAAAGAAATTTGGATTTAATTCAAGTGACCCTGTTGACACTCCCATGATAGAGCGTACTAAACTTGATGAGGACCACTCAGGGATCATGGTAGATCAAATGAAATATCGTAGTATGATTGGATCCCTGATGTACCTCACGCCTAGTAGACCGGACATCTTGTTTGCTATGTGCATGTGTGCGGATACCGTGCTAAGCCTACTAAAAAGCACCTTGAAGCGGTTAAACGGGTCTTCGGTATTCCAAGGAACCATCAATATGGGACTTTGGTACCAAGGACACCGGTATGTCACTAACGACCTATGTAGATGCCGATCATGCGGGATGTCGGGATACTCATCAAGTAGGTCCGGAGGTGCTCGATTTTGGGTGATAAGCTTGTGAGTGGTCTTCAAAGAAGCAAATGAGTACTTTATTTCCTCTCAGAGGTTGAATACATAGCCATGTCATCTTGTTGTGCTCAAATCCTATGGATGAGATCCCAATTATCGACTATGGCTTTGAATTCAACAAAATCCTCTGTCTTGTGATAATAAAGAGCTATTGCTCTCTCATGCAACAATGTACAACACTCAAGAGCAAAGCACATCGACATTCGACATCATTTCATCGGGAGCAAGTTGAAAACGGTGTGGTGGAACTTTACTTTGTGAGGACCGAATACCGCTTAGCGTACATCTTCACCAAAGCTCTTCCTAGAGAACGTTTTGAGTTTATTCTTCCACGATCGGGTCTTAAGAGCCTACAACCGAAACTCTCAAACGTCTTCAAGAGGAAGAAGAGGAGTAAAGGTTTCCTTCATCTATCCTCGTAAATATTTTTCGAAAAAAAATACAAAATTATAAAACCTTAAAAATCAAATAGAAAATTATAAAACTTTCAAAATCCATAAAAATTTGAAAAATTGAAAAATCTTCAAAAACTATTGTCATTTTGTCATGTTTCTCTCGATTCGATAATATCTACGGTCTTGATGTTGTCATTCAAAGAATGACACGGACTTTAGATGTTGTTAGAATTTTTAAAAATATATATATATATATATATATATATATATATATATATATATATATATATATATATATATATATATATATATATATATATATATATATATATATATATATATATATATATATATATATATATATATATATATATATATATATATATATATATATATATATATATATATTTGGGAGAAAGAGAAAAATGGTTTATTGTCATTTCAGCAAGAACCCGCTTTTCAAAGATAGAATAGAGCCATACTTTATCTTGGTTTTCAAATTTCTTGCTCGATTCTTTAAACTAATCCTTACTATCTAATGAAAACTAGTTGTTTTGAAAATAACTCGGACTCTATTTTTGATAATCATCTCGGACTTAAAAGTTTGACAAAATATCTATCTCTCAATCAACAAATTATGTCATTGATTGAGGGGAGAATGATTTCAATTAAATCAAAAGTTATTTGTCATACAATTGTTTTCAAAAGATAATCATGCATGTTTATTCAATGGAGTTTAAAGTCTTAAAATCCGATCCTTATCGAGATAAAACGATTTCATAATCAAGTCACAATTCTCCTTAAAAGTTTTAAAATCAATTTAAATCTCTGAGAGATCACAAATCTCAACCGATTTGATAATTGTGATCGGGGAGAATTTGTGATTTAAATTGGATTTAATCGATAATTTGGTAAATGGTTTTATAAGGATGTACAAGCTCTCCTTCCTACATGTGCCAAACGATTTCAAATTTTCCATGCACATGTTGAGGGGAGCATCTATCTTAAACCACAAAGATCCAAACGTGATCAATTTATATCAATGTGCGGGTTCCTCATGTATGTGCAAAACTACTTCAAACCTCAAGGCACATATTGAGGGGAGAAAGTTTATGAAAACCTCATCCTTCCCTTATATGCTTTATGTACTTGTTTTGATCGGGAAGTGATGTCGATATCTTTAGAAAATGGTGATGCGTGCCAAATGTCAAGCTAAATCACTCAAGCCCGCCACTGTGAATGGCGCACCGTAATCGCCTTAAACCGCTCAAGCACGAATGCAATGAAGATCCGGGAGTATAGTGTTTCCCGGTCGTTATGTCCCACTGAGACTCAATGGTGTGCAAACACTTGATCAGACGATAGAATGATCACTAATGATAGTGATCAGTAAGGAATTGGATGGATAATTACACTACTGAAAAAGATTATACATTAAAGCGACTTAAATACAAATTAAGAAAATTAAAAAGATAAAATATATTAAATAAACGCTATCACTATATTTAAAATGATGAACGTTTAAAACTAAAACGTACGTTTAAATAAACAAAAACTACGTAAACGTATAAAATAAAACGTGAAAATAAAGAAGGAAAATACCTACGGATATGAAAAATACATTTTTACAACCCTAATGATGAAAGAAAATTATTAGAAAAGGAAAATTATTTTTACAACTAATTATTTAATTATTATTAATTAAAAACTAATTTAAACTATTTATAAATACTCTAAAATAGAAGAAAATACAAAATAAGGCTAGAAAAATAAAATTATGATTGCGAAAAATCTAAAATATTATAAAACTAATTTTAAAACTGAAAATATATTTTTTAGACTTTTTATGTATTTATTATTAATTTAATACTATTTAAAACTAATTAAAATGCTAGAAAATACTATTTAAACCAAGAAAATTATGGAAAAATACTTTTTATGAGTTTTATATTTATCTTAATCTAGGAAAATTGAAAACATATTTTTTTGAAGCTTTTCTTAATTATTTGTATTTAAAGCTAATTAAAAATACTTAAAAACTAATTAAAATGTAGAAAAATAGCAAACAAGCTTGGAAAAATCTGAAAATTTCAGGAAAAGCTTAAAATAATATGAGGAAGCTAGGAAAAATGGAAAAACAGGAGCTTGTGTGGAGGAAATTGAAACTGAAGTGCCAAGTGCTTATAAATAAGCACTTGTGATAAGCTAGAGGACAAACAAGCACCAAACGATACACAAGCTAGATTATACTGAAATAAGCTAAAACAACTAAATTAAGCTACTCCTATCCTCAAATAAGCAGATGCATAAGATTATATGTTAACTGGTTTGACAAAGAAAAAATGAATCGACCAAAGTTTGAGCTTATTCACCACTTATCGTAAAAGCTTAACTCAAAAGCAGATATGTGGTCTTGAAGACCACCTAGCGATCGCTTATAGACCAAAATGAGACCCTAACAAGCTTTATTGAACCCTGTGTAATCACGCAATGTCTGCACAAAACAGGTGTTTGACATTTTTTTGACTTTGAAAACAGTTTGAAACTTTGACTTTCTTGAGATTTGAATGCAATTTAAGGACTGAATTTGATGTTATAGGATGAATAAAACCTACTGCAAGCTATTTTTAAGTTTTTTAAACACAAAATGAGACTTTGGCTTTAAAAAAAACTCAACAGATAAGTGATTAAGACAGATACATTGTGAAATTGACTTTTGAGCTTTGTGGGCTTAAGTTAAAGATGATATGAGCACATATTAGCTAACAAAGCTTGAAGCAACAATTCCAAGCCACTGAACAAGCCTAAAAGACAGGTAGTTCAGCAGAACCAAACACCCTTTAATCAACTGTTTGCATATTTAGATACACAAACTAATGAACTAGCTGAAGCAAACACTTAAACTGAATTAATATGACCTTAAAACAACTAAATGAACAGATAAGAACTAAAGCTATCCACAGATACAAGCACAAACACAATATGCAAATTGGATGAAAACTGAAATTGAGACTTATACTCACAAGTGTCCAGCTGTTGTAGCAGGCTAAAACCAATCCCAAAACTACTCTAATCTAATCTAATACAACCCAAATCAACCTCTGCATCACCCTTTTCCATTTCTGAACCAAGAATAATCATCAGTTGACTTTTGTTGACCAATTGAGAACTTTGAGTAAAATCTGATTAAGGGACTATCTGAGTGAATAATAGAATAGAGTAAACTTATTAAAGCTTAAATAAGACTTATACAAGCTTATAAGTCCAAGATAACAACCAAAAATAACATTCAATTTATAGAGATTTTTAAAATTGCACAAACTGTAATTAAACCGAAACTGGAAATTTGTTTTCAATAAAGGTTCACATACACTTAATAATGCTTAAAGAAGAGCTTAAAAGCTTAAAAGTACACTAGAAAACTTGAAATTAATAAAACGACTTAAACTAAACTATACTACACTACTTGGCTTCCTCTCTTCTCTTTCTTCCTTTTTTTTTATAGTGTTCTGAGTTCCACTTGAGTTGTCAGTCAAATCCCACTTCAATTGGTAGCCATTGGATGGCTCAAACTAATCCTAGCCTTTGAAAGCATTTTTGGCGCCAAAGTTCTTTTTAACAGCTGGAGGGTTGAGTGAAGGGGTAGAGGAATCATTTAATGATTTTTGGAGGCTTGTTGAGGTGGGGGTGACGTGGGTAAGTGGATGAGAGGAGGGGGGATGGGAAGTTGAGTGATTGCAGGGAAGCAGTTGAGAAGATGAGACTTTTGGCGCCATTGGTGTTTATTTGACCAAAGGGGTTGACTGGGTTGGATTATTAAAAGGCAGGGGGTCCAAAATGCAAATGACAGGGGGTCCAAGGATAGGCAAGGGTCACAATTGTTGACAAGGGTCTAAAATGGCATAAAGGGCAATTAATAACAAGGACTTGATATGTAATTTCTGAAAAATCAAGGGCCAAGGCTGCCAATTAAGCAAAGAGGTTTCAAGGGACCAAAAGTGACAATCTCACAAAGTACAAGGACCAAACTTGCCATTCTCCAATTTCCAAGGGCCATTTATGACATTTTTCAAACTTGAGGGACCGAAGTTGTAGTTTTGCAAATTTTACATTTCAAGGGTTTGTTTTGACAACTTTTGAATCCCATGGACCTTAAATGACATTTTTCTTTATTTTGATATACCAGGGACTGTTTTTGACAACTTTTGAAATTTGGGGGACTAAAACGCCAATTTTGCAAATTTGATACGCTTTTCATCGATTTTGATCTTTTGCATTTGAAACACATAAAACATCGATTTGTGATATTTTCATCATTTTGATGCATTTTGAGTATTTTCGGATGTTTTTGTAGTCTAGATAGTATAAAATGATGAGTATTTAGACACTCATCAATCCCCACACTAAGATATTGCTAGTCCCTAGCAATGTTTTGAAGCTTTAATGGATTTTAAAACTCTTTACCAAAAGCCATCACTCGAGTAGCCAAATGTTTCGAGTTCAAGTAAGAACCTTGGTACATCGATAACCAAATGATTTTGAGCAAATCATAAGTCAGAACGGATTTGATTTGTCTTTACCAAGCCGTTTGCTCGGACTAGCCAACTCTTAGATAAATTATCAATATTATCTTTGGTGAGTGATTACCAATTATGGATTTTCCATCGCCTTTACCACAAGCCATAATCTTGCGGGCTAGCCAACTCTTCACTTTTTAGGATATGGTGAGTTGAGAACCATACAATTTTGGGCAAATTGCAAGCCATATAAACGGATTTGAGAAATCTTTACCAAGAGCCGCTTGCTCTGGATTAGCCAATCCTTATGTGGGTTAGACATGGTGGACTGATTACCATATCGAGTAAGTGAAAACACTTACTCCAAAAAAAATTTTTGGCCAAAACGGGAATTGGGTAGATAATATATGATAAAATTCGTGAGAATTCCCCACACTTAGAAATGAATATTGCCCTCAATATTCACAAGATGCAGCGGTTATGCGAAACGAAGAACGTAAAAGGGAAATACTACGGCCATTATTTAGAAGTTTTTTTTTTTTTTTTTTTTTTTTTTTTAAAGAGATATATATATATAACATGTGGGCATCACCCCACACTTAGGTGGTAGAAAGGGTAAGAAGACGAAATATGGGTGAAAACCCATATAGTGAGTGCTCTGTTTTTGATTTCCGAGTCGCTAGCTTGACTCGACCCAATTCATTTGTTCATGGGAAGTAAAGTGGAAGAAACAATCTCCATCGGACTTTCATTCAAGATGTTTGGACAAACATTTGAAGCACGTGAAAGTTCCACACCGATGAGATATAGAGAGAACCGCTCAAAAATGATAAATGAAAATGCCGGGATCAAAATAGTGTCTTCATTCCGAAGGAGTGAAGAAGAGAGGAAGTCACCGAGTAGGTGAAGAAAAGAAGGAAAATCATGATAACAATCATGACTAGATCTTCTTCCTCGGGATTAAGTGCAGTTGCACTTATTTGGATTTTATTGGTTGAGCTCTTTGGGTTGGAAGGCATCTCGGTTGGGAGGGTGGGAAGATTTGTCATAACTATGCAAATTGAGATTCTCTCCCCCCGATCATGATTTTTGCCATCCAAGCAATCATACTCCAGCGGAGATATGATATGAGTGAGTTCACTGGAGAACTCCTCGCGAAGAGTATACGGAGGTGGGACATGTGCGGTACTTTGTGGGCTATAAATATGCACCTCGTCCATTATAGTCTCCGTGTCAGACTCATCACTATCAAAGATTGGATTAACTGAATTTATAGTAAATTCATAATCGAATTCGAATAAAGGATTAGTGATAGTCGATTAATTGTTGTGGAAACAACATGGTCAACATCTCTTCTAAGTTGACGATCTCGGAATGTGGAAGTAATGCATCAATAAATTCTATGTCTTTAGAATATAAAGAATCGCATCACTATAATCCTTGCCAAAATCGAGAAAGTCTCAACAAGATCTTTGTAAGAGGAGAAAACACATCACATTCATTATCAAGAATTCCCTCGACTCATTTGGGATCGGATAAGGTTCTCAACATTAGATGATTCCGTTTCCGAATAGTCTTTGAGATGCTTATCCCCATGGTGAGAGAGTCCTCGGGATCAAAAATTTCAAAGAAATAGGATCATCGACCTCTTCCAAAGGAATTCACTTTCTCAACCGGCGTGAGTGAAGGGAAGAGTCGGAAATGTAAGGCTCGAACGGAGTGGGATTGCCACCGAGTCGTAGATTCCTCATCAAAATCATCGTCGTCGTCATCATAGTCGCATACTAGAGGTTTCCAATATTGAGAACTTACTCTAGTCGCTTGTTCTTCAAAGACATCGTTTTCTGACGAGACTCTTCTTTAACCAATTCTTTTAAATCTTTGAGTATATCGAGACAATTTTGGAGAAGTTCTTGAGGAATTTGCAGAGGTTGTGTTTGAATCGTTTGGTAATGTGGAGGTTGGTCATGATAAGAGTAGTCATAATTGTTACAAGGATTATGCTCATAGACAAGCGTGTTCCCCGTTTGACACTCAAAACTCGGGTGAGGACCTCCACAATACTCACAAGAATATGTCTCCATCTCATAGTGCGGGGGCTGGTTGAGGAAATTAGTTGTTCATTGTAGGGATTTTGGTCATAGACAAACCCGCTTCCGGATTCACAATGCCACAACCGGGCAATTTCCACCATTTTGAGGTCCCCACACCATTCACAACCAAATTGGTGAGGATGAGACATAGAAAGAATCAAATGGTTTTAGAGGGTAAGAAATGTAGAATCAAAAGATGTGAGAGGATAAAGATGGATTTTTGGATTTTGAAAACATATTGCAAAAACAAAGAATGAAAATATTTTGGATTTTCCGATAACTTTACAAAAATTTTTACAAAAGATGGGGTATGTGCAAGAATGGGTCCGAAAAGGCTAAACACACGCTAAAGCCTCCCGTGGTGTGGCTAAAATTTGATCCGTGGTGAACCGTCAAGTCTAATCACACAAGTCGGCCACTGTGAATGGCCAACCGTAACAGACTTAAAACTGCTCAAGCACGAATGCAATGAAGATCTGGGGAGTATAGTGTTTCCCCGGGTCGTTATGTCCCACGGAGACTCAATGGTGTGCAAACACTTGATCAGACGATAGAATGATCACTAATGATAGTGATCAGTAAGGAATTGGATGGATAATTACACTACTGAAAAAGATTATACATTAAAGCGACTTAAATACAAATTAAGAAAATTAAAAAGATAAAATATATTAAATAAACGCTATCACTATATTTAAAATGATGAACGTTTAAAACTAAAACGTACGTTTAAATAAAAAAAAACTACGTAAACGTATAAAATAAAACGTGAAAATAAAGAAGGAAAATACCTACGGATATGAAAAATACATTTTTACAACCCTAATGATGAAAGAAAATTATTAGAAAAGGAAAATTATTTTTACAACTATTTATTTAATTATTATTAATTAAAAACTAATTTAAACTATTTATAAATACTCTAAAATAGAAGAAAATACAAAATAAGGCTAGAAAAATAAAATTATGATTGAGAAAAATCTAAAATATTATAAAACTAATTTTAAAACTGAAAATATATTTTTTAGACTTTTTATGTTATTATTAATAATTTAATACTATTTAAAACTAATTAAAATGCTAGAAAATACTATTTAAACCAAGAAAATTATGGAAAAAATACTTTTTATGAGTTTTATATTTATCTTAATCTAGGAAAATTGAAAACATATTTTTTTGAAGCTTTTCTTAATTATTTGTATTTAAAGCTAATTAAAAATACTTAAAAACTAATTAAAATGTAGAAAAATAGCAAACAAGCTTGGAAAAATCTGAAAATTTCAGGAAAAGCTTAAAATAATATGAGGAAGCTGGGAAAAATGGAAAAACAGGAGCTTGTGTGGAGGAAATTGAAACTGATGTGCCAAGTGCTTATAAATAAGCACTTGTGATAAGCTAGAGGGACAAAACAAGCACCAAACTGATACACAAGCTAGATTATACTGAAATAAGCTAAAACCAACTAAATTAAGCTACTCCTATCCTCAAATAAGCAGATGCATAAGATTATATGTTAACTGGTTTGGACAAAGAAACAATGAATCGACCCAAAGTTTGAGCTTATTCACCGACTTATCGTAAAAGCTTAACTCAAAAGCAGATATGTGGTCTTGAAGACCACTTAGTAGACTGCTTATAGACCAAAAATGAGACCCTAACAAGCTTTATTGAACCTGTGGTAATCAGCTTGCTGCAATGTCTGCACAAACAGTGTTTGACATTTTTGACTTTGAAAACAGTTTGAAACTTTGACTTTCTTGAGATTTGAATGCAATTTAAGGACTGAATTTGATGTTATAGGATGAATAAAACCTACTGCAAGCTATTTTTAAGTTTTTTAAACACAAAATGAGACTTTGGCTTTAAAAAAAACTCAACAGATAAGTGATTAAGACAGATACATTGTGAAATTGACTTTTGAGCTTTGTGGGCTTAAGTTAAAGACAGATATGAGCACATATTAGCTAACAAAGCTTGAAGCAACAATTCCAAGCCACTGAACAAGCCTAAAAGACAGGTAGTTCAGCAGAACCAAACACCCTTTAATCAACTGTTTGCATATTTAGATACACAAACTAATGAACTAGCTGAAGCAAACACTTAAACTGAATTAATATGACCTTAAAACAACTAAATGAACAGATAAGAACTAAAGCTATCCACAGATACAAGCACAAACACAGTATGCAAATTGGATGGCGAAATTGAGACTTATACTCACAAGTGTCCAAATTGTTGTAGCAGTTAAAATCAATCCCAAAACTACTCTAATCTAATCTAATACAACCCAAATCAACCTCTGCATCACCCTTTTCCATTTCTGAACCAAGAATAATCATCAGTTGACTTTTGTTGACCAATTGAGAACTTTGAGTAAAATCTGATTAAGGGACTATCTGAGTGAATAATAGAATAGAGTAAACTTATTAAAGCTTAAATAAGACTTATACAAGCTTATAAGTCCAAGACAACAACCAAAAATAACATTCGAATTTATAGAGATTTTTTTAAAATTGCACAAACTGTAATTAAACTGGAAACTGGAAATTTGTTTTCAATAAAGGTTCACATACACTTAATAATGCTTAAAGAAGAGCTTAAAAGCTTAAAAGTACACTAGAAAACTTGAAATTAATAAAACGACTTAAACTAAACTATACTACACTACTTGGCTTCCTCTTTTCTCTTTCTTCCTTTTTTTTATAGTGTTCTGAGTTCCACTTGAGTTGTCAGTCAAATCCCACTTCAATTGGTAGCCATTGGATGGCTCAAACTAATCCTAGCCTTTGAAAGCATTTTT
This sequence comes from Chrysanthemum lavandulifolium, assembly GCA_022545495.1. Taxonomy (NCBI): domain Eukaryota; kingdom Viridiplantae; phylum Streptophyta; class Magnoliopsida; order Asterales; family Asteraceae; genus Chrysanthemum; species Chrysanthemum lavandulifolium. The sequence goes on along the minus strand of CM040245.1, from coordinate 172,048,463 downwards.
GGCGCCAAAGTTCTTTTTAACAGCTGGAGGGTTGAGTGAAGGGGTAGAGGAATCATTTAATGATTTTTGGAGGCTTGTTGAGGTGGGGGGGACATGGGTAAGTGGATGAGAGGAGGGGGGATGGGAAGTTGAGTGATTGCAGGGAAGCAGTTGAGAAGATGAGACTTTTGGCGCCATTGGTGTTTATTTGACCAAAGGGGTTGACTGGGTTGGATTATTAAAAGGCAGGGGGTCCAAAATGCAAATGACAGGGGGTCCAAGGATAGGCAAGGGTCACAATTGTTGACAAGGGTCTAAAATGGCATAAAGGGCAATTAATAACAAGGACTTGATATGTAATTTCTGAAAAATCAAGGGCCAAGGCTGCCAATTAAGCAAAGAGGTTTTAAGGGACCAAAAGTGACAATCTCACAAAGTACAAGGACCAAACTTGCCATTCTCCAATTTCCAAGGGCCATTTATGACATTTTTCAAACTTGAGGGACCAAAGTTGTAGTTTTGCAAATTTTACATTTCAAGGGTTTGTTTTGACAACTTTTGAATCCCATGGACCTTAAATGACATTTTCTTTATTTTGATATACGTGGACTGCTTTTTGACAACTTTTGAAATTTGGGGACTAAAGCGCCAATTTTGAAAATTTGATACGTTTTCATCTGATTTTGATCTTTTTGCATTTGAAACACATAAAACACTGATTTGTGATATTTTCATCATTTTGATGCATTTTTGAGTATTTTCAGATGTTTTTGCAGTCTAGATAGTATAAAAATGATGAGTATTTAGACACTCATCAAATGGTAATCAAAGAAGTTAATTCTTTCTCTTGCCTCCGTGTGCAAAACGATTTCAAACACTTGATGCACATGTTGAGGGGGAGCTCTTGTTCTAAAAATATCAAAACAATTCAGGTACAAAATGCTTTGATAATATATCACAAGTATCTAGATTGATTTTCAAATGGTTTTCAATTGGTTCCAATGGCAGATGAACAATACCAAATAGACCGACCAACTTTACTTTATGTATGGTGATATAAGGATGATAAGATTAGGTATTTGTTCCCATGATCCGCCGTAACCGGAGGGATCTACCAGGACAATCCACTAGATAGTGTAGAAGTCCTTAGGTATATTGGAAAAGGAGAAAATGAGATATGGGAAGAGTGCGGATGAGACCGAGCTAGTCTTGGAATAAACCCAACAAGGTTCTAGCTATGAAGTCTCGGTAAGCATGAAGGGGTTGAAGAATGAAAAGAATTGAATGAAAAAAGGGTGAAAACAAATAGCCCTCCAATTATTCAACCTTAGGGCAGATACCGGGTTCAATTCATATGCTACTGGTGGTTACCAAGGTAACATCGGTATTGAAGACAAGAAGTCATGGACCCAGTGACACACTGTACTTCAACTTCCCAAACCACTCAAGTTCCTCTTAAAAGGGCTTGTTTCATTCTCACGGGGAACCGACATTATCTATTGACTTTCTCTTAGAGATTGTTGATATTGAAAAAGGAGACCCTCTCCCTAGTCTCCGATATAGGATCCAAGTATGCACAAATTGAGTCTAGAGCCACGAGATCATCAATAAATCTCATTAGGACACTTTCAATGAAGACTCTCTGTTTCACAAAATGTGGAAAGAGAGATTATATCTTGAGTCCTACGCATTATCTTTGTGGTATTGCCCGAACATCTGAGTAATATGCAAACATATTCACAATGAAGATGGAAAGCCTTCTGGAGCCAACATCAAACAAGCTCCTGGTAGGTGGCATGTGAGATCTATTCAATAGATCAACCATGTGACAACTGAACAGAAACAATGGGGCGATTCAATCTTTTGAATCAATCCTGGTTCAGGTTATGGATTGACGAATACCTTTGAAAAACCGGTCGTTGTGCTTAAAAATTCTTTTCTTTAGCACTTCGACCGTGTTTGAATATTTCAAATCAAAAGGTGTTTATGATTGATAATTGATTTTCGTTAAACCTTTGTTGTATTGCAAAAACAATTTCTATTGTGCGATACACGATTGTTTTTCAAATCTCTTTTCATCAACCAGTGAATCTCTATTCGCTGGTTCACTCACTCCGTGTTGTCTTCTTTGAGACGTTCCGGTTTGAGAACAAATATAGCATCTGCGAAACCCGTCAAGGATGTTCTTGAATTTTACACGATCACAGGCAAGCTTGTAATCGATCAGCGGGAACCGTGGGCGTGTACCTCAATTCAACGAAGTGATCAAAGACACTTTCGTGCGCTTTATTGCTAAATATTTTATCTTTGGTACGCCCTACGTTTGCGGTGATCGTAATGATGCGGTCAATCCATAGCCGCATGCTCACTCAAAACATTCATCTCAAAAGAAATCATGATTAGTGCATCAATTACTTTGATATTTTCACTCCATGCTTCGCCACGCCGCCAATATCATGAATCAACGAAAGCTTCGCTACTCGATAAGAATATATCATGATCCGTAATGTGAGCATGTCGGTCCGTCTGTCACAACATCACATAATACCAACACCACAATGGATGTCTCGAGATTTTGTTAGGCGATGATCTCAAAAGTCGGCTCAAAATTATTATCACGTGGATCAAGAAAAGACCTCCACTGGATTAACCAAACATGCAATAAGAAGAATCAATGACTACGAGCTTGAGCAAAGTACTACATCAAGAATGCAAGAACAATCTTTTAATATAATATCTGCTTGTATTCAATGTATGTTTAATGTGTGTTTGAGGTGACCTCCTTGGGGAGATTGTTAGGATTTAGTAAATCCGGTTATTAAAGAGTCGGTCACCTCAAGTATATGTAATCGTTAGAAAGCTAGTAGTCGAGATTATTGTAAGTTAAGTAGTATTTAGTTTAAGTAACACCGTGGAGGACGGACGGTCTTTACCCATCTGTATGCCCGATCCACACCCGATAGGAGGCGATTTATGTAATTACTATAAATACTCTCTACCTCCCAAGGTAGAGAGTTGGAGCTCATAATAAGATTTTTCTTTCTCTCACTAAAGTTCCCTAAACCTCTAACTTTCTCTCTCTAGAATCATATTGTATGCCTATTTGATCTTATGGTTTAGTGTGTTTATGAAATCCAATATGTTACAGTCTAGCAGTACTTTGAGATAAAGGTACTGCTGAACTCTTAACATTAACATCCTTAGGTTTCTCAACTGTTTCTTTTGGGGATTCAGAATTAGATGGACCTGTATTAGATTGACCAGTAAGCTTTTTCCTAAACTCTAAATTGTCTACTCCAAAACAAGAAACATGACAGTGGGTGGAGGAACTGCATGATAACCCTTGTCTTTCTTAAATTCAAGAGGTGTTTGACTAATTGATTCCTCATTACTAGATGTGTTTTCTTCTGAGCTAATGAGTTCATCATCACTAGTGGTTATCTCCTCTGAATCAATTTGCTCCTTATCACTAGGTGGGTTCTCTTCTGTACTACTAAAGTCCATACCAAAACCTAGGCCAGTTTTAATGTGTGCTCTTTTCTATTTTTCAACAAAACTGACATGTGAAAGGCCAGATTCTTCCCAAGCAGCAAGTTTTTCTAACAATTCATCCATTTCTTTAGTCAGCTTTTCAATTTCAGAAATCTTACATCCTAACTTCCATTCACTTAATTTTAATTGATAATCCTGTTGTTCATATTTTTCTGCCCAAGCCATTTCATTATTTTCATGAGTTATTATTTTGGCTTCCATTGACTCTAAAGTTATTTGATAACCAGCTACCTTAGACCTAGCCCTTCTACAATTATCTCTTTCAGTTACATAATCTTTAAGCACTTTTTGATAAAAATCATTACACTTAGAACATACCTCAGAGATAGTGGGTGAACTTGGTGAAGTAGTTACCATAGCAAGCAGAACTGGTTCTTCTTCACTTTCCATGCTCCAGCCAAAGCTTCCAAGGCCATCTCTTGATTCCAAAGCTGCAAATCCTGGTTCCTCATCAAAAGATGTGCTCCAATCAAACTCTTCCATTGCAACCATAGATTAGGTTACTGGTTCATCATCAAATTCAGCACTCCAGTCAACCTCTGATAGATTTTCTTGAGCAACCAAAGCTTTTGGGTTTGTTTCAGTAATAGGAATTTCCTTTAGTTCAAGCTTGGGTTTTTCAATCATTCTATTTGCCTGATATTTAGCAAACTTGCATTCTCTTGCAAAGTGTCCAGTTCTTTGACAATTAAAGCATTCAATCTTGGACTTGTCAAACGTGATACCCTGTTTGGGTTTGAAGTCAATGCATCTTCCTGTTTTCTTCATGAACTTCTTGATCCTTGCTTTGATCATGGCGACTTGCCATCTTATGTCAATTTCTTCTAGAGCATCCTCTTCAATTTGTGACAAATCTTCTTCATAAGTAACAGGCAAAGTAGCTTGTTGAGCGAAGAAGGAACATACAACTTCATCAGAGTGGATGGTATTTGTAGGTGATGATGTAGGAGTAGGATAAGCAACAAGCTTTGAGCAACAAGACTTTGAGTAGGATAAGCAAGACTTTTAGTGAAGTCCGCTCTCTTTCGTAAGACACAAAAGCAATCTTGTGAGATTTTGAACTTGTTTGGCCATTCATCTCATGATCATATACCTTCAAATGGTTGTAGAGATCATCAAAGTCCATAGTGTCCAAACCAGGTTGTCCTCTGATCATAGTATCAATCACATGCCATGTGGATGGCAAACTTCTTAAGAACTTCAAGTTTGCATCTTCAACAGATACCTCTGCTTTGTATAACTTTAGCATACTAAGAAGATTTTGGAATCTGTTATAGGAAGCATCAAGACCTTCTCTTTCCCCAACAGTGAATGTTTCAAACTCTTGCTTCAACAGATTTCTATGCATCTTCTTGGAAGCATCATTACCTCCAAATCTTGTCTTGAGAGCAGCTCATAGTTGTTTTGCATCCTTAGCATCATGGACCTTTAGCAAGTGACCATCAAGAATAGGAGACAGCAGTATGTTGAGAGCCTTTTTTTTTTTATTTCTTTTTGTAGCTGCTGGCAAGGTAGGCTTAGGTGGTTTAGGTTGTCCGGGAACTTCTACAAGTTCTTCAAGAACTTCATTACCATTGATAATAACATCCCACAATACATGGTCTGTAATAGCAATGTACTGCCTCATCTTCATGCTCCAGAGATCATATTCTCCCTTCTTGATGATAGGAATTCTGAGTGAGGTGATGGATGGGAGTGGTGCAGCTTCAGTCGACATCTTTAAGGGTTTGTTGTAAAATTGGTTTTTAAGGGTTTCTTCTTAATCGAGTTTCACACAAGCTCGATACCACTTGTTGGATCGATATACTTTGACCAAACTAACTATGTAGCTTGTAAGGGCTTAGCAACCTCGGATAAATCCTAAGTTACTAACAATGAAACACCGATATTACTCTACTAAGTATGCGAAACTACTTCAATAAAGGGGATAAATAGTAACGAACACAATCGGATATGCTTAAATCTCTGAAAAGCGTGTGAACACTTTCAGATCGAATCAATTCGGTGTTTCTCCCGAATTATTCAATCAGATACAATTCAGAGATTGAGAATTTTCTGTATGCTTTGTATGATATTTTTAGAACCAGAGAGAATAACAACCAAATAAAACTGTGTATATCTATGAAACGGGTTACTGCCAAAGGCAGTTTTCAAGGTTTCCAACTTGTCAAACTTAGTCCCTCAATTTCCGAAAAATTAATTTTCTGAGGAATATTTGACATAGCCACTTAGTGGAAATAAAAAATTAATGAAACGGCGCCTTGACAAAGCGCCAGGGTTGCCGCCTGGACCCACTACTGTGGGCGCCCCGGACCCCGTCCCTTAGGGGCTTCGCCCCTAATATCATAATAAATTCAAGTAGGTGTGCACTCCGCACCTCCAAGCCTAAATGATGTCTTATTATGATGAAATTGGTCAAACAAGTTAATCCAATTACACTAAAATATCCAACATTCCTCCCCTATTTTAGTGCAATCCTTGATTAACTAAAACAAGTTATCTCAAACAATCAAACTGTTGCATAAATGAAATGTCGTGACGATTGAATTTCACATTAGTACATTACACATTCCAAATATTCGAATACTGTGGTGTCGCTTAGGATTGAACCACGGAATTCATTATGAATACACGAAGATAATGTACACAAAAGTTTACATACATAGTAGTTCTATCTTGACACATGTTTTACTAGCCTATGTCCTTATCCTTCATAAGCATGTTAAAGTCAAGTCCCAGCTTCTTGAAGCGGCTAAACTTCATGCTCATATAGGTAGCTCTTTTAGTCTTGCACCTACAACGCAATTTGTCAAAAGAGCTATTAAGAATATATTCATTCAACCTTCCTAACTTGTAGGTCTGAACACATACCTTGGGATGATTCTTCTAATGTGTTCCAATCTCTAAATATTAAGCCTTCCACATTGAATTCAGCACCTAGCTTCATACTAGGTGGGAATTGGGTATCTTGATATCTGAGATTTCTGGTGGACTTTAATCCCATCCCTATAGCCGAATTTTTCACGAGATCTCTATTCAACCCTTTGGTTAAATGATCGGCTAAATTGTGTTGTGTTTTCACAAACACCACAGATATCACACCATTCATGATAAGCTCACGTATCATGCTATGTCTAACATTTAAGTGTCTAGACTTCCCATTATATACTTGACTGTATGCTTTAGCCAAAGTAGCTGCACTATCACATCTGATAGAAATGGGTGATATCGGTTTAGGCCACAATGGAATTTCATAAATTAAGTTCCTTAGCCATTCAGCTTCTTTACCAGCTGCTGCTAATGCCACAAACTCAGATTCCATTGTTGAATTAGTTATGCAAGTTTGCTTCTTAGATGCCCAACAAATGGCACCACCTCCAAGTAGGTATACCCAACCACTTGTGGAAGAATGATCTTCCTTATTGGAAATCCAACTTGCATCTGAATAACCTTCAAGAACAGAAGGAAATCCACTATAAGTCAAACCATAATCCATTGTTCCTTTCAAGTACCTAAATACTCGATTAATTGCTTGCCAATGGATTAAATTTGGATTGTGAGTATATCTACTCAACTTTCCAACATCAAAGGCTATATCAGGTCTAGTACTAATCATGGCATACATGAGAGATCCAATAGCCCTTGAATATTCAAGTTGATTCACAGCAACACCTTTATTAGGCACAAGTTTTGTTGTGGGATCCATAGGAGTACCTATTGGAGAACAATCTTTCAGATTAAATTTATCCAACATCTTCTCAATATAATGTGATTGAGAGATAGTAATGGCATGTTCTCCATGTATGATCTTAATGCCATGAATCACATCGCCTCCCCATGTCCTTCATATCAAATTTAGAGGACAAGAATTCCTTAGTTGTATCAACTTGATCTTGGTCACACTAAAGATCAACATGTCATCAACATACAAGCAAATGATTACTCCTTTACCAAAAGCATCAAACTTGTTGTATACACACTTGTCGCTTGGTTTAATGCAAAACCATTAGACAAGACAACATCATCAAATTTCTGATGCCACTGCTTGGGAGCTTGCTTCAAACCATAAAGAGACTTAACCAATTTACAAACCTTATTTTCATTACCAGGCATGACAAAACCTTCTGGTTGTTTCATGTAAATCTCTTCATCCAATTCACCATTCATAAAGGCTATTTTAACATCCATTTGGTGAATTACAAGATTATGTATAGCCGCAAGTGCTAACAATAGTCTAATGGTGGTAATCCTAGCAACAGGAGCATAAGTATCAAAGAAATCAATACCTTCTTTTTGTCTAAAGCCTTGGATAACCAATCTGGCTTTATACTTGTCTATGCTTCCATCCACCTTCATCTTCCTTTTGAAAATCCATTTACTACCCAATGGTTTACAACTGTGTGGTAAATCGACGGTTTCAAGTATTATTGTGCATTATAGAGTCAATCTCATCTTGGATTGCCTCTTTCCAAAATGCAAGATCCCTTGAAGCCATAGCTTCACTTTGAGGTCCTAGGATCTTCATCAACATTGAAACAATATTGATATTGAAATTCAATTTCATTCCTTGATCCTTCGACCAAATATAGTTGGAAATCATCACCAAAAGATTTGGTTTTCTTGCTCTTACACTCCTTCTAGGCTCGGAAGGCTCGGGAGGAGAAACAAATACTTGGTCGATGTACCAAAGTTACTAGAACTTGCAATCATGTCTGCAGGTTTAGGTAAAGATGTAAACCTATCCTCATTGCCAAAATCAAGATCTCGTGACTCAATAACAGAGTGCACGGATACATAATCATTAGGTTCTATGACATAGAACCTATAGCACTTAGAATTCTCGTGATAGCCAATGAATACACAATCTATACCTCTTTGACCTATATTATTTATTTTAGGATCAGTCAATCTTACCACGCTCTACAACCCCAAACTCGAGATAACTCGGTTTGGTACCTTTTATGCCAAAGTTCATAAGGGTTATCTTGTTCCTTTTATTAGAACTCTATTTAATAAATAATAGGTCACAACATAGCCTCACCCCAAAATCCATCACTTAGGCCGAATAGCATAACATGGAATTAACCATTTCTTTTAATGTCCTATTCTTTCTTTCGGATACACCATTTTGTTGTGGTGTATATGGAGCGATGGTCCGATGTATTATACCAAGAGATTGAAAATATATTGGATCATAATACTCACCTCCCTATCGCTGAAGTGTTTTAATCTTCACACCATGATAAAGCTCTACTTCCTCTTTATAAAATTTAAACTTATCAAGAGCTTCATCTTTTGTATAAAACAAGTAAACATAGCAGTATCTAGTAGCATCATCAATAAAAGTAACTACATACTTTTTATTACCAAGTGATGGAGTTGAATGAAAATCACACAAGTCACTATGTACAAGTTCTAATACCTTAGTATCTCTAATGACATTTTTGGTGAAAGGTTGTCTAGTTATCTTAGTCAACATACAAGTTTTACACTTTTCACCATTCAATTCAAAAGCAGGTATTAGACTCATTTTTGACATGTCTATCATTCTCTTGTAATGTACGTGTCCTAGTCTAGCATGCCATAATTCAGATTTACCACAATTATTGCTAGAACTAGTAGAAGCCATGCAAACATAATTATTAACAAATGAAACATCCAAATTTAATTTAAACATGCCATTCAAATATCCAAATCCAATAAAGGTTCCATGTCTTGACAAGATATACTTGTCACTTTCCAAGACTTGCTTGTAGCCACAATTATTTAAAACAATACCAGATACTAAATTCTTACAAATTCCAGGTACATATATAACATTATTTAAAAGTAAAGAGTTTCCAGAAGTAAAGACTAGATTAACAGATCCTAGTCCTTTAATTGGTTAAGTTGCAACATTTCCCATCTTTAACAAAGATCCATCTTCAATTGGCTTAAAGTCCTTGAACCATTGAATATTTTTGCACACATGACATGTTGCTCCTGAATCCACCCACCACGATAAATCATCATCCTGCACATAAAATGTTTCAGAAATTATTGATACATAATAATTCTCAACAGAAAGATCAGTAGGTACCAAAAATAAACCTGATTGCTTTTCGGGATCCTTGGATCCACTTGAACCAGCCTCGTTTTTCCCTTTACCTCCACCCTTTCCAGACCTGCAATCTTTCTTAAAGTGTCCAGGTTTCCCACACTTCCAACAGGTTACTTTTGGTTTCTTATCGAACCTTTATTGTTCCGACTTGAAACTTTCGTTTCCTTTACCACCTTAGAGGATTCACCTCCTCCACCATGTTCACGTAAGAACCGGTCATGGTTTTAGTACCACCAATGTAACCCTTTTCCATATCACGTATGGATTGTTCAATTTGGAAATGACTTCCAAGTTCAACTAGATTCAATTCCTCTTTCTTATGTTTCAAATTGTTTTAAAATCTTTCCAAGAGGGGCGGTTTATCTATGATACTAGAAATGTAAATTGATTCATCCATTTTCATATCATATTCATAAACCGTCCTAATATCCTTTGCAATTCATGATACTGTTCCATGACAGGCCTAGTGTCTACCATTTTATAGTTATTAAAATTACCAATAAGAAATTTCTTACTAGACGCATCTTCTGCCATATATTTGGCTTCTAGGCAATCCCATAATTCTTTTGCAGACTCTACGTTTTGATAAATATCAAACAAGGAATCCGACATACCGTTAAGAATATGACCACGACATATGTAGTTTGCGTTTTCCCACTTTGAACGATTACGAGTCTGTTCCAGGGTTTCATTCTCAACAGCCTCAGGGCATGGGGTACTCAGAACATATACCACTTTCAAATTCGTAAGATAAAAATGCATCTTCTTCTACCATCTACGAAAATCCTGCCCATAAAACTTCTCAAATTTTGCAAACGTCTTATTCATGTCCTTCACATAATCAGGGTTCGTCATCTTAATTGATTCGATCTTTCTAGGGGATAAATAGTAATGAACACAATCGGATATGCTTAAATCTCTGAAAGGCGTATGAACACTTTCAGATCGAATCAATTCGGTTGTTCTCCCGAATTATTCAATCGGATACAATTCAGAGATTGAGAATTTTCTGTATGCTTTGTATGAGATTTTTAGAACCAGAGAGAATAACGACCAAATAAAACCGTATATATCTATGAAACGGGTAACTGCCAAAGGCAGTTTTCAAGGTTTCCAACTTGTCAAACTTAGTCCCTCAATTTCCGAAAAATTAATTTTCTGAGGAATTTTTGACATAGCAACTTAGTGGAAATAAAAATTAATGGGCGCCGCCTTGGACCTGACCGCCAGGGCTACCGCCTTGACCCTTCTACAGGCGCCCCGGACCCCGTCCTTAGGGATTCGCCCTAATATCATAATAAATTCAAGTAGGTGTGCACTCCGCACCTCCAAGCCTAAATGATGTCTTATTATGATGAAATTGGTCAAACAAGTTAATCCAATTACACTAAAATATCCGCGGATTGATCGTTCTTTAGGGGAATAGTGTTGGGAAGGTCGAGATGTATGACTATTAGGTCTAAGATGAGTTTTTTTTAAAGCAAGTAAAAATCTCGGTATTAGATTGGGGGTTTGATTATCAACTTCTTAAACTAAATAATTAAACTAATTAAAACTAATAATTAAATTAAATGACAAGTAAATTAAATAAGATATTCAAATGATAGGTAAAAATGTGTTTACTTAGATTTCACTACTCCCTAATTGTCTCTTACTGATTAGTCGAATTTTCTCATCCTTGGTTTATTGGCGCGTTGTATTCCTAAGGTCGTAGGGAGGTGCCAAATGCCCTATTTCTATGAATGTATTGATCAAAAATGGCAATTCACGCAATAAACACAACGAAAAGTCTACTAGTGCACTCTAGGACATGAATACGTTTTTTAGGGCATTCAAGCTCGCAACACCAAAGCAAGAAGCAAGTTTTCCTAACCTAACCTATAACAACCACTTAAAGAAGAGACGAAAATCAATAGTTAACAACTAGATTTCATTAGATCTATGCAAACACTATATTAAATTAGCTAGACATGAATAAAGATAATGAAACAAGTAAACATAATCGAAATTGAATTAAACATAATGATAGAAGTAATCAAGAGACTTATCTCTTTTTGAATGAGGGTGATAAAACCCTAAGTTTACTCTAAAAAAACCTATAAAATTCGTACACCAACCTTTCTCTCCAAGTGTGCACACTTAATGCTGAAAATTCTAAAACTATATATAGGATTACACATGCGACGACGTCACTTTATAATTGTGATGCTGTCAAGTCTTCGCCATTAGGGTTTCGTCTCTTCCAAGTCAGCCTTGTGACGGGGTCACTTTATGCCTTCAGACGCCGTACTGGATACTCTGACACCGTCGTCCTTTGATTTTTCTATGCCGTCACCTTATAATTTCCATAGAAAATGCATGCTACCTTAACAAGTGACGGCGTCACTTGTTATTTCTTCATTTTTCCACTAAGCAGTCTCTAGTAAAATCTTGGCTGTTTTGATGCTTTTATTTGCAAGTGACGGCGTCACCTTATAGGTTGTAAAATCTAGACTTTTCATGACTTGGTCTTTTTCTTCACATTTTCATCCCTTTTCATCCAAATATGCATGATATTCAGGTTTTGCTTCCAAAGTACTTAAAAAGTGAAAAGGAACGAATTTAAGGAATATTTGATAAGAAACACATTAGTTTAGGCTTAATTGACCCCCTAAAAACATACATTTTAAATCATTATCAGAACCTTTTTTTGACATTTAGATTAGCTCTTGACTTTGAGGTGACTCTTTATCTTTATCTTGATTTCTTTGTCTTGAACGTTCTTTATTTGAGCTTGTTGAGGATGAGACGTATAAGTATGAGTATGTGGAGGTTAAGATGTCAATGAATGTGGTGATGGTGTACGGTCTTCCTGGATGGCGACCTTCATCAATACCTGCAAAACATATAACTTGATATATTTTTTAGTCCCGGCTCTTAGTGTTTAGATATCTCAAGGATGCATCTTAAGACACTAACGATGCTCTTTGAATATTCTAGAATGGATGCGACCTAATTTTCGAATATTCGGGAACGGATGCGACCTAATTTTCGATATCTTCACACTTGTCACTTCTATATCCGGATTCTCGTAAGCTAACGACGGATAAAGGTGAGCTGCTGGAGTACACATAAAACATCACTCCATGATTATAGACCATTTGAAATAAAGTAACCTCCATTACGAACATCCATGTTTAATCCATAAAGGATTAAATAGGAGACCCACTGTCAGTTTTGTTTGATGTTGACACTAGCGGAATTTCCATTCAATCATCGAGGATCACAAGTGTGATTCCACTATGAATGTTCTTGGCAAGATTACTAGGATCTGCAAAGAACTCTTAAGTACTATTTGTGTTCTTATTGATGAATAACAAGTGTAAATAGGCATGTATCCTATCAAGATTTATTTGTGAATCTATTTTGGCTCTAGACTCAATTAAATGCATTTTGGTATAGTGAGCTTAGGCTGGAATAGACTGCCACCTTTTCAGTATCAACACATCTTGGAATGAGAGGCCGATAAATAACGTGTTTAATCTTCGTGAGAAGTGAAACAAGAATCTGTTGAGATAAACTTGATTGGTTGGGAATGGGTTGTGCATTTCATCATTGGGTCCATGATGTATGTTTTCAATATCATAATCATCTTTGTGATTAATGATAACATATGTATTGACCCGGTTTCTGCCTAAGTGTATGGAGGGTTTTCATTTCTTTTAACTCTTTCGTAACTCATTTATTTTTCATTCTTCAATGCATATCATGTCACCCTTACTATCACCTTGTTGTGATTGTTCTAGTGACATCTCTTATATTGACAACATTATTCCCTTTACTCAATCATCTACTTAACCTACGGACTTCTACTCTAACTAGTGGAATGTCTCTGGGTAGGTCCCTCCAGCTCTGGCTAGACCATGGGATAAAATCTATAACCTAAACCACCTTATTTCTCTACGAACATCAATGTTGGTTTGGTGTATTATCGTAGCTATAAAAAATTTTCTAAAATCAATCAAAGTGTTATAAGAAATATTGTTTTTAACACCTTGAAAGTTTTTATTTTAAGAACTACTACTCCTATACATGTGGTTATGAAGTATGAAAGGTTCAAAAGATTTTGCATGGGGAGGAATGAGCTTTTCGAGCCTGATCACAATTTAATCATGTTTTCTCCCATTAAAAAGTAGCATATATGTTATACGTTTGATATCAACTGATTAAAAGATATATTTTAAGAAAGTTTATGGAGAGAATAACGGATCATCTTTGCATGAAATTTTGGAACATTTTCTATTTATACTCCCCCTCAAAAGTATAGTACATTTTGAGGTACTTTGGTGAAAACATGTGGAAGGAGTTATCTTGGTACTGATTGTGAAAGATTTTGAAAAACCTATTTGAGAAATCTTGAGAAATGGTACACAAGATTATTATGATTTCTCACGATTTATAGGAATTGCGCACTGAAACGTACACTAGGGTTCTCTTTTTGGAATTCCGAGTTGTGAACAAAAATGTACACAAGTCATTTTTAAGAACGAGTCCTAAGCTAAAATACTTAGAAGTCATCTTTAGAAACATTAGAAATGACATGTTTTAGAAAACATTATTTTGGACAAATGAAAAACTCTCCCTCAAGCATATTTACATTTCCGTATCATTTGAATGACATTTCTAGAACCGTAAATAATATCGATTATAATAGATACATTTGGTGAGAAGAATATTTTTGGACTTTTGATTTTATAATGTTTTTGTATTTTGAATTTTTCTAATTTTGTATTTTCTTTATGTTTGATTTTGAAATTTTGTATTTTGTTTTTGAAAAATATTTACATCGAATTTTTTGAAATAATTTTCAAGAATATTCGAGTAGAGATTCTAACTGCGTAGGAGTTACGCTTTGCATCCCAATTCGGTGAACTAGATACTCAAACCTTTCTTTTGGAAGGGCTTTTGTAAATAGATTAGCAAGTTGGTAATCCATCTTCACAAAATATATTTTCTACACGCTCTTTTATGAAGTGGTAGTAGACAACGATATGTTTTGTGCAAGAATGATTTACTGGTTTGTACAAGATGGCTATGAAATCCATATGACACGCGCACAACATGAAGATAATGATACATACCCGGATTCTGCTATTGACATGGCAATACAATCCTATTTCTTTGGTGACTAGCTGATTAACTTTTCACCCAGAAATTGTGCACCAGCTGATGTATTTTTTGCTATGCTTGACACCTTGCATGGTATGCATTAGAAAATGAAATTAGTTTGATTTTAGAATCCTTCAGATACCAATATCCTATGTGAATTATCCTCCTAAGGTATCGAAAGATCCGCTTGACCTTTTTAAGGTGAGCTTCGGTAGGTCTTGCTTGAAACCGTGCTAGTAAACAAACAAAAAATACAATATAAGGTCTACAAGTTGTTAGATACATTAGAGAACCTATCATGCTATGATATTTCTTCAGGTCGACAGGTTTTCCATGTAAATCAGAATCCAGTTTAGGTGTAGTTGCCATTGGTGTACAAATGTTGTCATACGATTCCATGTCATGCTATTTTTATAATTTCCAAGGTATACTTGGATTGGTTGATAAAGATACTACGTGGGGATTGGTGTTTTTGTAAACCAAAGAAAAATTTCATTGCCCCCATCATTGACATCTCGAATTTGCTCTCTATCAGGTTTGCAAATTGGTTTGAAGGATTCGGATTAGGGGAGCCAAAAATGATGTCATCCACATAAATTTGAACAATCAAGATGATATTTCCATATCTTTTTGTGAAAAGAGTGAGATCAACCATACCTTTGATAATTTTTCTTTTGATTAGGAAAAAAGAGATTTCGTCATACTACGCCTTTGGTGCTTGCTTTAGGCCATAAACAGTCTTCTTTACTATGTAGACTTTGTCGGAGTGTTCCATGTTGATGAAGCCGTCTGGCTGACTCACAAAGTGCTTGCTTAAATAGGCAAGCTTGGGGGTGTCACAGTACGCCAAAGGCTCCCACCATGGCTCTCTGAAAAAGGAGTTGTCCTTTTAAAAACAACTCAAAATCTACCCTTTTTTGAGTAGTCAATTCTACTTTTTTTGGAATATTACCTCATTTGTGATGCATAAAAAGTGTTGAGATTAAAAGAATAAGATCTTACCATATTTGATGACAACTAAATACTTGAAATGTAGAATTTGTATCTTCCATACAAAAGCACCAATGATTCCTACCTCTTAAATTCTTGGATTATTATTAAAGAGGTTAATCCTCTTATCAAGGCAAGATTGTGTTTGACTCCATTCCCAATGGGAAAATTTTAAACTAGTGTAGGTGTTTGAATTATTATCAAAATGGTCATCCCTTAATCCCATGCAAGACTGTATTCCCAAATGGGAAAATCTTGGCTAGTTGGTCTAACGATAATTAAAACACTTTCTTATAATAAAACTAATGTGATAATTAAAATCGAAGTAACTTAGATGAAAGCTTACAAAATATGTGACGTTATGCGTGCGTAAAAAGTTTCTTTGATCATTATGCAAGTTGTGATAAACCATATTCATATCTTGAATGAAATGTAAAATGAGATTCGAAAGATAATGATTGTGATTGTAAATACTTAATGACTCCAAAATATATTTTAAACATTCCTAATGGTTCGTTAGATTTTTTGATCCTAATGAAACATAACAACATATTCTAACATGTGTTGAAGCATGAGGAGAGTCGAGATGTCCAGAAGTGTTGAGGGATATATGTTGAGACGATATATTGTTATGAGTAATTAGCGGATTTTAGATTATATATTACAAGTTATATTTTTATCATTATTAAAATATAAGAGACCGTTTAGTTTAAATATCCTCATACTTGAACTAACAAATTTAGCGAATGATATCAAGGAAAATCTCTATCGTCTTGAGGATTAGATTGTACATCTTAAAGAGTAAATTGAACACTTGAACTAGAAAATTGAGTACAACAATACCATGATGCTTATCTATAAAATGCATGATATATTTTAGTCGATCATGATTTTTTGTATTTTGTGTATGTTTTAGATGCATTTTATGGCTCTGTAGACATTTATGTATTTTGCGGTTCTTGTTCTATGTAATTTCGATCGTTTTATCGGTAATCGGAAGTTATATTTTAATTATTTGCTACTCTATTTATATTTACATCTAAGAAACATATATAATCGCAAAATAAAACCATATATGCATACAAAATATTTTATTAAACAAAAAATTTAGGATTACATGTTCGTCTTATATTGAGAAATATTGACAAATACAACAAAACTTCTAAGACGTTTCTTACAAACAAGAATAAAGGGTATTAAACAATTCAATTGGAGACTATTCATGTGTATTATTTTTTTGTTCGGCGTTTTTATTGCAAACTCGTATATGAAAAGACGGCTCATGTGGATAAAACCTTAGGAATTTTTAAATTATCGAGGGTCAGTGAATAACATATTTTATTTTGTGTTGTCTAAGGCGGAAAAGCCTTATCTAAATGGTCGACTAAACTACTTCTCTACTTATTTCCTGAATAAGATATGACCTTCGGTACCTAAAATATATTCTTGAGACTTTTTCTCTCTAAAGTCTGGAGAGAGAAACTAATCCCCCTACCTAAACATCACTCCTACCACCTAAACAGTACCCCCAACCACCACCCACCAAAAACCACCCCAAACACTACCCACTAAAACCACCCTACACCAACCAATCAAGTCGAAGAAGAAGAATAGGAAACCGTATCAAGGAGAAAATGTGGTGCAAATAAGGATGATGTTTATAACAGAGACTTACGCCATACCTAAAGAAGTAGAAGCAATCTTTCGGACTTTGATAAGGTTATGAAAGAAAAGGCCATTTATTTCTTTTTCACTAACTTCCCAGATGATTGGGACATGAAGGCTCTATGGAAGATGTTTGAAAGATACAGTAAGGTTTTTGATGTTTACATTGCTTTCAAACGAACAAAGAAGAACACAAGATTCGGGTTCATGAGTTTATTCATATAAGAGAGTTGGAGAGCTTTGAAAGGAGGCTCAAAATGATTTTTATTGGCAACTCGAATAATATTATTAATCGGTCAAATTTTTTTAAGGGTGCTGAGCAGAAAGGGCCAAGTGATGATTTCCCTCCCATCGACCCGAAGCGTATTTCAAAACCTAAACTTAATAACTCCGACACTACCCGCTCTTTTTGTGAGGCGGTTTTTGGAGACTCCCGAAGACTGAAACGCATCCTCACTGATGAAGACAAACATATCAGAGAAATGATGGATGGTTGATCGATGGGAAACACAAAAAAAAACTTACATGTCTTACAAAATGCATGGGAGATTATTGAAAGTAATGGACATGTTTACACTAAGGTAAATACTATGGGGGTTTTCCCATTGTTTTTCTAGAGCTCAAAGGAGGCGACTAGGACTTGTATGGGTGAAAACATGATGTTGATGAAACAATGGTTTGAGAACCTTAAACCTTAGGAGAAAAAAAAGCACAAAATGGACAGGAAAACTTGGGCATGCATAGAGGGGCTTTAAATCCTTGAGACACATCAGGGTGCTTTTAAATCTATTATTGGTCATGTTCTTAAAATTGGTAAGCTTAACATTAACTCTAAACTGATTCTTCCTGTCAAAGTCCTGTTGTTGGTTCACAACCTGGAAGATATCAATAGGTCCATCTCCATTGTAAAATGGTGTTAAGTACATGGTTAGGATTTTTGAACAACCCTTTTCCGTTGAAAGCTTTTTGGACCCTAATCGTGATTCCAATTCGAAAGTGGACTCATTATTTAAAGAAGAGTTTATCGGGCTGACTATGGTGGAAGATGATGATGGTGATAAGTGTAACTTCGGTGAGCATTCTCCTAGGGCATCAGGAACTCAACGGGTTCATGATTTTACCTCCCATGCAATGAAGGCTATTAATTAAATAGATTGTAGCTCAAGGTAGATTCACATAATATAGAGTATGAGAATGTCTTGTCTCCTAGGTTTATATGATGTAACTCTCCATGTCTACGGGATCCCTTTATTGAAACATCTTGTTCCCCAAAGGATAGCATACCACACCACCCCCCGTTGTGGACCTTAAATCTGCCCACTCTATTGTGGAAGATAATTTTCGGCCTACTGAGCCAGCCTCTCAAGATAATAGTTGTCCTATTTATGTTGACCTAAACAACTTTGTCCCTGATCTCAATGTAACTTTAAATAATGAAGCAACCTCTAGTCACTCACATAAAGAGTTAGATGAGCTCTTGTCTAGCTTTCAACGCATTAAGGATTATGGAGCTGATGGTTCGCAACCTGGTAAAAAGAAAAAAAGACACATTCAAAGAACGAAAACTTTTAATAGGAGTTCGATCTTTGAAACAATCTTTTACCCCCTTTTCAGGTGTTGCCGGTGGATCTTCTGATGACGATGATTTAATCAATAGTTTATGTGAGCATTTGGGTTTCTCTTTCCTCCCAACAAAAGGATGGAGGAAGATCCCCATGATCTTCTCGATACATCAGGTAGCATAGGAGTTTTGTTTGTTTATGATGTTGAGTATTTATTTTAATTATAATGGTCTAGGTGGTAATTTGAAACATGGCTGGATTGAAGAGTTGGTTGAGAAAAATCACCCTCCATTGTATGGCATTCAAGAAACTAAATCGGATTCTATTGCTCATCTTTTATTCAGAGCTTATGGTTGGGTAATGAGGTTGAATTTATTGCTAGCAGATCGGTTTGAGCCTAAGGAGGGATCCTCACCATGTGGGATTGATAAGTCCTAAATTGTTAAATACTTATCACATGATTATTGCTCATATATTGCATGTTTATATCTGAATCGAGACATAATTTCCTTATTTTTCCAATTTCAGTGATTATGGAGCAATATTACAAAAGACACAGAAAAAGACATGATTTGGAACTGTTTTTTTGATGATTCTATATGCAAGCTGTAAACGAGTATACGACATTTGAAACTCTATTCATACGCCGTATTTATATCTGGGAGAATGCACTAAGTATTGGTGAATATTGAAGCATAAGGCGTATTTAACTCTGGCAATACGCCGTATTGGGAAGCTCTACAGTCAAAGCCCAAGTCAACCATTGAAGGCATATGGTGTATGAAATCTGGCCATACACTGTGTTGAAGATCTTATCCCCAGTCCAAGTATATCGAAGATTTGAAGGTATACGACGTATTTAACTCTGGCAATACTCCGTATGTAAAAGATACACATAATATGATTGGAATATACTTTCATTGTCAGCAATTAAGATATCCAGAATACGCCATATTCCCTATGGAATACGTCATAGTCCAGCCCTAACAAAAGACTATAAATACAAACCATATACGGGAGTTTTTGGCATCATTCACTCACCACTCTCAACCACAGCCTAATTTCACCATTCCAAGGCCCCAAGATCAATCCTAATATCTAGGAGATCAATGAGAGAAGGTCTCGTATCATCACATTAGGTTTAATCATTCAATTTCATATCGATTTCATCATGGTTTCTATTTGTTCTTCGTTTGAATTTTCTTATTGTGCTTTTACATTGATAAGTCCTAAATTGTTGAATATTTATCATATGATTATTGATCATATATTGCATGTTTATATTTGAATTGAGACTTACTTGCCTTAGTTTTCCAATTTCAGTTATTATGGAGCAATATGCTTTCTTCATCAACAATTAATATATCCAGAATACGCCGTATTTCCTATGGAATACGCCGTATTCCAGCCCTGACATAAGACTATAAATACAAACCCTATACGGGAGTTTTTGATATCATTCACTCACCACTCTCAATCACAACCAAATTTCACCATTCAAAGGCCCCAAGATTAGTCCCAATAGTTAGGAGATCCAGAAGAGAAGGTCTCGTATCATCACATTAGGTTTAATCATTTGATTTTCATAATGATTTCATCATGATTTCTATTTATTCTTTGTTTAAATTATTTTATTATGCTTTTACATACATTATGGGCTAATACGCTTGGGTGTTAGCCATGTATGAATATTATATGATAGTTATTTTCGTTTATTTAGATTTAATGTTTAGTATTCTTTAGTTTATGTGTTTATCGTTCAATACGTGCTTGTTTATATGTTTGAGTATTTTAAATCTAGCTATCGCATGGACCAAGTGGGTACTAGATGTATATTATGTGAACACTTAAGTTAGCATAGTGCTCTTCTCGCATGGACCAAGTGGGTACCATAGATAAATCACATAGATTTAGTTGACACAACTTAATGCATGCTTCTATTCTGATAGGTGCATGGACCAAATGGCCTAAGAGATTACATGTGTAGAGGCTAGATGCATGGACCAAGTGATCTAGCCTAGGTCAGTTAGGAGTATGGGGGTTGTTAGCCTTAATAGTTTTTATTAGAAGTGATGGTCATTCACATTTAGGAACTTTGTAACGCGTGTTAGATATCGTGATAGAATAGTCAACGGGCTCGTGGATTGGGCTAAGCTAATTGGTTAGAAGTTATGTTAAGCTAGCCTTATATCAATCCATGTCCAATCCAATCTAAACGAGCCCATGCCAAGCCCATTAGGGCATCTTCTACTTGTACTATATATACCCCTCAAGTATGTCATTTGAGGGGTGTGCTTGAGTGTGTGTGTGTGTGTGTTTTTCCTTGAAGCAATATACAACTTATTGTTTTCATCTTCTTTCCTTTATCTCTCTAAATACATACGAATTCACATTCAAGTCACCACGTTCTATTCTTTATCTTTCTATTCTATACGCATAACTGTTTCGTGAGTTTGTTATACGTGTTTGTGTTGATAAGGTATTCATGATAAAAGGGGTTTAACAATTGGTATCAATCGCCTAACAATGGTTTAGGAGTGTTTGTGTTTGTTTTGAAGGGTTACGTGTACTGCTCACGTTAGTCATCTTTGTCACGCATAAAGCTTTAATTTTTGCACTTAAAAATTCAAGATTCTTGTGGTTTAAGGTTTATTTGGTGCTAAAGTTTCAGTTTTTTGCAAAAAGTTCGAAGCTTTACGTGTTTTGAATAATTTTTAAGCTCATTTTTGGTTCATTGGTCATTTCTACTCGTAACTTTTCTAAGCACTTTGGGTGAAAAGGTCAACATTTTGGGTTATTTGAGTGTTTTAAGGCTATCGTGCAAGCGAAATTGTTTGAATCGTTGGAATTTTTTACGAGTAAGTCAAAACCCTAGTTCTACGCCGTAAGAAAAGTCAACGTCCCCGTGTCACGCAGTAACTTTCACGCATAACTTTTGGCTAAGAATCTTGAGCATCAAAGGTTACTCGGTGCTTCCTCACTTGGATAAGTGTGTGGAACACTTCGACTTGTGGATATCTTTTCTGTTGTGACGGTGTGAAGGATTTTTGGTTTTACACCTAAGTTTACGCATAAGCATAAACGCTTACGAGTAACACTCTACGCATAAGCACACTTACGCGTAAGGTTTTTACGACTAAGTCTTTTTGTTTACGCATAAGCCCAAGGTTACGCGTAAGATACTTTCTACGCATAAGATCCTACGCCTAAGATCCTACGCATAAGATCCTACGCATAAGCACCAACTCTACTCGTAACTTCTTCTCTCTACGCCTAAGCTCTTCATTTTCAAAAAAAAAAAAAAAAAATTAAGTTGGCGGGAAAACTTGAGTAAAATTTAAATTTTTGAGGAGACTAAACGTTCAATTTTTACGCGAAATTCAAAATTTGGTATAACTGAAAATTTTGGTCAAAATTCAAATTTTGGGCCTAAATTCAAAATTTTTCGTCAAATTTGGCGTCAAAATTGTCATAACTCAAATTTTTCATACGATCTTAGAATTGATTTTTATAGTGAATTTCAAATTTTGGGAAAAAAAATTTTACGCCTAAGAACCGTGTTTACGAGTACGACTTTCAGAAAAACTTCAACTGAGCTTAATCTTCATCAACCACAACTCTTTTATCGTTGAATCGATCCTACATCAACTTTATCATACATACCTTCCTCAATGGCAACTCGCGGATCGTCTCAAAGCGCTTTCTTTGATTCATTCTTCAATGACCAAAACATTAGTCCAACTACACCAAATAACAACCAATGGATTTCATCGTATAATCCGCAGCTTGCTCAACCGAGTATGCATATGGGTCAAGGAGGACAAATGGTTGATGTTATTGGAATCGAATGGATTTGCTACGGGTATACAAATGGGGAATCGATGCAATATGCGAGGCGCTTTGTTGGACATCACGGGTCGATTATGAATCGAATATGGGATATCAAAATGGGAATAACTATTTTATGACTTGACTCGAATGCTACCTCCGAACCTCAAAGCAAAAATTCGGGTTATTTTGATTCGTAATCTAGTGTCAAACCAATGACGAAGCTTGAAAGGCTCAAGTACATGTTGTTTGTTAGTACGAAAGAAGAGTCGGGAATTGAGTTGGTGATGAGGAATACGAATTCATGAATCCGGGACAGACAGATAAAGCAAACTCATCATACAATCAACCAAAGAGGACACAACATCAAGTGCTACTTTTGACTCACCTCCTGCTCACGACACGAGATCCACTCAATGAGGTACCAAATTATAGTAATGTTGCTAATTCGTTTACTCATGAGAAGCCACATTCTGTGTCTCCCGAACCTTATTATGACACATATGTGGGGGAACAAGTTAATAGCAGTGTTAACTATGAAACTCCATATATGGATCCTAATGGAGGTCAAGTTGCACAGAATGGTGCTAATGATGAGGAAACACGTGCTTACTTTGAAACATTAATTAATAACTGTGGTATTGAGATTGAGAAAGTCCAAAAGGTCAGTCGCGAGGTTAAGGCCGCGAATAAGAAATTGACCGCTGAGCTTGCGAGTTACAAGGAGAACGCAAAAGCTTTTGAATTTCACAAAAACAAAGAGTCAAAATTAGAAATTGGTTATCGAGATTCTGTTTTAAGCGAAAAAGAATTGCAAATCAAGTATAACACACTTGATGTGAATTTGAACTTGAAAATTAAATCTTTAAACAAGGAAATTTCTGATTTAAATAACGAACTTTCTAAACAAAAGAAATGTTTTCTAATCTTGAAAAGAAAAGAAGCGATTGATTATCGATTTTCAAAACGAGAAGACTCTCTTCTTGATGAAATTCTTGATAAAAATGAGAAAATCCAAACTTTGGAAAATTTGCTTCTTAAAACGGGTCATTCTGCTCAAACAATCAAGATGCTTTATAATCAAATAAATCCGCGTTTTCATACTAATAATAGAATGGCACTTGGTAACGACCCTTCTTCGTTCCTCAAGAAAGCTCAGAAATCTCAGAATGTGTTAAACAATGGAAATGTTTTACATGAACCCATAATTGTTCGTGATTCTCTTGAAACGTTAGAACTATTTGAGGAGAGTAGATCAAAAATGAAACAAAAGAATTCGGAAATCAAACCCATTGATTATAACAATGGAACAAAATTAACGGAATTACTTTTGTTAATCAAAAAGAAAAGTCAAAGTTCTCCATCACACCAAGTGTTTCAAACAAAGCGTCAACACCTGTTTCAAAATCTGTTTCAAAACCAGTAGTTGTCTCAAATTCTCTTTCGAACATTGAACAAATGTCTTCAAACAATCCTTTTAACACAAGTGATGCGAGAAGTATTTTAGAAAATGTGAAAACTAGAATTATGGATCTTCAAGACACTGTTAAAACTAAAACCACTATTACACCTAACAACTGGTTCTCTAGTTTTGACATCGAACAAAGAAAGTTTTTTGAAACTCAAATTGCCCGTCAGCTGAATGCCATCAATGCAAGGGTAATTCATTTTGAACAAGCGTTTTTGAAAGAAACAACTGACTTTGTCAAGGACCATAAATCCCTGGTAAAGCAAGCTAATGAATGTTTTAAACACATCAAAGTTTTGGAAAATTTGAATGATTCTCTCTTCAAGATG
Organism: Chrysanthemum lavandulifolium; assembly: GCA_022545495.1. Classification (NCBI taxonomy): domain Eukaryota; kingdom Viridiplantae; phylum Streptophyta; class Magnoliopsida; order Asterales; family Asteraceae; genus Chrysanthemum; species Chrysanthemum lavandulifolium. The sequence goes on along the minus strand of CM040245.1, from coordinate 172,023,842 downwards.
TGATGACTACCGATATCATGTCCATTATTTTACAAACATATTCGTTGAAGATCATGAAAGACTCGACCGAGACCTCCGCAATCGTTTCAAAATATGAAAAAGCTCTTGAAAAACTTGAAAAGAAAACGTGTCTTATTTTAAACGACTTGATCCAAAATCGAGGAATGCAAGTATGACAAGCGTCAGTATGAGCGTGCCTACAAGGACATGCAAGAGCAAAATGATCTTTTGAGATTTCAGATGGAAAGTCTAAAAGGAAAGGCTGTAGATACTAAGTTTGCAAAACCATTGACTGAGGAAAAAACAAATGTTCCCAAACCGGTTTTCAAACAAAAAATGTCTATTTCTCAGTTTGCTCCAAAAGTCAATGAGAAACATGATTTGTCAAAAATAGTCACTCCACAGTCTTTGCCTATTAAAAAGCGAATTATCAAAGGTTTTGAAAAACCTGTTTTTGATAAAGAAAAAGTGTTTACACATCGCAATTCTAAGACTAGTTCACGGAATGTGACCAATAATCCAGTTAAAGAATCTGTTGGTTCTAACAAAATGGTCAACAATCACTATCTAGAAGAAGCTAGGAAAAAGGCACAGACTCGAAAAGACGGAATTCTAGGTGAGACATCTAGGGTGATGAATTCTACAAGATTTCAAGGCACTGCTAGTAGTAGTAAACCATTACCTAGGAACACTCTACAAAAGACTAGGGATTGGCTTGCATCTAAGAGTAGTTGCGCAAACGAAAATGCTATGACCTTAGAAAACAACACTAGGAATTCTAGGTCCTTTTCGAACAAGAATCAATTTTCAAAAGACTGTAGTGACAAAGTTAAAGCTGCGGTTTTAAACAAGAATATTGAATTTATACATACTACATGTAAAAATGTGTCTTTTCACTAATCATGATGCATGTGTCCTACAATATCTCAAGAAAGATAATTCTCGTGCCAAGGCACAATCCACTAAGACACCAAATAGAAACAAGCCCGTTGATAAAAGACAAACAAAAGAAACCTAATAGGACGATCTCTTGGGACGTAGTTTTTCTAAAATGAGTCTTCCACGCATCGATAAGAAAACAACTCCTCGATCTTACCTTAGGTGGATTCCTACGGCAAAGTTTTCAACAAAATAGGTCTTAGATGGATTCCACGGGAAAGATTTTGATACTTGCACCAACACGTATAATAGTGACAATCATTCGGATAAGGAAGTCGATCCACTACAACCGTTGATAGTGATCACCCTCACCGTGAGGAATCATGTACTTCTAACAACGTTATTTGTGAAAATTCTTCTTCTGTGGATGCAGGTACTTGTAAAAGTGTTGAAGGTTCATATACCCCGTGTGGTAAAGAAGAACTTTATGCCTATTTCGCATGTGGAAATCCTTTTCTAGTTCCACTCTTAACCCCACTTTTACTTGTCCCAACTTAATTTCTCTTTCTTCAAATCTTCTTTGTAAATATTTTCAAAAAACAAAATACAAAATTTGAAAATCCAACAAAAGCAAAATATAAAAATACAAAACTTTCAAAAATACAAAAACATTTGAAAATCAAAAATCCAAAAATATTCTTCTCACGACATGTCTCTCGTATAATCGATATTCTGTACGTTTCTAGAAATGTCATTCAACAATGATACGGGCATGTACAGATGCTTGAGCGAGAGTTCTTTAATTTGTTTTCCAAAACATGTCGTTTCTCAAAATTTTCTTCATAATCAATGGCTTTCGTATACTTCAGTACGAAACCCGGACTTCAAATTAATGGCTTCTGAACACATCAGTTCAGGACCCGCGCTTCAAAGAAAGGAAAGTGCTTATCCAAATCAAAGGTTTTAAATATATTTTCAAGCACTTTTCCTAAAAACAATGGCTTGTAAGTATTTCCGCTTGCAACCCGATCTTTAAAGAAAGGAAAGTGATACGCAAAATCGATTTTCATAAATATCGAGCACTTATCCTAAAACAAATGAAGATAATTCTTCTCTAATTATCTTCAAAAGATTTTCAAAATCTTCATCATCTTGCGTACCATTGATTCAAAATTTTTCAAAAAGATTTTTCAAAATCTCTCACATTTGGTACCAAGATAACTCCCTCTAAACCCTTAATTGATTCCAAATTTTCTGTAAGAAAAATATGCTTTCCTTAAGGGAGAGTATAAAACCAAATTGTTCCAAAATTCATGCTAAATCAGTTTCTCTCCAAATGCTTTCCGAAAAACATATCTTTTAATCAATTGTGTTTCAAAAACATCATGGATATGCTATTTTGAGGGGAGAAACGTGATTAAAATGTGATCAAAAAGTTTAATGTTCGTTGTTTGAATCTCAAAAGAGCTCGACTCGGTTGAAACCAATGAATTGACGAGGAATCATGTACCATCTCGAGAAACTTTCTATGGACTTGAAATTTCAAGCTAGTTCTCTAGTGATGTAAACGTGTCTCGAATCGGTCTATTTCATTTAAAGTCGATCAATTCAAAAAGTGCGAACTCTACCCTCTCTGTGCAGATTTCTGTTAAAACAATATAAGCACATGTGAAGGGGGAGTGTTTCTGAAAATATAAAACTCTCACGGAGTGTTTCAAACATGTTTTCTATCATAAACACTCTGAGAGATGTTCAAGAAAAATGGTTTTATGGCAACATGGGACAGTCATGGAGTTATAAGGTGACTAAGGATAGAAATCCGTCCTATGATCCGCCAGAGTCGGAGGATCTACCCAAGGACATCACAAATAGTTTAGAACTAGAAGTCCTTAGGTATGATTGAAAAAGGAGTAATGTGAGAAAGGAGAAAGAAGGGTTGAATAATTAAAAGAAAAGTAATGAAAAGGGTGAAAAGAAATAGCCCTCCATATTCAACCTTAGGCGTAAACCGTGTTCAATTCATCACTCTTGGTTGTCACTAGATGACACTGGTATTTAAGACCAAGACGTCATGGACCCAGTGACGCACTGCACTAAACCTTCTTGCCACTCAATTCCTCTTAAAAGGATTTGTTTCATTCTCACTGGGAACCCTACATAATCTATCGACTTTCTCTTAGAGATCGTTGATATGGAAGAAGGAGACCCTCTCCCTAGTCTCCGCTTAGGAAAACCAAAATGCACTATTGAGTCTAGAGCCACGAGATTCATTAAAATATCTCATAGGAACACTTGACATGACATCGCTTGCTGTTCATCAATAAGGGCACAAGTGATATATTCTAGAGTCCTACTCAGATCTTAGCAATCTGCCGAACATTTATGAGAAGTTTCACATCCGTGATCTTGATGATTGAATGGAAACTCCGCCAGGTCAACATCAAGTAGCCCGACGGCAGTCAGTCACGGTAACTCCCGTGGATTACGCTTAGTGTGTCTCAAGCGGTTACTGATCGTGAGGTGATTCTTGGTGTACCTCAACGACTCATCCGAATCAGATGTACTTCGGATATCGTGTTATCTCACTTGTGGGACTCCGGTTCGAGAACGGCCCTTGTGAGAATTAGAGACGTGTTTTCACACTATGCTGTTAACACCCTCAAAATTCAAACTTGTAAGTGCCGGAATCCGCTTATTACTAACCTGTTTTTAGGTTTTCCTCTTATGGAAGCTCCGGAGCGGATGGATCGTGCAGACTCGCCACATGCTCATACCAACAACACATGAAAGTTCTCATCAAAATCAAAGGCAACTCAAAGTTAAAGATGATTTTTTTGTCAATGTCAAAGAATCTACAAAGTGTAAAGACTCGAGAACATCATCATTGGAAACTCAAAGTCAAATAGAAGTGTGAGCATGGTGGAGAAAGATGTGGAGATACCTAACCAACGAAGTTGACAACGGCAGACAACCACATTAACTGATCACAAAGCATGAAGGAACAAAGAATCAAGACTATTCTATATCTACACGTAAAGTTCAAGCTCAAGGAAAGTAAAGATCTTATCAAGTGGAGCATCTTTTGAATGACCACCCCTTAGGGGGAGATTGTTAGCCTTAATAGTTTTTATTAGAAGTGATGGTCACTCACATTTAGGAACTTTGTAACGCGTGTTAGATATCATGATAGAATAGTCAACGGGCTCGTGGATTGGGCTAAGCTAATTGGTTAGAAGTTATGTTAAGCTAGCCTTATATCAATCCATGTCCAATCCAATCCAAACGAGCCCATGCCAAGCCCATTAGGGCATCTTCTACTTGTACTATATATACCCCTCAAGTATGTCATTTGAGGGGTGTGCTTGAGTGTGTGTGTGTGTGTGTTTTTCCCTGAAGCAATATACAACTTATTGTTTTCATCTTCTTTCCTTTATCTCTCTAAATACATACACGATCTATCATTCAAGTTACCACCTTCTTTAATTAATCTTTCTTATACGCGTATGTGTTATTGTTTAGTATTATACGCGTAACTTGGGTTACGTGTGTTGGGTTTGCTTGGTAAAGTGATAAGGTTGATATTTGTAGTGGTCCTACAATTGGTATCAGAGCAATTGTACGCAATTTGAAAGGTGATGTCTGTGTTAGATGAGATGAGATCTGAGGAGTGAATTATTGGAAGAGTGGTAGGCTGTGTGTGATTAGGTTTTGGTAAATGAGTGATATTAGGGTTAGTATTTAATAATCGTATATCATCACATGTATGTGATATTAGGCTGTGTGTGATGGGCTTATGACCGTGTTTCACATTTCCATTGGGCTTGGTCCGATTTATCTACTCTTGGGTTGAATGGTTTTTTGAACCGGGCTTATATCACACGCTGGTTTTTGAGTTGGAATCTGATTGGGTATAATGGACGGTAAGGGTTTATCTGATTATTGGTTAAGTAAACTGTTAGAGTTGGGATGAAAAACTATTATCCAATGTATTTTAATACATTGTGTTTAATTTCGGTTTTATTCGGCTAAATGAGTGACATTTTTGGTTGTCACGATAATTTTCACGAGGATACACGTTCACGGCTAAAGGTTTCGATGAATTTGAAGTGTGATCACCGAGATGACCCTTTATTATTTATTTGGGTTTGAAGTGACGTCTGACGGGCGAGTTTACTTATTTTGTCTTCTTTCTTTCTTCCCTTCCGCGAAGATGACTTGTCTGGGCAAATATATTGAGTGTGATGAAGACTTGCTATCTAGTTACTTTTGTGATTCTTTCTCTCTTAACCCACAAAGTAGCTATCACTTTTAGTGTCTCACGTAGTTGAGGATACGTCAAGAGGTTTTGTACAATGGGTACACCATTCTTTTTCACAAGGATAGTACAAGATTAAGTAACTATTCCGGGAGATTTTACTTCATACTCAAGTTCGTCATATTGGGTTATCCTCACATGTGGTTACTATAGACAGCCGTTGAATTTTGATACAGGGGGTTGAAATGAGTTAGACAATTTCAAATGGTATTGTTCATCGACATCTTCTCACGGTCGATATGATTTATGATAGAATGCTTCGATTAATGCTTCATGTACACAATTGTATGTCGATTCCGATAAATCATAACCATCCGGGAGAGAAATGTGTACATTATGGGTGATTTGATATATGAAAGATAAGCGGAATGCATTTGGTGAGATGAAGATGTTGATATCTTATTCCTCCGAATGGACAATCTTGAAGAAGGTCGAGTCGACGTCTTTTCTACATTTTCATTGCGTGGTAGAAGACTAAAGACGGTTCTAATTTAATTATCAAAAGACTTCTTCAATTCGGAAATTCATCGAAAGGTTGTCGGTTTGGGGAGAGCACTAATTAGGGAGAGCAAAAGGTCGATTTAATCCCTAATTAGATTTGCTCATATTGTTCTTCGCAAGTAAAGAGATGGCGGTGAGAAGATTCATGAAGTTTGAAGACTATGAAGACACTCTTGGAGTCAGCTTTGCGCTTATGTTTTGTATTTGCTTTTGCTTGTACGAAACATTGTAAGCAACTCCCGTATGACATCACTTGGGGAGAGATTGTTAGCCTCGCTTAAGTGAAGTCATTACGGAAATTGCATTAGTTTCTTCTTTTACTCATTCTCAAGGACTAGTTTAGTCAATAGTGCTAAGTTAGACTTGTCTAAGTATAAATACCCCTCCTAGTCCCAACTAGGAGCGTAGGAAGTTCACATTTTGTAAAGAAGTGTGTGTGGTTTCTTCTTCTTCTCTCTAGAAACACACACATCTTCCCCTTTTCTATCTAATAACAATACCATGTCTTTCTTATTCTTTGAGCTTCCCCGTCCTCCTGAACCACATGAATCACTAGTATTATCGGTCCTACAGGGGTATTGTCTGGAAGAAGCAGGAGAAAGAGGTAAGCAAGGAAGAAGCACCTTTTAATACTTGGTTAGAAGAGAATTATGGTAACTACGATGAGATTAATGAAAAACTAAGAAGATTTTGCATAATACATGGTATTGGCGATACTGGGATAAACATGAAACAAAATGGTATGCTAAACCATTAAATGCAATATTTGAAGAATGAATGGATGTGAACTCTCTTTACCATGAAGAGTTGACTGAAGAAACCAAGTCAGAGCTTTGGCTTATCTGGAATGACTTGTATGAGGATGAAGATAAAGAGTTGGAGGAGAAATTTGATCCGTATGCAGCTACGTTCGAGGAATGGTTAAAACGAACTCATGGAAATAATGAAAATATGCGCAGCAGAATTAAAGCAGAATTTGGTTTCAATGGAATGAATTGTTTCGAGACGAAGAACCAGGAACTGATGAAGATCTTGATTATATGGAATAATAGTTTGAACCAAAGTCTGATGCTTATTATGTTGATCATAAGGAGGAAGTTTACAAACAAAAGAGATGTGAATTACTTGGAATGCCCTACAAACCATACCCTATTATTTTGATAGAAAGGTATGAAGTTGCCAATTACTCATTGGGAACTAGTGAAAAATATGTTATTATAAGGAAACATGATTAAAAGGAATGCCAAGAACTAAAGAAAATGTAACAAAGTATTTCAAGAGATGGTAGATTTGAAGGGTGATGGAGCAATGGTGACAAGATTAACGTAAGGAAGAAGAAAGTTGAAATTGAACGACTTGGAAATAACCAAAAGTGCTTCCCGGGAGACAACCCGAAATGTTTTTAAAAATTTCTTTTCTTTTATTAGGTTACTGTTCATTTTGCAGAGTAGATACAATGTATCCATGTCCTTGATATTGCGTATTCCAATCTCAGAATCCGTACTTTTGTTTATTTATGTATTTTTATGATTTTTATTTTATAAACTATATGCCAGGCCCTTGATACGGCGTATTCCTGTTTCGGGATACGATGTATTCAAACCCTGGATGTAATTTGTTTTTTCATACAGATTGTTCAATACGGCGTATCCAATCTCAGAGATACGGTGTGTGAACAAAAGTCTGTATTACATCACCAAGGTAGTTTTACCCTAGCCTGACCAATATGGCGTATCCAATTAATGGATTACGCTATATCATTCTCCAGATCTGGACACGAACTTCTTGAAATTTTTTCTAACCCACTAACGCTACAAAAGTTGTCTTTTGTTTTTGCTCCATATACCTACAGGTTTGGTGAAGTATAAAAAGTGGTGGTTTACATATTCTGTCATTCTATGTGCTGCATAGCCATGCTGGAATACAAGCAAAACTCTTTCCTAGAATAGAAAAAGTAGCTCACATTCTAACCATGGAGGATCATTTCGAGCAATTTCAGGGGAGTTTTCCATTTCTAATTCTACCCACTTTAATTTTATGTATTCATTTATACAACGAGGAAGTTGTACAGTTCAAGTGGAGGGAGGTAGCTAGAATTAGAATTTTACTTGTCCTATCTATGAAAAATGACTAAAAATGGCTAAAATTATTTGTTTTTTCACAATTTTTTTTGTAGATCATTAGTAGCATAACCCGCACACAACAAACTTTGATACCATTTGTGAGAATTGAAACCGTTCCATTTTTACTATTTTACCCCAAATTTCACAAAAATATGAGTGTGCCAGTGGATTGATGTAGACTTTAGAGCTTGGCTTAGTATATCTATTCGTGACGTCAATAATGAGCACTGCATTAAGGAAACTTGGTATAGTCTGCTTTAATCAACGTAAAAGGAAAAATTATTAGGATTCACCCAAATGGCTCATGTCATTATATATGTTTGTTTATCAACTAACTACACTGGTTCTGTTTAAACCCTTTTGTTACCCTCATCTTTAGAGTAAGATACCCCTAGTATAACCTGTTGAGTCTATCTTTTCTTTTGTTACACCACTAAATGTTTTTGTATCGTTACAACCTTACACCTTAGCCTACCTTGTAGATTAAGTCCAATGTTTGGTTGCTAGTTGCTAAATGTGTCTCGTGTATTTCCTGTGTTCGTGTGAGTTTTTTGTTCGATTCTTTTCTAGTGAGATATTGGTCGAGAGAATTGCATGATGAAATGGGAATGTGAAAGTATGTAATTTGTGATATACCCTTGTACTATTACCATTACTAGTGTTTATTTCATTCAGATTCCTATACGATAACGAGTATTATATGATGGAGTATTATTGATAGAATGGTAAAGTAATGTACCATTTGTTTGATTTTTAGTTTATGTTAAGTTAAAAAAAATGATAAAAAGAAACAAAAATAATGTGAAGTTTCAGTATTTAGTTTAAGTGGTACGTAATATAAACCATTTATTTTTAGTGTATAGCGGTCGTAACATTGCCACTACTGTATTGTCTATTTTGGGATTTTATGGGAGTTGGTATGGGATAACCAACTTGGTATGTTTGATGATGTTGATCGATGTATATTCGAATCTAATTCGTGTATCATTAAAGCGTGTGTTTTATTTGTTAAAGCAAGAGTTAGTCTACGATAAATGTCTCTTTCGGGTTTGTGGTAAAGTAGTAGCTGGTAGCATTTGGTTGTGTCGGACTTAATCTATTTGTTTTGTTTAGTTTCTATTTACACCAATTATAAATGTTTCTCATGTCTTATCCTACCCTTATTCATTCTTCATCCAACCTTTATTTATTGAGATTAGGAATCGGGCAATCTCTAGTATCGTGGGCATTGTTACGATCATGTATTCGTCATTTTTTTCGCCCTTTCTGATATAATATTATTGGAAAGATTACTTAGTCCTAGAAGTTAGCTTATTCGAGTTAGGGAGAGAGCAGTCACAAGTATCATGGCCGTCGTTACGATCATGTATTTGTGATTTTGTCACCTTTTCTGGAATATTGGTATCGCTAGAGGCTATACAGAATGACAAACCCTTAAGCCTTCACATTTTTAACCCATTCTGCCATTGAAATTAATTTTCCTAGACTCTAGTAGTGGAGATGTGTATCCTTGACAAGCTTATGTTAGAGTACTCACCATGACTGTGCAATTGAGTGCTATACTAAATAATTACCCTAGATTAGTTATGAGAGATGAAGAAATTTCATTTCCTATTTTGTGAGGCGTAATGGTTATGCACTATCGGTTGAGTTCATTACTTTGATGCTTAATTTCTAAAACAATGTTTGGGATGTTTTACTAATTATTTAATCTAGAGTCTACTTAAGGACAAGTAGAAGTCAAGTGGGGGGATAGGTGATAAGTCCTAAAATGTTGAATATTCATTACATGATTATTGCTCATATATTGCATGTTTATATCTGAATTAAGACTTAAATTCCTTAGTTTTCCAATTCCAGTAGTTAAGGAGCAATATTACAAAAGACACGGAAAAAGACATGATTTGGAGTTGTTTTTTATGATTCTGTATGCAAGCTTTAAAATAGCATACGACGTATGAAATTCTGGCCATACGTCGTATTGATATCTGGATGAATTCACTAAGTATTGGTGAATATTGTAGCATACGGCGTATTTAACTCTGACAATACGCCATATTGGGAAGCTCTACAGTCAAAGACCAAGTCAACCAGTGAAGGCATACAGTGTATAAAACTCTGGCCATAAGCCGTATTGAAGATCTTATCTCCAGTCCAAGTATATCAAATATTTGAAGGTATACGGTGTATTTAACTTTGGTAATACGTCGTATTTAAAAGCTACGCAGAATATGCTTGGAATATACTTTCATCGTCAGCAATTAAGATATCCAACCCTGACAAAAGACTATAAATACAAACCCTATACTCGAGTTTTTGATATCATTCACTACCACTCTCAACCACATCCGAATTTCACCATTCCAAGGCCCTAAGATCAGTCCTAATATATAGGAGATCAAGAAGAGAATGTCTCGTATCATCACATTAGGTTTAATCATTCTATTTTCATATCAATTTCATCATGATTTCTATTTGTTCTTCATTTGAATTATCTTTTTGTATTTTTACATACATTATGGGCTAATACCCTTGGGTGTTAGCCATGTTTATGAATATTATATGATAGTTATTTTTGTTTATTTAGATCTAATGTTTCGCATTGTTTAGTTTATGTGTTTATCATTCAATACATGCTTGTTTATATGTTTGAGTATTTTAAGTCTAGCTATCACATGGACCAAGTGGGTACTAAATGTATATTATGAGAACACTTAAGTTAGCATAGTGCTCTTCTCGCAGGGACCATGTGGGGAAGGGTAGGTATCGCATGGACCAAGTGGGTACCACATATAAATTACATAGAGTAGTTGACACGACTTAATGCATGCTTGTAGTCGGATAGGTGCATGAACCAAATGGCCTATGAGATTACATGTGTAGAGGCTAGATGAATGGACCAAATGGTCTAGTATAGGTTAGATAGGAGTATGGGGGTATTGTCTGGACCAAGGAGATAATACGCATACATCCTGATGTCGCCAATACTTTACAATTGAATCATTTCACTAATAGACGTATAGCTAAAGTATAATAGGATTAACATGTCTAGAACTACTTTCTCTTCTTGATCACAACAAACATAGTTAATTAGTTTAGTTTACTTTTCTAAATTTGGAGTTATAATAATTAAATCAATCAATTAAAACCCCTTTTAAATCTGTAAAACTCATTAGGTTAAATCTAAACATACTATTCCTGAGATCGACCTCGTACTTACCCCACTGGCTATCTCTGATCGGTAGAATGCCTGTGAAAGGGTGTCCCTTAAGGTATAAGTCTGGTAAAATATAAATTTCAAACTTGAATAAAAATACATACAATGAAACACACATCAAGTTTTTGGCACCGTTGCCGGGGAATAGTTTAGTTTTAGGATTAATTAAGTGTGTTTTGTATTTTTGTTAGTTTAGTTCGGTTTTATTTGTTTTTATTTGTTTTTGTGTCTTCTGTTTGTTGTTAACTGTTTTCTGTCTCAGGTTAGGTATACTGCATATTCACTTCCATTGGATACGGTGTATTTCTTGATACTCAAATACGGCGTATTGCTTATTGCATACGACGTATTCATTGCTGATACATATTAGTTTGTCTTGTTTAAATTTTCATTTTCTTTTTCTTATTTTTAGTTTTTAATTTCTTTAGTAGTTTGTTATTTTAATTTTTATTAAAATTTTTTAAAAAAGAAACTTGAAAATATAAAAAAATCATTATTAATTATCTATACGGCGTGTTGATTTATTTTGATACGGCGTATCAGTTTTAGTACAATAGTGGTATTCTGGGTGATTGGGTTTAAGATTGAATACGGCGTATACAGTTTTCAGTATACGGCGTATTAAGTGAACAGTAACACTGTAACACCTCCAAAATACGGTCCAGCGGAAGCATACAAACTTTGGGGTACTACCATCTTGGTATCACGACATAAGGTACAAAGAATGGTTTTTATTTCATTCATTTTATAAGATTCATTAACAAAAACATTAAGTTTTCATTATATGAAAATGGTGCGGAAATAGGCCCAAAAAGAAGTTTAAAGCGGTCCCGATTATTCATCAGAGTCGCCTACGACCATGCCCCTTGACAAGCGTCTTCCAATAGTGAGTTATCGCCTTAAACCTGATAACACATGCTAAAATGGGTCAGCTTACGCTGGTGAGTTCATAGAGTTTAATTAAAAAATTAAGTAGTAGACATGATAAAGTTTAATCGCTATGTGTGACTATGGCAGATATACAATAAACGTTCCAACAACAATCATTCCAACAATAATCCATCAACACAATCAAGATCTCAGCAGGGCCCCAGGCAACTCTATACAGGCATAGTTGTAGCAAGGCCTAGAACACATGCTACCCAGGTCTAGGTCGGATACAGATGTCTAAGTCAACAACGGTCGCGTGTCTAACCTTTCCTAGCCAACACATTAGCAATTTAAAAAAAGAGTAGTGGCAGGTCCAAGAAATAGTTTGACTTACATTTACTTATATAAACATATAAGGTTTCAATCACCAAATTAAATATTCCAAACAACAGTCATTCTCAAATAATGTTCACATATTCAATTATGGTTGTTAAAAGCAGCATGTATTCTCCCCCAAAGTAGTTATGAAAACCTTTGAAAAGAGGGGCTATGAAACTCACCTTAGCCATAGAAATGCACTATTCACAACTAACACGACTGGCATCTAAAGCTAATCTCCACGGCATCCAGAAGAAGGTACGACGAGTACGATATAATAGAAACGGCGCAACCTAATACGTATACGATTATCTTAAAATATGGCTCATAGTATAAAGAAGTCAATAAAAGATAATGTGTCGTAGTTTTTGTGGATTTATTCATGTTATTGTTTTCAAAAGTCCATTATCAATACTCAAAAGTTTAGTTTTGACGTTTCGTGTGGTGGTAAGAAACATAGACGCGACGTACAACTCATGCGAAAGAGGAGAAGACGTTGGCATAGTCGAGACATACTGACTAGAACGCACGCCGAAAAGGAAAAGACATTGAAAAAGTCAAGAAATACTGACAATACTCAAGCTAGTCAAAGAAGACTTGAAAATAACGACTACTATTTATGTAATATAAATAGGTTAACTTCTGGTAATTTCCCAATAATCCCAAACGTACATGTTTATAATAAAAGATAAGTTTCCATTTATCGCTTGATTAATAAAGGCTTCACAATCGTTACTCGTACTTGGACGAGTTTATGATAAAGTACTTCTTATAAGGTATAACTATGTAGTATTCTATAAATGACGCGTTCGTTTACTCAACGTTCCCAAATCATTATGATTTTAATAAATTGTTCTATCAAAATAATCTTTCCCAACAAGTTTACAAAAGTTAACTTGTGTTTATAAAACACGAGTTACTATCTTAATTGATAAAGGTTTATAATTAAATAAAACCATATATGTCGACAATATATAGATAAATATCTCGTTATTAGTTTAATAATTGTCGATTGAACATTTTAGTCCATTACGAATCAAACATATTAAATTCGGTTCGAGTCTAATATGTTGTATTCGTCTCTAGTCTTAAATATCCGATTCGTCCAATATATTCCGATATTCATGATTCAATAGACTCAATATGTTCAAATAGACATATATCCCGTTTAGGACCGATATTATTTAATCCAATAGTTGTTAGTCCGATATAGTTATATAATTAGTCCGTTAAGAATTACAAGTTTATCCCATTTTTGTTTATTATATTTGAGTCTAATATCTAAAATATACCGACCCCTTTAAGTTGTCTAGTTCAAAGATTCTTATTTATAATTTGTGGGCTAGGAGCCCATAGACCATCATGCCCTCGTGGGCTTGACCCGTTTTGACCCTACACATAACCGAGACCAATTCTGAATACTGAACTGTCTGAACACCAAACTGAGTAGTATCAAATACCAAAATTTACAACTCTAAACCAACTATTCATTTTTAAACTTGATCCGATGCAAACTGTAACAACAATAACAACATACTCAATTCCTGAATTACACCAAGGACTAGTTTATTACCATCTATACTCATTAATAACCAAAAACCGTTTTAATCCAAACAACTCGCGTGATATACATCCAGATTCGACCCATGTTTAACCCGAGACACAAAGTAAACATGTAACCTAAGGATGAACAGCCAACCATGGGTCATCAGACCCGATAACAACTGAAAATGAAACAAGATACCAAGTTCCAGCTTGACCCGTGGTGAAGCTGGTCTGACCCTACCCGATCGGATTGACCCGACTCACTGAGTCAACCCTCACGAAACAGCAACAACAAACACTCTTTTACAATCGTTACCGCACGAGACCATGTTAACTTTTTAATCCATTTTCTCATCACAAAACCGAATTGAATATATATGTATAACCATATTACTATAAGTTTTATCCACGAAAACGTAACACGAATATGTATATCTAATTGGTTCCAAAAATAGAAAAATAAACAATATATAATGAAACAGTTGTTTTACCGAGAGAACGAGAGGAACGGCTCAGAGGTGCGATGGTGGTGTCTTTTACGAGTACAACATGTAACCAAGCCAAGCTAGAACCCTTTGAAACTCGTTAACATTAGAAACCCTAATGTTCGAATCTAAAACTTTAGATCTAGAACGCGTAGGTTAGGTTTAGGGCGCGTGTAGTATGTAGGAAGAATCACAATGTCCCGATCTATCGATTGGGATAGGCGGTGAGGTAGGGTGGTGGTGACCGGAATTTGGCTGGACTCCAGTGACGGCGCCGGAATCCTAGGAGAGGGTGGCCGGATATTTTAGTGAGAGAGAGAAAGAGAGAGAATTTAAGAGATAGAAAGTGGTGTGTCAAAATGAGAGGTGTGAGAAGGGTTGGGGTATTTATATACCCAGGAAGGACTAAACATGTATACTTGAAACTATAGGGGCGGTGGGCAAACTATCACAGGGACCATAGTTGTAACTTTTGTTATCTTTCTCGAAATGAGGCTCGGGGCTCATTTAGACTTGCAAACGATGGATTCATGACTCGGGAATTACACCAACGCGTTTAGAATAATACTTTTGATAAAAATGACTATAAATATGTCTCGTATCTCAAATTAGAGGGAAAGATCACTCTAATCGTTGTTTCTCCATTTACGGTGCATCGGGAGAATTACGGGTGTCACAAACACCAAAATTTTTTTATTCTTCGTATTTAGGTTTAGTTTTCTAGTATTGTTACACATATACTAATACCTTTTGTTTGATTTCGTACAAGATATCTCATTCAAGCTGAAGGGACAATTTTTTAAGGAGCTTCGGGATAACATATTCAGTGGTTCTGAATTTGAAGATGCTAATGAGCACCTGGAGAAAGTGCTCAAGATTATTGGTTTGTTTCACTCACCCGATGTAAGTCTAGACCATGTGATGCTGCGTATCTTCCCTAAGACACTTAATGGTCATGCAAGTCGATGAATTAGGACTATACCTACTAGAAGCATAACTACTTGGGCTGAATTGAAGACAAAGTTTTTAAGCAAGTATTGTCCACCCTCTAGGACTACAAAGAAGATGGAAGAGATCAACAACTTTAAGCAAGAACCAAGAGAAACACTCTACAAGGCATGAGGCAGATTTAATGAATTAATCTTGAAGTGTCCCCAACATGACTTGACTGAGGTACAGATTATGATCATCTTTTATAAAGGATTGGATGTAGCTACCAGGCAGATGTTGGACTCTCAAGGTCCAATTACTAAGATGAGCCATGAAGATGCTAAAATAACAATTCAGGAAATGGCTGGTCATTCTTAGATGTGGCATAATGAAGCATCTACTAAGAGTAGGAGTGAAGAAAGTTTGGAAGGTCTAAATGCACTAAAGGTTTAAGTGGCCAACCTTGGAAGGGATATGAAGAAAATAACTGAAAAGGTGCATTCAATTGAAGTAGGATGTGAAGTTTGCCATGGTAATCATCTATCCAAGGATTTCCCTTCAAAAGAGGAAGGGAAGACTCTTGAAGAAGCTTACTTCACACAGTTTGGGGTACCATACCTTGGACCTGGAAGATATAGAGCTAATGGACCATGTTTCTATCAGAGAGAAGATAAAACGTTTGGTTATTAGGAAAAGTGCTTAACTCTAGAAGTGATTTTGAACAAGTTCAGGGCTGAATCTGCTAAAAGGCATGAAGAGACAATACCAATAACTAACGACATCATGGGTGTCAATGAAGGGATGTTCATAAATCAAGGGGCTGCCATCAATGCACTTGAAAACTAAATAAGGCAGTTATCTAAGGTTCTTCAAGAAAGGTTTCCTGTGACTCTACCAAGAAATACAAAAGTTAACCATAGGGACAATGTCAAAGCCATAACTGTTATTAAGGAACCAATTTATCAATCATACATTGATGCTACTAATGAATTCCTATTGCCTCTAGTTTGTTTTTATAGGTTGAAGAAATGCTTAGGAAGGACAGAGGGGAATAAGACAGAGAGCAGGAGCTCAAGGCAACTAAATATGTGGTCGAACCTCATCAACCACGAGCACTTAGAGAGCTTGCAGATGAACAATATGGAAAAGGAGAGAAGCAAATTTTAACTAACCTTATGAAATTGCAGGTAAACATGTCAATCATTGAAGCTCTCAAGGAGACACCTGACTGCACTAAGCATTTGGAGGATTTTTTGAAAAGTAAATCAAAAGTTAGAGAATAGTCAAAGGTGATAATGGATGAAAGATGTTCTGCTATCTTGCAGAATGCAAAGGAGAAAGACCCAAGGAGTTTCACTTTACCTTGCACTATTGGTTTACTTTCTTTTAATAATTCCTTTACTGATTTAGGAGCTAGTGTAAGTTTCATGTCATATTCTGCATTCACTAAACTTAATCTAGGGGATTTAACTCCTAAAATATTAACTGTTGAATTGGCTAATAGGACTATTAAGAAAACTAAGGGAATTATTTAAAATGTGTTGGTTAAGATGGATAGATTTGTTTTCCCAGTTGACTTTGTTATGTTAGAAATCCCTGAGGATTCTAAAGTTTGACTCATTTTAGGAAGACCATTTTTGTCTACTACACATGTTAAATTTGATGTTTTCAAAAGAAAAGTGTCTTTCAGAGTAAGAAATGACAAAGTTATCTTTAAAAATGATAAACCGGTTACACTAACAAGTCCCACTATTTACATAGTAGATGTTGTACCAGAACCATGGGAAATAGAAATGGAAAACTGAAAAATGGGAGAGACCTTAGTGTTGAATAGGTCTATCAATCCAAATAATGAAGAAATGCTTGAACTTGAAAATCTTAATGCACGATTAATCCCAAATGGTGTAGATAATTTGGACTCAGATGAAGAATAGGGAGAAATAGTTTTACCTAATAATACTATTATTTACAATAATCTGAACACAATCTCACCTTTTATGAATTTTACTGATTCTGATAGTGATGAAGCTGAAATTATTAATATAGAAGAAATGGGTAAAATAAACCATATAGGCTTGACAATTAATACACCTTGATTATGTGATTTTGGAAGGAGAATTAAGAAAGATGACCCTTTTCTCTTACATTTTCCATGCATGATAGGTTTTACCATGGTTATTTTAACGAACTGCTCCCTATTAATTTGATTTTAAGAGAATTGTTTAACTCTATTATGGTAGAATAGTTGAAGCCTAGAGAAAACAATTTAGTTGCTGTAGTTAGGGATGTAACTTTTTCTCTTTTTAATGTCATGGATTTCACTGTTCTAGATAGCCTAGAGGATTATATGGACAAAGAATTAAACCAACTCTTTTTTGGAAATCCGTTCAAGCAAGTTAGCAACTTGAACAACGAGGAGTTTATTGGAAATTTTTCTTTTGAAAATGGTGATATTACGTACATTATGCCTAACATGATATACAGATTGTGAAATTTATCTCAGGTAGCTTGTAACAAGACATCACAAATTTTAATGATCAATGATAAAGACAAAGCACGAAGAATCATGCATCCGTATAAAACAGAACAAGAATTGTGTAAGGGATGCTTGGGACTAGGAACGGTTTACAAAAGGGATGAAAATATGATCGACGTAACCATTCATGGATATGTTCATTTCTACAATTCTGCATGGAGGAATTAAAGAGGAAGAGAGTCGAACTTGAACGACTGAGAAATAACCAAAAGTACTTCCCGGGAGACAACCCGAAATGTTTTTCAAATTTTCTTTTCTTTTATTAGGTTATTGTTCATTCGGCAGAATAGATACGCCGTATCCAACTTTTGAATACAGCGTATTCCACTCTCAGAATCCTTACTTTTATTTATTTATGCACTTTTGGGATTTTTATTTCATAAACTATCTGTCAGGACCTTGATACGACGTATTCCTGTTTTGGGATACGACGTATTCAAGCGCTGATCCGTACGTTGTTTTCCATACAAACTATTCAATAAGGCGTATCCAATCTCAGGGATACGACATATGAAAAAAAGTCTGTATTACATAACCAAGGTAGTTTTACCCCAGCTTGACAAATACGGCTTATCTAATTAATGGATTACACCGTATCGTTCTCCAGATCTGGACATGACCTTTTTGAAATTTTTCCTAACCCTCTAATGCTACGAAAGTAGTTTTCTACTGTTCGTGCTAGGATACAGGGTAAGAAGAAAAAGTTGCTCATATTCTAACCATGGAGGATCATTCCGGGAAATATCAGGGGAGTTTTATGTTTCTATATCTAACCTCTTTAAATTTATATATTCATTTGTACCACGAGGGCATTGTACAGTTCAAATGGGGGAGGTAGCTAGACTTACAATTTTACTTGTCCTATTCTATGAAAAAATGATTAAAATAGCCAAAACTTAAAAATTTTCAAAATTTTTTCGTAGATCATTGGTAGCATAACCCGCACACAACAACCTTTGATACTATTTGTGAGAATTGAAGCCTTTCCATTTCCACTATTTTACCCCAAATTCCACAAAAATATGAGTGTGTCGGTAGATTGATGCAGAATTTAGAGCTTGGCTTAGTATATCTATTCGAGACGTCAATAATGAGCATTGAATTAAGGAAACTTGGTATAGTCGGCTTTAATCAAAGTAAAAGGAAAAATTATTAAGATTCACCCAAATGGCTCATGTCATTATATATGTTTGTTTATCAGCTAACTACACTGCTTAGTTGACTGTTGGGAACTATGCTAAGTATGAATTATGCTGAAATTACTGCTGATGGATTCTGCCGAAGTGCAAGGATTCTGCTGAAGACTTAATTCTGCTGAAGTAATGAAACCGTGTAGATGGTTTCTGCGGAGATAGTTATCCGCGTATTCTATAGTTAGTTAGGATATGCAAGAGCTTTATTAGGAAGTTATATTGTATATCTTATTTAGTTTTATGTTTATACGTTTCTTGGTAAACTGGTTAGGGTTCCTTGTGTATAAAAGGAACACAATAGTATGAGTTATGTACGAGTTGAAAAACAAAGTTTTAGTATTATTAAAAGATCCATAGAGGATCAAAGTGTTCTTAGTTATTTGTGTTTGTTCTTGTGTTTAAATTCCGCTTGAATACAAGTTATAGAGACTGTCTTATATTGTGTTTGTGATTACATAAGCATTACTATCGATCTACGAGTGCTTTAAGATCTATCAAGGTCTATAGATTCAACAAGTGGTATCAGAGCCTCGGGAGAGTCTCTACGATACTAAGAACAGTCTTTCCTTTACACCCATACAACCAAAACAACCTTCAACATGCATGGATCAGATGATGGTATGGATGTAACCAACAACCATAACAACACCTCACTGCAACAACTCAGCCTCTCTAACAGCAATGCAAAGTTTCCTTACCTCAAGAAGGAGGAGTACGATTTGTGGTCAATGAAGATGCAGAACTGGATCTCCAACATTGATTGAATCTCGGGAAATTGTAAAGAAGGGAACAGTTTGAAGAGGACTATCACAGATCCCGATGGTAATGTTACTATTGTTCCTCCCAAATCATTGAAGAGATCTTGGCGGTTCAAAGAGCTCAAAGTAAGAACTATTCTCCTTCAGCTATTCACGAAGATCACTTGGGTGATTTTCACTACATCTTTGGATGCTAAGGATATATGGATGGAAATCAAGGCTAGGTTTGGTAGGAATGAGGAGTCCGGAGAATGAGGAAGTCAATGTTGAAACAACGGTTTCAAGAATTCCAAATCTCTAAAGAAGAAGGTATCCACAAGGGATATGACGGGTTTCATAAGATCTTGAGTCAGTTGAATCACCAAGGCAAAGCCAGATAATGATGATTGTAATTCAAAGTTCTTGCGATCTTTACCTCCATCTTGGTTGCAAGTTAGCATTGCCCTCAAAGCTAAAGGTGGGCTGGATATGCTCACTTTTGATGAACTATACAACAGACTTAAATCTCTTGAGCCTGATGTGAGAAGTCCTTTTCGTTCATCCACTCCTAGTCACACAGGTTTTGTTGGGGCCTCCTCAAATAGGATGACTTATGCTCCAAATCCTGTTTCCTCAACATCATCTTCTTACACTACTACTTCATCAAGTTCTCAACCTAAAACGAGTGGTGTTTTGGAAGATGTGATTCACTCTTTTGTTGCTGATTATGACACTCAGCAGCAACTAGCCTTTGAGGACTTTGAACAGGTGGATCCATTTGACATGGAGGAGATGAATTTGAAGTGGTAATCGGCAATGCTCTCAATGAACATCAAGAAGTTTGAGAGTAAATCGGGAGAAAGTTTGGGTTCCGGGGAAGAGATCCAAGAAGATTTAATGAAGCAAGGTCAAGTGCTTTACTTGTGGGCGGATGGGTCACTTCTAGAGAATGCAAGGATAGGAAGGCTGGTGATGAGGTGAGATATTCTTCTTATCAGCAGATTCAAAAGGAAGCTGGAAATTCAAAGGCTGGATCCTCCACAGCGCTTGTCACTATGTATGATAATGTCAATTGGAATCTGCATGAGCCTGAGAATGATGATGGTCCTGGCTCGGAGAATATTGGATTGCTGGCTAGCTGTAATTTAGAGGATAGGCATGATCAAGTTGCCTTAATGGGCATCTCTCAGGTACATAACTGTATTTTTGGTTGTAGTGAATGTTATAATGAACTTAAAGAAGCCTATGATGAATTGAAACCTAAATATAATGAATGTTATGTTGAAGTTGAGGCTTATAAACAGGCTTTAAAAACATTAGAAAGACAAAAGGTTTGGTTTCAAAAGAATCAATTGGCTTATGATGAGAAAATAAGGGTGTTACAATGTGATTTAGATTGTGCTAAAATTGATTTAAAACGAACAGAGAAAGAAAAAGGTGAGGTTGTTTCTAAAAACCAAGTGCTAAATGAGAAACTAGATAAAGAAATAGCTAGACATAAAGAATGGTTAATATCTGGTGACAATCTAGCTAGACATATCTATAGTAGTCAATTTGAGACCACAACAATAGGTTTAGGTTTTCAAAAGTATGTAGGATTAGAAGCTAGGAATGATGGGCGTAAAACTACACCAACAGGTTTAGCTAATTATGTTAAAGAAGAAACATTACATTCTGTCTCTGGACCCATTAGAGGAAAACATATGCCCATTGACCTTACCCTCAAAGTTGACTTTGATGGATCACACCATCTTTATGGAAAAAGTCAAAGACTTGCGGACCGATTCTTCATCTAATGACTTTGTCTCTTGTTGTGACAAATGACAAGTCCTCGACCAAGGGTCTACTTCTACTATCAGGTGTGATTCAAATGACAAGTTAGACCTTCCCAAGACCTTGCCCAAGCCTACACCCAAGACTGCTTACAAGCCTTTTAAAGTTGCTGCTGAGGAATCAACTTCCAAGCCAGTTTCTTCTGAAGACTTTTCTTTTAATTCTTTGCACAATAATACTTTTAAGTTTGCTAAAAACAATTCTGTTAATTCTTATGGTTTGAATGCTTTTGCATGTAATAGAACATCTTTTACTTTGAATAAATCTTCTAAAAATAAGACATGTTTTGTTTGTGGAAGCAAATTTCATTTGATTAAGGATTGTAATTTTCATGAGCAAAGAATGGGTGCAGGTGCTGGTCAAAAGAAATCTAGACCAATGTGGACAAATATTAATGATATACCATCTTTTATTCCACAAGAAACTAATAAATCTTCTCCTTGGAGAAGATCTGTTACTAGCCCTTATGTGAAACCAACAAGTTCATATTTTCAAAAGGGTTATTGGCCTGGATGTGTTGACTCAATGTATGATGGGATGGGAACTTGGGGTACTGCTGTGAAGCCCTCAGCAGGTTGTTCTAGGACTAGAAAGGGACCAAATTTTCAATGGAGGTCCAAGAAGAATGGTGGATCTTTTGTTTCTACATGGCCTAAATCTTGTGATCCACATATGTGCTCAAGTCGAGAATGACTTGAGTCTCCATAGTGTACTTATATTTTGTATATTTTTGTTGTAGGATCATCCTCTTAAGCATAAGGACGTTGGCATTGTTGATAGTGGTTGTTCCGAAGCATGTCGGAAGCAGAGAAATGATGCATAATTTCATACCCATTAAAGAAGGAGGCAATGTCACTTTTGGTGGAAGTGATGGTAGAATCACAGGGAAGGAACCATCAAAACACCTCAACTGGATTTTGAGAATGTGTACTATGTTAAGGAACTGAAACACTTCAACTTGTTCTCAGTCTTACAAATTTGTGACACCAAGAACAAAGTATTCTTCTCTGAGGATGAATGTCTTGTGCTTTCTAAAGACTTCAAACTACCAGAAGATACAGCAATTCTGCTGAGAGTTCCTAGAAATCACAATCTATACACATTCAACTTAAATGATGTTCAACCAGAAGGTGATCTAACTTGTTTGGTGGCAAAATCATCCTCGGATGAGTCTACAAATGGCATAGAAGGATGGCTCATGTGAACTTGAAGACCATTAACAAACTTTCAAAGCGGGTCTTGTTCAAGGACTTCCTTCCAAAGTTTTCACCAATGAACATAACGTGTTGCTCGCAAAAAGGAAAGCAACACGAGCCTCATACAAAGCCATTACGGTGGTGAGCACTATTTCGAACCTCTTGGTTGCTACATATGGATCTCTTTGGTCCAACCCAAGTCGGGAGTATTGATCATAAGTATTTATGTCGGTAATCATGATGACTATAGCGATTTTGTTGGGTATTCTTTTGAGAACTAAAGATGAAACATCTCCAGTTTTAAAAGAATTCATTACCCTTGTTGAAAACCAGTTGACCAAAAGGGTTAAAGTAATTCGGTGTGATAATGGGACAGAGTTCAAAAATGTTGTATTAATCGAACTCTGTAAGTCTAAAGGGATAAAAAGGGAATATAGCACTCCAAGAACCCCACAACAAAATGGGGTAGCTGGAAGAAAGAATAGGACCTTAATAGAGGCTGCAAGATCAATGCTGGCAGACTCTAAACTACCCACTATGTTTTGGACTGAAGCAGTTAGCACGGCTTGCTATGTACTCAACAGGGTATCCATCACTAGACCTCATTTCAAGACACCTTATGAACTTTTCACTAGGAAGGTTCCTTCTATACATTACCTCAAACCGTTTGGATGTCAAGTGACCATTCTGAACACCAGTGATCCATTGGGGAAATTTGATGAGAAAGCTGATGAGGGGTATATTGTGGGTTACTCAGCTCATAGTAAGGCTTATAGGTATACAATTTATCGCTAAGAAGATTGAAGAGACTCGAACACGAGATTTCTAGAAGATAAGCCTAATGTTCAAGGACAAGGTCATGTTTGGTCTTTTGATCTTGGTTATGGCGATTACTTGGGTTATTCTAGACATGTGGCTAACCAAAATGCAGATACGAGAGTCTCCCACCGACAATGCGGTACCATGGATCTCGACTGACGATTGTGAGTTTGAGGATGATGAACATCCTATTATTGTACCTTCCTTCTCCCCAACCATTTTGCGGTGATACTCCTAAAGTTACCTCTTATGAGAGTGAAGATGAGTCACACTATGCGAGAGGACCTTGCTAGGTTTAAGAAACAAGAGTATGCAACTAATCTTGAAGTCGAGAAGTTTGATGGGAAGGTTGCAAGAGAAGCGGTCGGTGGAAACAATGATTCTCCGACGGTGACCTGTTTCTCCTACCATCACCAAATCTGCGATAGCCTCTTGTTTCTACTCCAATTTCTACTAGAGTGTCCATGGACTTTGGAGAACCTTATACACGATTTCCATGTCCTTGGATCTTGGTAATCATCAACCAAAAGTTGGCATCTTCACCTCACCTTCCTATAGCGGTGATTTTGAGCCAACTATGACTAATCTTGATACATCTATTGAAGTCAACCCCATTGCTACAAAAGGATCAACATTGCTCATCCTCAATCTAATGTAATTGGTGATCTTTTAGTACTGTTAGAACTAGAAGGACTGTGACAAGTTTTAAATATGGACGAGTTGCTTTTCTTTCCTATGTCTCAAACCAAAGAAAGGGACAATCACATGGACTTTAAGCATTGTCATTTGCTTGTTTTCTTTCTCAAGTGGAACCAAACAGTGTTACTCAAGCTCTTGAAGATTCAAGTTGGCTCAAGCAATGCAAGAAGAGATGAAACAATTTCAAAATCGCAGGTTTGGATCTTGGTACCACTACACGATGGTAAGTATGCAATTGGGACAAAATGGATTTTGAAGAATAAAAGAGATGCAAGGGGGGTTGTGATTAAAAACAAAGCAAGATTAGTGGCTCAGGGGTTCAGGCAAGAGGAAGGAATTGATTATGATGAAGTGTTTGCACCTCTTGCTAGAGTTGAGGCCATTCGAATATTCTTGGCCTATGCATCCTACATGGGGTTTATGGTATATCAGATGGATGTCAAAGGTGCTTTCCTGTATGGTGAAATAGAAGAGGAGGTTTATGTCACTCAACCCAAAGGATTTGAAGACCCAGATCATCCTAAACATGTTCACAAGGTTGTAAAAGCTCTCTATGGACTTCATCAGGCACCAAGAGAATGGTATGCTAGGCTTTCAGCATTTCTGCTAAAGCATGGTTATAGAAGAGGTGCCAGTGACAAAACACTTTTCCTAAAGAAGAATTCCACAGACATCATACTTGTTCAAGTTTACGTGGATGACATCATATTTGGCCCCACTAAAGAAGCTTGGTGCAGGGAGTTTGAGGAGCTGATGAAGGGAGAGTTCGAGATGAGTGCTATGGGGAGCTTACTTTCTTTTGGGTCTCCAAGTTCAAGAGAAACGATGGTATTTTTATCGGTCAAGATAAATATGTGAGGACATTTTGAAGAAGTTTGGTATGGAGAATGTCGAAGCGCCACTACACCTTATGAAGCTCCAAAACCTAAGAACAACATTGAACCGGATCCATTGTGAATGTTCACTTATACTGAGATCTATGATTGGTTCATTGATGTATTTAACGACTTCTAGGCACGATATTACCTTTCTTTGTGAGTGTTTGTTCTAGACATCAAGTCACTCCTCTTGTTTCCCATCCGAATGCGGTCAAAATATCTTTAAGTACCGAAGGCCAACCCCATTTAGGTCTTTGGTACCCAAAAGAGTCTCCTTTTAAGTTGGAAGCATATAGTGATAGTGATTATCTTTGGTGCAAATCGGATAGGAGATCCACAACCTGGAGGTTGCCAATTCCTTGGTAAGAGATTGATTTCTTGGCGGTGCAAGAAACAAACTATTGTGGCTACCTCAACTCATCAAGCAGTATGTTCTCTTTGCAAATTGTTGTGGTCATGTACTATGGATACAAAATCAATTGTTGGATTATGGGTTTAACTTCATGAACACAACAATTTTATTGATAATCAAAGTACCATATGCATTGTTAAAAATCCGTTTTCACAAGAGAACTAAGCATATTGAAATCGAGCACCACTTTATAAGAGATGCATATGAAAACATTTGATAAAAGTGGTTAAGATTCACACTGATGATAATTTGGCAGATTTATTGACAAAAGCTTTTGATGGACCAAGGTTTCAACACCTAGTGGTCAATATTGGGATGCTTAACCCTTAACTGCAAAGTTTAAGGGGAGGCATATGCCTCATGGGAGGATTCATGTTGTAAACTTTTTAAATTATTGTTTATATTTATGTTTGCTAACACTAACCAGCTAATGTTCTTTTAGCTTTTGTTTGTCTTGGTTTGGTTTGTGTGTTTCTTTGTGTCTGTTTTGTAGATTGCATATTTAAGTTGATGTTCACCATGGTTGGTTTATTGGAAAATGGTCAAGTAATCTTAGAGCTTGTTTCTACTGAAGATAAGTACAGAAGTGATCTAATTTTTCTACTGAAGAGAAGTATTGAAGTTAAATTGTTCATTCATTCAAGAAACAGTTTACAGCTTACAGCTTATAGCTTACAATCAACTTCAAATGATAATACAAGACCATTTCTATACAAGATCTACTAAACCTATACTAGCTCCTATCATCTACTAGCTCATATCATATATTCCAAACGCTAGATTTGCTTGACTAGTACGACGAAGAAGCTGAAGACAAAAATGGGAAGGATGGATTGATGAAAATGAAGATGAAGCTGGTGGAAATGGTAGATGGATGTGTGATATGACAATCTTCGGTTGTTCCATCTACTCGTTCCACCATAAAGCAATCACTCCATCTTCCTTTTGCCCTTTCCCTTAACGATATGAGATGAAGCACCAAAACATGGTGTAGGAAGAGCTAACACCACCTCTCTTCTGGCACGTGGCCTTGGTTGAGGTTGAGGTGTTAAAGGTTGGGGGTGTGATGTCCTCTTCTTTTTGAATAGTGGATCTAGACGCGCAGTGGAGTCATCAGAATCACCAGAAGACTCGCTTGGATCTACTACACTATCATCTTCAGAAAAAGGGAGAAATGGGGACTTCAAAGGTCGTGGTTCATATGGATATCGAAATAACGGGCGTGAATCATCACTGGCTGATGATGATGATGTTGAGGATGATGGAGAGGAGGTTGGATCAATGACCTCTGGTTTGGTAGACATGGCTATTGATGATGATTTTGGAGCATTGGAGAAATTAGGGTTTGTGAAGATAATTGGGGGTAAGTGGTGTGTTTTAAGTGTGCATTGGGACTATCTTATAGGCGGATTCAAGGCTTTATGACTATTAATGCGAGTTGGGTGTCACAGTAAACAGATATTTACTGAAGAATACTTAGCCACTTGAGCTATTTCTGCTGATTGAACTTCTTCAGCAGTTTGACCATTGTTTCTACTGAAGTGTTAAGTTTGAACATGGTTGAACTTATTTTACACGTAAGATATGGGCAACATTCAGTTCTGATATTTTTGACCATAAATTGGGTAACTTCTACTAATACCTTTTTCACATATCTTCGCCTAAAATTAACTGATTCCCTCTTCACTCGATTTAAACACACTTCCAGTTGCGTGAATCATAACCCATTATCACAATTTCTCATGGCGCTTCTAATTAAGAAAGATCATAACAAATTTGCTTTTCTGGGAAAAGCAAAGGGTCATGAACTATATGAACCAATGGTTGAGTTCTTGAAGCGATCCAAGATTCATTATGCTTTAACGCACTCTACGAATGCGGTATATGAATCGTTGGTTACACAATTTTGGGCATCTGCTACGAAACGGAGTGACACAGAGATTGTTGCTATGATTGATGGAACAGAGTATGTTGTGACGGAGGAGTTGATAAGAAGACAGCTTTGTTTGGATGATGAAAATGAGGTTTATCACTCTAATTCTGTAGAGATACTTGCTGGGCTAAGAGCTATTGGATACCAGAGTACGAGGACTGATATATGGTTCAAGAATCAGCTTTGTCCTATGTGGAGGTTTTTGTCACACACATTGCTTCAGTGCATAAGCAATAAATCAGGAGGATGGGATCAATTTTCTAGTCAATTGGGATGTGGTATTGTATGTCTTTCTCAGGGGTTAACTTATAATTTTTCTAGGTTTATTTTTGATTATATGGTTGAAAATATTCAAAGGAAAAAGCATAAGTTTTTAATGTACCCTAGGTTTTTGCAAATGATTTTAGACATAACAACACAAGCCCAAGCCTTTTGTCCCATAGGAGCTTTATCTGCTAAATTATTTGCTTCAATGAAAACTCACTATGAGGGGGCACATCATCCTTTGCTAGCAGCTATGTTGCCTCAAGGCAATGAGGCTGCTGATGAGGGTAATGTTGGTGATCCACCCTCTACCAATGTTGCTGCTGATGGTAACGCATTAGTTGCCATTGATGAGGGTCCTTCCACAACTGCTGAAGCATCTCATGTTTCTCCTGACCAACCTCCATCTACATCTGTATCCACACCTAGTCCATGTCCACCACCTACTCATGATACTCTTGATAAGTTTGAGCATGAGCTTAATAGACTGGCCACACCTAATCCAGTTAGGGAGCCATTTGATGAAGGTTCTCCTATCATTGAGCATGTCCATATTTCTCCTGAAAGGTCTAATGAAGCTCCCATTACCACTGAGCAATCTGCTGGTGGAGCTGAGGACCCTATTACTCTTATGTCTGTATATGATTTGCTCAACAGGACTGTGAAAGAGGTTGCAGATCTTAAAAAGGAGCTTGCTGAGACTAAATTTTCACTTGGTGGTGAGATTGTGGAGTTAAAGAGAATGGTTCAGGATTTAGAGGAACAACTTGGTCAAAATAGCAAAAGGAGGCTTCTGGTTTCTTCTAATGAGGAGCAAGAGGATACTCAATTTGAGTCACTTGATATTTTGGCTGATGTGGCTCAGAAGACTCATGTTCCTTCATCCGTTGTTGCTGAATCTTCAAAGAAAAAGGATCCTATTCTATTTACTAGAAGAAAGAGAAGACATTCTTTAAACAAGGATTCCACTGAAGCTTCAAAGGAACCAAGTGTTGAAAATGTTACAACTGCTGAAGACAATATTGATGATGCACATATGGTGGATGTTGGCTCTGCATATGGTAAAGGTACATCTGTACAAGAACCACCATGTGCTACCCTTTCAGCAGATGAACATGTAGTATTTTTTGCTGGAAGAGTTTTAATCTGGATCCGAATGCTGATGTCTTTTCTACACCTGTTGAAGATTTATCTCAACATGTTTCTTCTGATGCTAACTTTGGTGTTCTGAAGTTCCTATTGTTGATACTTCTCATATTGATTCTACTAAGGAGTCTGCTGACAAAGAGCAAGGTGTAATGATTGATGAAGAGCTTGGTTCAGATCTTGTGAGTGAATAGGAAAAGCAAGAACAAGCAAGATTGCTAGCTGAGTGTGCAAATATGAAGAAGAGTCATGCATTGGCTCAACAGCTTGAAGCTCAGTTTACTACAAATTTGCCTCCTGAGAGACAAAGAGAACTTGATGAACAAGCTCCTCAGATCACTGATAAGCAATGGGATGCTTATACTCATCAGGTTGCATCTAATCCTACTCTTGCACAAAGTATTTTGGGAGCAGATTTTGACAGTGATAATTTTGCTGCTCAAATGATGGCTCTTGGACATCAAAGGAAGCAAGCTGCAGTTGCACAAAGAAAAGCTCTTGCTGCATAGAAAGCTAAAGCAAAAAGAGAAAGACCACCAACTGAAGCTCAAAAGAAATTTTACATGAGGACTGTAGTGTATAACCAAAGTACACTTCTCTATCAACTGGTTTGAAAAAGAAATAAGTCTGGGCGTTATCTGATTCTGAGTTGAATAGCATGTATCATAGGATTATGAAGCAGAATACACCAATTTCTAACTCAAAGAGGGTTGCTGATAGTGCAGATGCTCCAAAGGCAAAGAGACCCAAAAAAGTTGAGATTGTGGATTCTTTTGATGATATTGCACCAAAGATGAGTTCTCATGGTGTTACTTCTGAAGCATCTACTGAAGTTATTCATTCAGCTGAAAAGGTTCAATCTGCTGAACCTCATGTTGTTCCTTCTGATGTGTTACCCAGTGTTGCACCTGTTGATAAAGTAGGAGAAAAGTTGGGTAAGGAAGCTGAACAGGCAGCTGCTAAAGCTAAGAGGGCCAGAGAGGTGCTTGAGAGAATGTATGAATTGCGTGGTGTTGCTTCAATTAAGTCTACTTCTACTTCTTCCATTCCTGCTAAAGATGTTCATGATCAGATACCATCTTCTGTCTCTATGGAGATGTATATACCTGGTAGAAGGAAGAAAAGAATGTCTAAAAGAAGACACATTAATCTAAGGAGATTTGTGAGATCAAATGGGACATACATTTTTAGGATTCATAAGTCTCTCAGAGGTAGTTCTTTGGATCTAAAAGCTGTTGATTCAACTTTCATTAAAGAAGGATCTGCTGATGTATTTCTTGAAGGGTCTCATGATGTGTTGTTGCTTGGACTTTGGTGATGGACAACTTAACACCATTTTTAGACTGGATAATTCTTCTATGCAGTTTAACTTCTTGAAGGAAATATTTCATATGGTGGATAGGCAAGATTTGAATACTCTGTATGGTCTTGTCACTAAGCATTATCCTAATCATTCACCACAGGGTTCTGGTTTATACTTGTTGGGTGATCTTCAAGTTCTGTTTGACTCTCAATCTCTAGATGGTAAAGGGTTTTCCATTTGGAAGAATTCACATAAGTGGAAGGTTGAGACTTGGAGATTTTATCCTATGTCCTGTGTGCATGTGGTGGAGACAAAGTGTGGAATAACTGTGTGTATGGAAAGCATGCTTAGAAAGAAGTTGGAAGTTCCACCTGATCCAGTTGGGAATGATAAGTGCATCTTGAACAATTGGTTGGATTGATTAAGAATCACACGCAACATCAAGTGTCATCTTGATTATGGTATTTTGTATTCTTTGTAATCTTTGTTTTATTTGATTCTTTGTTTCGTTCTTAGTTAAATATATATATATATATATATATATATATATATATATATATATATATATATATATATATATATATATATATATATATATATATATATATATATATATATATATATATATATATATATATGTATATATATATATATATATATATATATATGTATATACTATATTGTGTGTGTGTGTGTGTATATATTCTCTTGTCTAACTTTTTGTTTGTTGTACCTTGTTGATGGTTATCGACTCACCAATTGTGCCTTATGTACATCAAAGAGTTGGCTAGTCCAAAGGTACAGCTTTGGTAAAGACACATCAAATCATTGATAGTGTAATGATTTGCTCAAAATCATAGGGTTTGCAACTCACCCATGCTTAATTCTTTGAGGTTGTATGGTCATCAATTCACCATGGATTATTCCTTTTGGAATCCAAGAATTGGCTAGCCCACAAGTATATGGCTTGTGGTAAAGGCGATGGAATACCATATTTGGTAATCAATTCACCAAGGGATTCTTTCACCTAAGAATTGA
The DNA here is from genome assembly GCA_022545495.1 of Chrysanthemum lavandulifolium. Taxonomy (NCBI): domain Eukaryota; kingdom Viridiplantae; phylum Streptophyta; class Magnoliopsida; order Asterales; family Asteraceae; genus Chrysanthemum; species Chrysanthemum lavandulifolium. Next base: position 171,992,612 of record CM040245.1, on the reverse strand, counting down.
CTAGTCCTGAGCAAACGGCTACAGGTAAAGACATCTCAAATCCGTTTATGGTTGCTGATTTGCTAATAAATCAGATGGTTATCAGTGTACCATAGTTTTCAAACTTAAACATATGGCAACTCCAGTAGTGATGGCAATTGGTAAAGAGACATCAAATCCATTATTTTCAATGATTCACCTCTCACAGGAGTTATGTTGGAATCACTCCTAAACCATAATCAAGTGTTAGTAATTAATATGTAATAGTTAGCTTTATTATGGCCTTTATGTTTGTTATTAGCCTTAAGCTTATGTAGAAGGCCCATGAGCTTAGGCCCAAGCCCATTTAAGAAAGGATGGAAACTAGGAGTGTTGCCCTAGCTTTCCTCCTATAAATACGCTTGTAAACCCTCATTTGAGGGTTGGTTGTTCAAGTTTTCTTTCATTCACATGTTCTACACATAAACCGTATTATCATTTGTGTGTGTGTGTTTGTTTACTTGTTCAATCGCCTTAACCTCTTTCTATATTACTTGTGTTTGTAAAACTAGTGACCTTACAGTGGTATCAATCGCCTAATAGTTGAGTGAACGTATTGTTTGAAGTGAGTTTTGGTCTCACGCCTAACGTGCGTATCCTTATCTTTGGCTTGATCAAAAACGTATTTTTTACACTTTTGAATCCAAGATTCTTGTACTTTCAACGTTTTAGGGTGTTAAAATACTTGTTTTTGGCAAAAAGTTTCAAACTTTATGCGTGGATAGTTGTTTTTTCATCTAGTTTTTGAACGTGGGTGTGTTCTACGCGTAACTGTTTTAGAAGGCTTTGGTTCATCAAGTTTCATACTTTTGTGTATTTTGGTGTTATTGAAGCTATTTTATCACACAAAAACTGGTTTAGAAACACTTTTGGACAGAATCAAAGTTTCGAGCATTTTTACGCGTAGTAAAACCCTAAAACTACGCGTAAGTGCTTCCTTGGTTTGATCTTCATTTTCGTGGTTTATTCCGTGTTTTCTTACTTGAATAAGTCTGAAAATACGTCGACTTTGGATATCTTTTGCACTGTGATAGTGTAAAAGATCATTTGGGCAAAAACCCAAAAATTACGCATAAGCATAAGCTTACGCATAAGAAAATCCTACGCCTAACTTTCTACGCATAACTTTAGTGCTTTTCCCTACTTACGCGTAAGTTAAATCCTACGCGTAACTCCTTATTGTTACGCGTAACTTTGGTGTTTTTACGCATAAGTGCTACTTGGTTTCTTGTCTTTTCTACGCCTAAGGACACTTCATCAACAAAGGTTCATTCGACTACAAAGATCCATTTTTACTACACAAGTTTTTTTCAACATGTCTCAACCACCATACTCTAACTATTTCCCTCACAATTATAATCATCAACAACAACAACAATTAACTCCACAACATCAACAATGGAATCAACAACAAGCAATTTATCAACAACAATTTAATCAACAACATAATCCACAAATTGGTGCAATTCCACCACCACAAATGGTTCAAACACCGCCAAGCCTTCAAGTTCAACCCTACACAAACGATTTCAATCAACATCCATCAAGGAACACTATGAAGGAACCCACTTGGTTTGCAAAGATGTGTGAAGCTTTAAGCGACCAACAATCAATTCATGAGGTGGATCACTTGATAGACCTCCAATGCTAACTCCAGAAACTATGATCAATGGGTGATAAGGTTCTTTAGGTTTTGTGATCGAAGAAGCCACATGGAAAGTTCTTAAAGAAGGTTATCTTGGAAGGTCCATTTGAGATGCCTCTTGTCATTGTGCCGGAGATCCAGCTGCTATTCCACCAAGAGATGAACAAACGAACATTGCTACTGCTGCAGACTTGAATCCTCAAGAACTTCTACACTATGAAGCGAGATGAGCTTGCAATGGAATATATCCTCTTAGGATTACCAAACCCAATTCTTCGTAGTGTTGATGCTCAAAAGGCGCACGAAAATGTGGGATCATATTCGTCTTCTTATGGAAGGATCATGTACTCAATCGGGAGGATTTGGAATCCAAAATTTACTTGGCTTATGAACACTTCATGATTGAACACGAGAGACACTAGAGTCCTATCATCATCGATTTTCGGACATCATCAATGATTTGGATAAACACAACATCATCATGCCAAGAATTGCGGTGAATACCAAGTTCTGAGTAGTCTTGGTCTTGAATGGGATAAGTATGTCATTTTCTCCGTCAAGCGAAGAATATGCATCATTCTACATATGGATTGTTGTACGATTATTTGAAGCCTCATGAAAAGGAAGTTGATCGGGAAAGGATTCTACGTGCTCAAATTGCTAAACATCACATCCGGAAAATCAACAACTTGCCTTGTATGCTCAATGAATTATCCTTCTCAACCAACAACTCAACCATACGCTTCAACCACACCTTCACGGCAACAACCTCAACAAAATAAGTTGGTTCCATACAACAACAACAATGCTCAAGCATATGTCGGTGAAGCTACCGAGGAAATCGATCCGTTCGAAGCATTGCAACAAGGATTTGTTATGATTGCTAATGCTTTTGGCGTTACACCAACAAATCCAACAATCGTATTCGTTCCTCATCTAACACACGGACTCAAGCTGTTGTGAACAATGGACGTGTTGAAGTTCGAATCGTGATTATGGTCGTCGGATGGGCGGTGGTCAAGGGTTTAATCTTGTGGGTAGGAATAACAATGATCTCAAGTGGTGGAGCAGGAAATGCTCGAGAATCGGTTAAATGGTCTTAGATGCTACAAGCGCAATGAGAAGGGACACTGGCTAATGCATGCCCAAAGCCGAGGACTAGGGTAGTGCTTATTTCAAAGAGGCTTTACTTTTGGCTCTTAAGGATGAAGTGGTGGTTCTCTCACGGACAAAGAACGAGCTTTATGGCGGATATGAGACTCGATGATGATATGGAGGACTTGCAGGCCAATGCATTTGTTATGTTAATGGCTAATATGCAAGAGTTACACATGAGTGAAACATGCCCAGTGTATGACAACGATGGCTTGTCTCGGTACCGAACAAACCATCGTCATATCTCGAACTAATATCTCCGCCAATATCTAAATCCGCACGGCTCAGTTGTTCAAAATGAGTCATCTACATCTCATTCGGCGATTTTCAAATAGACCCGTAGTTACATTCGACGATCAAGATGACCTTATGGTTTCCTTGATAATCAAATTGACTCCGTGGTTATACTTGAGGATCTAAATAATGATCATGTTGTGACTCACATTGAACACTGTTGAACCTTTGCCTCATCCGATCTTGTTCTATTACTTAAAGACCAACAATCCCAAATTCTTGAATGTGTTGCATTAAATCGGACCTTAAAAGTAAAATGCCTTTGTTAACCAAGGATTTTGAATGCTTACAAATGCAAATCAACTTTTCAAAACTCAAGAAAACGTGAAAAAGGTTTTGAAGCCGCTTTGCAAAATCTCATCAAAGCGAAAATATTTAGAGAGAGATGCATGATCTAGCCGCTTGAAAAATGCTTTGTTGTGCGAAATAGAACAAGCTGAAACATGAACATAAAAGAAAATTAACACTCTCACCTTGGAAAATCAAAAAGCTAAGGTGAGTTGTTAACTTGTCAAAAGCAGTTCTCCGCATACAAAAAGCATTCAACGAATCGGGTAGATGACCTTCTTGAAGTAATTATCGACTTGCAAAACAAACTTAAAGAGTTTAAAGCATTGTTTACAAACATGGTGAATCGATAACAACTATTGAAAAGTTTACCTTAAAACCCAATCCAAAAGGATATGGAAAAATCTAGGCGATTACAAACCAAAGCTTTCACTAAAACATTCAAACCAACTCTGAAGTTTCGGTCACGAGAATACAAAATTGATGATCTTGTTATGAGTGTTGTTGAATATCATCGTCAAGAGGAATTAGATGCGAAGGCGAGTCGATCAAAATTAAAAACGTTGTTTACAACAAACCTTTTAATTATAAAAGCGGTCACTTTCGTCACACCAACGGATTCTTCTAACACACCAAGGGTTATCATCAAAACACATGAGTCTTCTAATGTTAATCCCAAAGCAGTTATGCACAAACTTATGGTCCTTTACCTTCAATTAGTGAAGTAAACTCAAAACACGAAAATCGAAATATTCTTAGATATTTTGACATTTTCATGGTGACCTCAAAATTTTACAACATGAGATAGAATATCGTTCGAAATCAAAATTGAACATTTTCAATCGCCTCGCTCGAGAACAAAGAGACATTTTTCGAAAAATCTTTTACCTAATGTTAAAAACTTGAAAAGTTATGCATTAGCACAGGAGCAGGATTTTCATAAGGAACTTGGAACTATGAAGGTCATTTTCGAGAAAAGCGAAACATCTATTTCTAATACTAAGCGTAAAAGAAACTTTTGAGAAAAGATGTTGATCGACTCTTGGAAGACCGATTTGTCTTGATGTCCATAATGATGTGTTGTTTCATTCTTTGCCATATGCATCGATTATATCTCTGCGATATTGTTGAAAATGTTGTAACTATTGAGAACACCGATAATGTGCTTCGGATCGAGTCTTTAAAAGTGAAAATAAACGATTACTCAACGAAATTTACAATGCAAAGCGTCGTCTTCATTGGTGTGAAAAGATATTCATAATCATCAACTTAGTTTTCAAAAGAAAATCGCTCGATTGAGTGCAAAATCTTCGATCCTAAAATTGAGCAAGCTGGATGATCAAAGCGTGTCTTTGAAAAGTCAAATTTCTAAATATGAACAAGAACTTGTAAAAGTTAAGCAGAATATGGTGTCATATTTGATTTACTCAATAAGACTCGTCATGAAGCATCAAACGAACTTGATCACTATCTTGCTCACACTAGAGAAGTCATGAATTTTCTTTGGTAATATTCGATTCGAAAATCAAGATTTGATTCACACTATCTCTAAGTTAAGAGAAATATTAGGAAAGTATGAACAACTTCCGCCTACCGTGATTAAGAGAATAGCACCGGTCACACTTAGTAATCGTGAACCTAGAATCCCTCTTGCCAAATCACAAGTTGCTAACGTGTTTCCTCTCTTGAAACATGAATAGTTGCGTCTTTTCCAAGCGTCCGCACTTCACGACCTAGGAGCACTCAATCGAAGAATAGGAAGTTGCGACCTAAGAAAAGATCAATAAGGAATGCTAAAGTAGAAGAACACCCTAGGACTATGAATAAGACTCACGTTGCTTCCACTATAGATGTTGCGTCGGCAAATGTAATAGAAATAGTGATGTAACGAATGCTAAACCGTTAAGTACTTTTGATATTGATCGATGCACCTTGTGATATTTGTCGTAAAAGTATGAATTCGATTGTCATGACAAATGTGTTGCTAAAGCTATAATCTCTCGTTACGGGATCCTAAGAATCGGAATACCTCTAGGCCCACTAATCATTCTAAGTCGTGCTTGGTAGACCGCCTTCTTTAGATTCTAAGACATGTGTTGTTATCCCTGTAGCTCAATCTCACCTCCTAAGAATGTAGTACCACCTAGTGCATTCACTAAGACTAAAGCAAAGAGTAGTTATAGATGGCGAAATGGATATATAAGACACTAGGATTTAAATGGATGCCTAAAATTATTAATGTGTGTATGTCTAATATACACCTTGGAACCCTCTAACATTTCGGGTTCCACATCTACTTCTATTCCATCGTGTCATCGTGTGTAATGCGGTGATCTGAGATCATTCTGGATTGTTGATAGCGGATGTTCCCGACACATGACGAGTAACCTTAAATTGTTATCAAACTTTATTGCAAAGTTCATTGGCTTTGTCGGGTTCGGGAATGATCACTTGCACCTATCATGGGCTACGGAGACTATGTCAATGGGAACATCGAAATCGGCGAGGGTTTACTATGTGGAAGGCCTCGGTCACAATCTGTTTTCGATGGGTCAATTTTGTGATGGAGATTTGGAGGTTGCTTTCGGGAGAAAACTTGTTTCATTCGTGATCTACAAGGAAATGACCTTATGTCTGGCTCGCGTAATTCTAGTCTCTACACTATCTCTATGCAAGACATGGTTGCTTCCTCCCCCATCTGCTTACTTTCAAAGGCAACATCTACAAAATCCTGGCTATGGCACCGTCGTCTCTCACATCTAAACTTTCAAACCATCACCAACCTTGCTCGACACAAACTAGTAGAAGGACTCCCACGATTTCGGTATTCAAAAGATCACCTTTGCTCAGCCTGTGAACAAGGAAAAAGTACTCGTGCTCATTTTCCTTCTAAGGTGGAACACAGCTCTCAGCATGTGCTTCATCTTCTTCACATGGATTTGTGTGGCCCGATGCGTGTGCAAACGATCAACGGCAAACGCTACATTTTAGTAATCGTTGATGACTATTCACGATGGACTTGGGTCTACTTTCTTCGAAGCAAAGACCAAGCTCCACAGATGATCATCACCTTTCTCACGAAAATACTGAGTTCGACTCCGAAACACCGTCCGGATAATCGAGCAGACAAAGGAACTGAATTTGTTAACCAAACCCTTCGTGAATTCTATGAGAAAGTGGAATTCAACATCAAACATCTATTGCGTACACACGAACAAAGCGGAGTTGTTGAAAGAGCGAAACCGAGCGTTAGTGGAAGCGCAAGAACAATGTTAATCAATGCTAAACTTCAGATTACTTATGGGCGGAAGTATGTCTCTGCATGCTATACTCAAAACCGTTCTATGATCACAAAGCGCCACAACAAAACACCTTTCGAGCTTATCCACAACCATAAACCGAATCTCAAACACTTTCATGTATTTGGATCCCTTTGCTATCCGAATAATGATCGTGATGACTTTGGAAAGCTCAAAGCCAAAGCGATATTGGAGTCTTTATTGGATCTTGTGATAATTCTAAAGGTTTCGAATCGGAATCGTCGAACTAAGGAGGTAATGGAAGCGATTCATGCTCATTTTGATGAACTCACGGAAATGGCTTACGAGTATAATGACTTAGAACCGGTCACAACCGCTTAAACTTCCTCAACCCCATCATCGGTGAACAAAGCCCCCACTCACTCGTCAACAAATGGAAAGGTTATTTGCTCCTCATTCGGTGGCGATATTGATGAACGTGCTCGGTGTATCCGTTGTTTCCATTGCACAACGATAATATTCCTATACGATACACTGCTACAACAACTCTTGTTGAAGATGCACCTACACGATTGAATCCAACACAACAGTTGAACAAACCGCTTCCAATAATGATGAACCGGTGATGATATTACGAATGAAGTACCCCACTGCAGATTTTGATCCAAATCGTTCTTTAACCCGTTTGCTAATGAGGCTGCGCACGGATGTCGCGGAATCTTCAACAAACCATTTGAATCCTCGAATCGCACAATGTATACCAACATCAACCCTCTACACATAGATGGACTAAAGACCATCCTCGGCTAATATTATTGGCAACCCGAATCAACCGATCGTTACGAGACAACGTCTTCACACGAGATGGTGAACATTGCATTTATGCACTCACCATCTGCCAATCCGAACCTAAAAACATTAAAGGCGCAATGACAAAAGATAATGGATTGAATCCATGCAAGAAGAACTCAACCAATTCAAAGCGTCTTGAAGTATGGAGGCGGTTGAAAGACCAACAGGGTCTCGTCATTGGTCTCAAATGGATTTGGAAAAACAAATTGGATCTTTGAAGGAATGTAATCCGAAACAAGTCACGTCTAGTTGCTAAGGGTTATCGTCAAGAAGAGGAATAGACTTTGAAGAATCTTTTGCTCCGGTTGCTCGTCTTGAGGTCGTTCGGATATTTCTCGCGTTCGCGCTCATATGAATATGACGGTCTATCGGATGGATGTCAAAGCGGCGTTTCTCAATGGACAACTTAAAAAGCGGTTTATGTCGACCAACGGATGGATTCGTTGATCCGAGTTCCCGAACCATGTCTACAAAGCGAACAAAGCTCTTTATGGTCTCAAACAAGCCCCTCGGGCATGGTGCGATAAGCTATCATCTTTCCTCATTGCTAATAATTTCACCAAAGGTTCGGTTGACCCAACTCTTTTATACAATATCACGGGCACATATCTTAATTGTTCAAATTTACGTGGATGACATCATTTTGGGTCTACACATAAAAAGTTTTCAATCGCTTTTGCAAAACTAATGAAGAAAAATTTTGAAATGTCCATGATGGGTGAACTTACATTCTTTCTAGGATTGCAAGTTCATCAATCACCCGTGGTATTTTCTTGAGTCGATCAAATATGCCCTTGAATTGTTAAACAAATTTGGAATGAAAACACGTGAAACTTATGCCACACCAATGACTCATACCAAGAAGCTAGATCTTTGACTTAAGCGGAAATTAGTTGACCCTACAAAATACCGTAGTATTATTGGGTCTCTAATGTACCTAACGACTAGCAGACTGATATTGTCTTTGCCGTTTATCTATGCTCCCGTTATCGATCGCGACCAAGCTGAAACCCACCTCTCGAGGCTAAAAGAATCCTCCGATACATCAAGGAACCATTAACTTGGGGATCGGTATCAGAAGGATTCGGTTTTGAACTAATCGCTTTTAGAGGACGACCACGCGGGATGCTTAGACTCAAGGAAAAGTACTTGAGAGCTCTACAATTTCTTGGTGATAAAGCGGTGTCTTGGCAATCAAAAAGCGAGGATTGTACATCATTGTCATCAACAAAGCGAGAATATGTAGCCATGTCCGCATGTTGTGCTCAAGTCATCTGGATGAGAACACAACTCAAAGACTATGGTTACGTGTTGTGAGAATCGATGTCTTTGCGACAATCGGTGCCATTGCGATCTCGTGCAACTCGATTCGACACTCGAAATCAAAGCACATCGATCTTCGCTATCATTTCATCAAGGACCACGTGGAGCAGTGTACGTTGAATTATACTTTGTGGTCTGCGAATACCAATTGGCGGATCGCTCACCAAAGCCTTGCCTCCCGCTAGGTTTAATGAGTTGGTCCACCGGATTGGTATGAGGTGTTTGACTCAAGAGGAATTGGATGACCTCCTAAAAGCAGTCTTAAAACACATCAAACACCAAAACTCTCTTTTGTAAATAATTTTTCAAAAACAAAATACAAAAATATAAAATCGATAAAACAACAAAAATATTCTCCTAATCTATTTTTCTTTCAACATGGCAAGTACATTTCTTCCGTCAACACTTTAATCTTTCAAAATTCGGTATTTTTCCGATCAAGTGTTGAGGGGAGAAAATAATCTCTTAACTGTTTCAAAACATCGTGTACTTGCATGTTATCTTATCTCGGTTGTTTCTTTTACAATGGTGGTGAATTTTACGGTTCAATGACACTCCTCGGACTAAAATAAATAACCTTTCATCATTTTTCTTAAGTCGAGGGGAGTGTCGTCAAGTTTCTTTCTTAAAACCTTTGTTTGGTAACCAAAATGGAAGTTAAATGGCTTTGTATGAAAAAGGAAAAGGTGGAGGGACCAAAACTGTCATAACCTTAAAGTTATTTTATACAAAACACCCCACCTAACTCATTTACTTCACATTTATTTCTCCAACCAACTAAATCTTACGCCTAAAAATCCTTCTACAAATCTGTGTTTTGGATCATCAATTTGTAAGTGGTTTTATGATCTTAACGTGTTTACAAATATAGGTTTTGATTCTTATACAAAACCAACGGTCAAATTTTGATCTATGTTTGATTTAGTGTTCTACGCATAAGCGTATGAACACTCAATCAAGAATGGGTGTTTGTGGTTATAAATATTGTGTCAAAATGTTTCTTTTACATCAATAAACACATTTTCATCACCTAAACATACCCAGAAACACGAATTAATGGTTTTTTGAATATTAGGGTTTATGAGTCGATTTGGGTATTTTCGAATGTGAAGTGTTTTGGTCAAAAAGATTGTTGTGTTATGCTTATGTGATGTTGAATTGATGATATCCATGCCTTATAACCACCCAGAAACCCTAATTGATTCAGAATTAGGAATTAGGGTTTAAAGTTCTAAAAATTGGGTATTTTTTATTCATCTCGAACTAGATGTTAATACTTGGTTTAAAGACTCTCACAACACTCTTAAACTACCAGAAAAAGTATGGTGCAAATCCTATGGTTAAAATTCATACGCGTAATTCTTAACCCTTAGGGTTTTGACCTACGCGTATGACTTTCTACGCATAACTGTATTACGAATGTTCATGCCATAACTTGTTGATAAAATGATGTTTTGTGTTAATTTTGATGATTTGATGAAACTTATTTCAGGCTTTGCTACGCTTAATATTCAGAATCAAGGTCATTAACAACTCTACGCATAAGGATTACCCTACGCGTAGTCAAGTTATGCATAAGAATAATCCTACGCATAACAATTACGCGTAAGGTTCTACAATGGACTACGCGTATCCTGTGAAGGATATGCGTAAACAGTGACCTCTACGCATAAGGTCTACTCTTACGAGTAAGCCTTACGCGTAAGGTATATATCGCCTCTGGCGTAAGCCCTACGCATAAGGTCCCCTTTCCTCACGCGTAACATTTCTTACGCGTAAGTTAGGATCCTACGCGTAAGCTTTCGTCTCTGCATATGTCATTCTTGTTTACGCTTAACTTTGCCAAAACTACGCTTAAGCCGGATTGACCTTCATTATGAATTGTTACGTGTACAAACTTGTTAATAAACTAATCATATCATCACGAATCCAATAATGTCACTAATAAACTTAATCGTTTGATATGTTGTGAACAATAAGTGATAACATAAACTTTAAAACTTAAAGTTAACTAACTCACGAAACATTTCACGGCGTCATTAGACTATTGGACAAACAAGTGACTTAGGACTCGTAACAATCATTGACACTTGTACATTCAATAACTAGACAATAAGACCTTACATTGACTAACATTATGTCTTCGATATGTTGGTTCTTTTGGCTAATGTTATTTCGAGATCACGACATGGTGAACAAATGAATGTGGATGCATCGAAGTTCTTACAATTGCGATATCTTTCGGAGGGTTATCGAGAAAGCTTGGAAAGAACAACCTTAGGGTTGACTTTGACACCCTCACATGCTCGAATCTTCTTGTCTCATTGCGGTGGATATTCTCGGGAATCATCCCTACGAACATGCTCTCACACTGCCACGTTCGAGGTCTACATTCAACAATTCGGGATTCTATGCGAGAGGATCCTTTGGTCAAAATGTTGTGAATGTGACTCTTAATCACAAACAAGTCACTATCACTCCCGATGACTTACGAGTTGTTCTCATCATTCCGGACATCGCTCCAACCGACTTCTTTGCTACCCTCTTGAAGAGGCGTCTGCAATTCTTGATAGATATTGGTTATGATGAAGCTAAAGGAATCATTTCTAAGCACTCTCACGTGGGTGAAGAATATTCCTCAACCATGGAGGACACTCTATATGATCATCACCAAATCAATCTCGGTCGTGACGGTGGCTATGAGCATCCCAAGCTCATGGAACGCAAATTTTATGGTGGTTGATCAACAAGAAGGACATTATAATTGAAGCCTTTGCTATGGGAAGATATGATGTTGTCTCATAAGAAGCTTGGCTCCAAAATTCCTATGTCGGATACACCAAGCTGTTGATCCAGAGAGCTCTTGGACTTCATCACGATATCCCATGAGACTCAATGACCCGGATAATCATGACATCTTGGTGAGCCCATACTATCATCGAATCAAAGAATCGTCTCTGAAGAAAGCAGGGTCTTTGAGTTGCCCGATCACCTTCTTACAAAGGAAATCAAAAAGCGGAAGCGTACAAAAGGTATCGGGTGGCCGTAAAGAAGGAAAAGTTGGCCATCTTGATGAAAAGGCTTGGGACACCTACTCGGAGAACCGAAGAGGAAGTCTTGGAAGTGCATTAAGCATAGAAAGTCATAGGAAGTTTCCCAGAGGAATCCTCCTTGTAAAAGGATTGTTCCATCTAAGGAAGCTACTCCCATCCCAATCCCTAAACCCGAACCGCAAAGAAAGCTTTTGGATGAAAGCTCGAAGGTCTTGACACGAGATGAAGAGATTACCTACTCGAAGCGCAAGGATGACAATCCTTGTACCAAAACCTCCAAGTCCTCAAGCGATAAAGGAAAAGGAAGACTCTGCACTTGTGCCCTATGATGAAAGCTACGAAGAAGAAGAAGAGCTACTGGATCAATCCTACGGGAAGAAGTTTAAATTAGTTAGACACATTCAAAAAGTGAAGAATTTGCAAAGACCAAATGGGTGGCCCGGAGGATCAAGTGGTCTTGCCACTCCTCACCGAGATCTGATGCGGTTAATCGACCCGATAAGGGATGCGGTGCCACCACTCTTGTGCAACAACAAGCGCTTGTGGAGGAGTACGATTATAACATTGAGGAACGAGAAAAGGATAAGGCGAGAAAGAAAGCGATGAAGAAGCTAAGGCTCGAGAAGGAAGAAAAGGCTAAATCTGGACAAGATGGCGAAGAGAATTATGATGATTATCTTCTCAAAGTCCAACTCATTCAAGGAGGATACTTACGCACCTCCTAAGGACCCCGAGTCTCCTCATGTCTCCTCCTCATCGATTCATCATCTCATTCCTCACCACCACCATCAAAGAAATCAACCAAATCAACATCCAAATCGTGAAGAAACCACCTCGATCTTGGATTTCTCAAACTCATGAAAGAATTGTGAAAGTTGTCAAACAAGTTAGAAAGAAGGACATGCTCACTGAAAACCGAATTGGTATCTTGACCAAATCTGATGCTTACATGATGAGAATGACAAGATGCGAGAAAGAAAGGGAATTTATTCGAGAGTTCATGAAAAGTCATCGTCAAGAGGCTGAGCGAAATGATCGAAGGTTACACTAACAAGTACCTTAGGATATCGTTCCTAAAGTCACAAAGGAGATGTTTACAGACAACTATATCCGAATCTTATGCGGATAGCCAAGCAAACTATAAGATCCACACCTTTAACCGTCACAATCAATCCATCGATCCTGTAGTTTTCTCGGATAATGAATTGGTGGCCAAGCTTGTCACACAAATGTCGCCACGATCGGGACATTTAATTCGAGGAAGGAAAAGCTGTTTCAAGCATTCTTGGACTACCAACTCAAAGAAGCATGTAGATTTGAAGCGAAAAGTCTAAGCGTCCTAGAGGCGATGAAGACAAGGATCGGGATAAGCATGATAAAGCTAAGCGTCGAAGAAGTCGGTGAATCATCTTCTATGTTACCTCCTCTCAAGCGGACTCTACTCAACAAAGGTCCCTCCTCGTTCTTCTCTGAGATAAACCTCGGGGCGATTCGAGTTACCACCCACGACTCGAAAACCGGTGATCACTTTGAGTATACGGGTGGTGACGATGAAGAGGTCCTTGAGCCCTAACAACAACCAACCTCTCCCAAACAAGTGCGAAACCGGAATCATCATCAAGGCCTTCTAAAAGGAAGAAGAAGGCGACTCGACTGAAGTCGTATCATGGCTAGATGACGATAAAACCGAAGAATTTGAATGGTTCTCCACACTTGTCAATCAAACTCCCTACCCGATGAAGGTCAAGATCGGTCGACGGTTCTACATTGGAGCATGCTAAAGTTTTGCAAGAAAAGTTCCATGTGAAGAAAATGATGAAATCGAGTTGAAGCGAATCAAGAATGAAGCGTTTCAACTTCTAAAAGACGACTCGAAAGTGCCCTCTCGGTCGAATATCACCTTGACAACATTGCTCGAGCTATGTCTAACAACATGGATTGGCTCAACCGGAAGCAAACATTGACTTCACAAAAGGGACAACCCTCCATACTACACCGATTGGACCAAACCTCTACCGACCATTGGCCAACCGGATGAACCACGGATTCCCTTCCGATATTTCTTCAACGAGACACGGAATTTCTTCTCCATGGTGGCGATGGTTCAAGGAAATATGCTACATCCTTGACACTTCCATTCCTGCGACTATCTACTCAAAGCGCATTGCCATTGAGGCGTGCCAATCACTTGTTCTCCAACACGGTGGAAGCATCGACCGAGATGCATTGTATGGGATTCATCAGCGGCGAGCGCCGAGCGAATCTACTACGGTGTCGGGTTCGAAGTCACAACATGCGGTGTTTAGTACTAAAGACATCGTTGCCATCCAACATGTTGGTCTTTCATCCAAATGGGACTACACCTTTCTCAAGAAGATTGTGGTCAAAAGCGGGATGAAAGGGATTATGCGATACGTGAAGGCGACTTTGAGAATTTGTCTATCAACGATATTGAAGACATGTACCTTGCCAAAGTGCGGTCGCATGAGACAATTTTCAACCGAAATACAACGTGAATTCATCAAGTCATTGCTCATTTTCATCGGACGCATAGTCATAAAAGAGCGTGTTGAAGATCTCGACTTGCCGTTGAATCATATCGACACGTGTCAACTTCACTCCACCACGCTTGATCTTCCCGATATCAACCGGCTATCACAATTAACGCTCATCGACAAACCGTTTGGTGTCGTTTATCGCGATGAACTTCATCGCAATTGCTTGATGGCGTGTAATGAGCTTCACAAATTTGGAGATCATACTACGAAGATGGTTAGGGACGGATTAGCTTATCGATTGAAGGATATACGTGAAAACATTGGGAACCCTAGCGATGGAATTCTCGGGATCGGAGGAATGTGAGAAGGATCATCACCATGATTGATGAGCGGTTGTTCGAAGGGATCGATTCGAGACGATTGGAGAGCTATGTTGGTGGTCGACCAGGATTAACATAACCGGCTTTCAGCATACATGCGCACTCGGGAACATCCTTGCACTTCACGGTACCCTTGAATTGTTTCTTTCATATAATTTTGGATGTGTGATTAACTATGTCAATGGCTTGTGCACACATAACGATGTACAACCCGTAATTTGCAAGAAAGGACCACGTGGTGCGCCTCGGTGCCACAATCCTTATAAAAGGAGCGAAAGCTTCTTTTTTGAGTAAAACCTATCAAACCTTTCATTTTTCAAGGTTTTGCTCAAAAGGACAAGTACTTCCCATATGATTTTCAAAACCTCAACCGTTTATATCACTAGTTGAGGGGAGTATTTGAATTAAAACTTTGTTCACAAATTGTTCATAGTGGTCATCTTCCGCAACACTCGAAATGGTCATATTTATTCTCAACATTTCAAAAATAACATTTTATATGCCATTTTGAGGGAGAAAATTGTGTGATAAGAAATATGTTGTGCAAAATGCAAATGAATCATGTACTTGAGACTTAACCAACGAATTGCGGTACTAAATTGTTAGTAACTCGAAAAGACTTGTCTGGACGGGTAATAATTTCAAGCTAGTTCGCTAGTAATGTAAGCGTGTCTCATGAAAGGACTTGTCCAAGTAGAAAGTACCATTCGAGACACTCTTGGTAGACATGAACTCGACGGGTATGACAACCTTTCGAGGTTTGTCTACACCTTCAAGGTAGTTATTAGAGCTAGTTGTCACCTAAAAGGCGACAATGTAACTCTTTAACTATGCAACGTAACCGTGTCTCATGGGGATTGTCTATCTCCGGTGGATCAATTCAAAATGTGCGCTCTTTCCTCTTTGTGCATTTAAACCATTAAAACTCTTAAGCACATGTGGAGGAGTATTTATGCAAAATCCTATCTCTCATAGTGGTTCAAACATGATTTTCATTAACAAACCCTTTGAGAGATTTTTCACTATTGTGGTTTTAATGGCAACATAGGTTAGTCATGGAGTTATAAGGTGACTAAGGTTAGGAATAACCGTCCTATGATCCGCTTGAGCGGAGGGATCTACCCAAGGACATCACAAATAGTTAGTACTTAGAAGTCCTTAGGTATGATTATAAAAGGAGAAAATGAGAATCGGAGAAAGAAAGAGTTGAAGAATCAAAAGAAATGCAAAGAAAAGGGTGAAAAGAAATAGCCCTCAGTTATTCAACTTAGGGCGGACACGGGTTCAATTCATATACTCTTGGTTGTCACTTAGTGACACCGGTATTGAAGATTAAAAGTCGTCATGGACCCGATGGCGCATGCACTAAACCTTCTTAGCCACTCAAGTTTCTCTCAGCAAGCTTGTTTCATTCTCACGGGGAACCCTACGTAAACTATTGGCTTTCTCTTAGAGATCGTTGGTATTGAAGAAGGAGACCCTCTCCCTAGTCTCCGCTCGGAAAACCAAAGCGCACTATTGAGTCTAGAGCCACGAGATTCATCAAAGATCTCTTAGGAACACTTGACATTTTATCACTTGTTGATCACCAAATAAGATTATCGGTGGTTCATATCGAGTCCTTCACAGATCTTAGCAATCATCGAGAACATTTATGAGAGGTTCACATCTGTGATCCTCGGTGATTGAATGGAAACTCTGCGGGGTCAACATCAACAGACCACGGCGGCAGGTCACCGGTAACTCCCGTGGATTACGCGGAGTGTGTCTCAAACGGTCTGATCGTGAGGTGATGCTTGGTGTACCTCGGTGACTCATCGAAGCTGTAGATGTACTTGGTACATCGCGTTATCTCACTTGTGGGACTCGGTTCGAGAGCGGCCTTTGTAAGAATTAGAGTTGTGTTTTCACACTATCTTTGTTAACACTCTCGAAGTTCAAACTTGTAAGTGCGGAACACGCTTATTACTAACCGTTTGAAATGTTTTCTTCTTATGGAAGCTCGGAGCGGGATGATCGTCTTGATTCTTCTCATGCTCACGCCAACATCATCACTAATGGAAGTTCTATTCAAAAGCAACACAACCGACGAATGATTCTTCGTCAAACCAAAGAATCTACAAAGTTAAAGACTTAAAGAACTTCATCGATATTGAATTCCAACGTCAAAGGCGTGTGAGCATGTTGAAGAATGACGTGGAACCTTTGGAGCGTGAAGCGGACACTGAAGCGGATGATGCAGACAACAACATACTATCACTTTCACCACAAAGAACAATGATCAAAGAACAAAGTTAAAGATGACGTCAAAGCATAAGCTGTTCAAAGACAACTATCTCTACACTTTGGGAGATTGTTCGAATCAAGGCAATTCTTCTCACAAGAAAGAAGAATGTCGAAGGCGTCGAGCTACTATTACATCAACGCCTTCACCGTTCATCACCAACACTTGAGGGAGATTGTTGGAATCACTCTAAACCATAATCAAGTGTTAGTAATTAATATGTAATAGTTAGCTTTATTATGGCCTTTATGTTTGTTATTAGCCTTAAGCTTATGTAGAAGGCCCATGAGCTTAGGCCCAAGCCCATTTAAGAAAGGATGGAAACTAGGAGTGTTGCCTAGCTTTCCTCCTATAAATCTCTTGTAAACCCTCATTTGAGGTTGGTTGTTCAAGTTTTATTTCGTATTTTATAGTTAGTTAGGATTCACTTTATTAGGAAGTTATATTACATATCTACGCCTAACCGTCTATTGTTTGGTTTATTATGTGTGTGTGTGTGTGTTTGTTTTACTTGTTCAATCGCCTTACTATCTCTTTCTATATTACTTGTGTTTGTAAAACTAGTGACCTAACAGCCAACTTGGTATGTTTGATGATGTTGATCGAGATATATTCGAGTCTTATTCGCGTATCATTAAAGTGTGTGTTTCCCGTGTTAAAGCATGAGTTAGTATACAATAAATGTCTCTTTCGAGTTTGTGGTAAGGTAGTAGGTAGTAGAATTTGGTTGTGTCATACTTAATCTATTTATTTTATTTATTTTCTATTTACACCAATTATAAATGTTTCTCATGCCTTATCCTACCCTTATTATTCTTCATCCAACCTTTGATTTATTGAGATTAGGAATCGAGCAATCTCGAGTATCGTGGTCGTCATTACAATTTCGTGATTTTGTAGCCCTTTTTGATATAATATTATTGGAAAGATTACTTAGTCCTATACTTTAACTTATTTGAGTTAGGGAGTGAGCAGTCACGAGTATCGTGGTCATCGTTACGATCATGTATTTGTGGTTTTGTCGCCTTTTCTGGAATATTGGTATCTCTAGAGACTATAAAAAAGGACGAACCCTTAAGCCTCACATTTTTTACTCATTTATCCTTTGATATTGGTAATTGTCATAGGCTCTAGTAGTGGAGATGTGTATCCTTGCCAAGTTTATGATTAGAATACTCACCATGACTGTGCAATTGAGTGTACTACTAACTAAACACCCTAGATTAGTTATGAGAGATGAGCGAATTTTATTTCCTATTTTGTGTGGTGTAATGGTTATTCACTATTAATTGAGTTAATTACTTTGATGCTTAATTCCTAAACCAAGGTTTCAGATATTTTTCTAATTACATAATCTAGAGTCTACTTGAGGACAAGTAAAAGTCAAGTGTGGGGATTTGTGATAAGTCCTAAATTGTTGAATATTTATCACATGATTATTGCTCATATATTGCATGTTTATATCTGAATTGATACTTAATTGCCTTAGTTTTCCAATTTCAATGATTATGGAGTAATATTACAAAAGACACGAAAAAAGACATGATTTGGAGTTGTTTTTGATGATTCTACATGCAAGCTGTAAAAGCGCATATGACGTATGAAATTTGGCCATATGCCGTATTTATATATGGAAGAATTCATTAAGTATTGGTGAATATTGAAACATACGACATATTTAACTTTGTCAATACGCCATATTTGAAATCTCTACAGTCAAAGCCCAAGTCAACTATTGAAGGCATACGGCGTATGAAACTCTTTCCATACGCCGTAATGAAGATCTTATCACCTGTCCAAGTATAAAGAAGATTTGAAGGTATACGGTTTATTTAACTCTGGAAATACGCCATATTTAAAAGATACGCAAAATATGCTTGGACTATGATTTCTTCGTCAACAATTAAGATATCAACAATATGACGTATTCATGCCCTGACAGAATAATAAAAATACAAACCCTATACGGGAGGTTTTTGAAATCATTCACTCACCACTCTCAACCACAGTCAAATGCCACCATTCCAAGGCCCCAAGACAAGTCCCAATAGCTAGGAGATCAAGGAGAGAAGGTCTCGTATCATCACATTAGTTTTAATCATTTTGATTTGCATATCGATTTCATCATGATTTCTATTTGTTCTTCGTTTGAATTATCTTATTGTGCTTTTACATACATTAAGGGTTAATACCCTTGGGTGTTAGCCATGTTTATGAATATTATATGATAGTTATTTTTGTTTATTTAGATTTAATGTTTAGTTTATGTGTTTATTGTTCAATACGTACTTCTTTATATTTTTAAGTATTTTATGTATAGCTATCGCATGGACTAAGTGGGTACTAGATGTATATTATGAGAACACTTAAGTTAGCATAGTGCTCTTCTTGCATGGACTAAGTGGGGAAGAGTAGGTATCACATGGTCCAAGTGGGTACCATAGATAAATCAGATAAATTAGTTGATATGACTTGATGCATGCTTGTAGTCCCATAGTTGCATAGACCAACTGGCCTAGTAGATTACATGTTTAGAGGTTAGATGCATGGACCAAGTGGTCTAGTCTAGGTTAGATAGGAGTATGGGGGTATTGTCGGGACCAAGGAGATACTCCATATACATCCTGATGTCACCAATACTTTACAATTGAATCTTGCACTAATAGACGAATAGTAATGTAATAGGATTAACATGGCTAGCACTACTTTCTCTTCTTGATCACAACAAACATAGTTAATTAGTTTAATTTACTTTTCTGTTTTAGTAGTTATGATAATTAAATCAATCAATCAAAACCCCTTTTAAATCTGTAAAACTCATCAGGTTAAGTCTAAGCATACTATTCCTGATATCGACCTCGTACTTACCCCACTGGCTACATGTGATCAGGTACATTGCCCGTGAAAGTGTGTCCCTTAAGGTACAAGTCCGACAAAATAAAATTTAAAACTTGAAATAAAATACCTACAACAAAATACACATCAGGGATTCAAATGTTTTTTCTAAGGAGTTTGAGTATATAGACATAAGTTATGTTAGTTTCGTTGGTTCTTGGACTGGAATGAAAGCTAAAGTGAGGATCCTCAATGTTTATGCGCCTCAGGATAGTCATCTCAAATATGAGCTTTGGTCTTCTATCGAGTCCCTTTTATCAAATGTTATAACTTCTTGGATTATTTTTGGTGATCTTAATGTGGTGAGATTTCAAGAGAAACGTAACGGGAACCATTTTAATTTTGGTGAAGCTAATTCTTTTAATGATTTTATCTCTCGATGTGTGTTGTTTGATTTTCCTCTCGGTGGTTGGAAGCCACAAGATTCAACAAATAAGGCTCTAAGACTAGTAAGTTAGATAGGTTCTTGGTCAATTCTCGTTTCTTTGAATTATGGAACAATGCTTCTGTTTTTGTCTTTCCTAGAACCTATTCTGATCATTGTCCGATCCTTATTTAGGTGGGTTCGCCAAACTTTAGGTCAAAGCCATTCAAGGTGTTTGATAAATGGTTAAAAGTGGATGATTTTAGTGCTTTGATCTCCTCCTCTTGGGCTAATTTATCCTTTTTGCAATCCCCTGATATTATCTTAAAAAATAAACTTAAAGCTTTGAGATTGGAAATCAAAAAGTGGTCAGCTGATCATAAAGAGCGCAGAAACTAGAGGGGGGTTGAATAATTTCTCTTTTTTTATTTACAATACTTTTTATTTATTTTTGAAACTCATTTGATTCGAAGTTATGTGATATCAATCAATAATATATATAAGCACAATATATATGAACACAGATAAATAATGCATGAAAGAAAGAAAGAAAGATAAAGAGATGGAAAGATCGAACCAAGACACGGAGGTTTATAGTGGTTCGACACGAAGCTCACTTTTCGCCCTAATCTACTCCCCGAGTACCAAAATCGAGATTTCACAATCTCTATGTCAACAACTCCCTTAAGGCGGAGAAAATTGTACACCAACGCTTACACCAATTTACAACACTAAGCGGAATGTCGAGTTCTAATCGTAGCTAGAAAAAATCTAAACACCAATACACACTACAACACGGACTTACACCTCGTCCACTTGGATATATACACAATCCAAGTCTTCTAACTAAACTTCACGGACTTTCACCTCGTCCACTTGGATCTTTACACACTTGAAGTATTCTAACCACCTCACGGACTTTCACCTTATCCTAATCTACACACAACACTACACGGATGTACACTTTTTTCCAAATTTACACAAATGCTACACGAACATACACACTGTCCAAACCTATAGAAACATAACTAATCTCGACTCACACACAAGTCGGATATACCAATATACAAGATACAAGATTTAGAGAAATTAGACAAAGAAGAGAATTGTAACATAAGTTACGTGTATGTGATGCCTAACTATAACGATTCATTTCTTGACAAATACGAAGGTTCTTCTTTTGTGTAGGATCATACATATTATGTTATTTGATGATTCGGGTGGTCTAGGATGGTGAAATAACAAGAAAGCCATGTTTAGAGAGTGAAAGAGATGAGAGGGAGTTCTTGAGAGAGAAAGTAAACCAAAAAAGAAAAGGTTAGATTAAAAAGCTCCACGCCTTCCAAGGATGGAAGGGGTATTTATAGTTACAACCTACTCGTCCTCCTGTCGGACTGTGGATCAAGTTTACAGTGGGTAAAGACCCGTCCTTCCTCCACGGTGTTGCTCTAAACTAATTAACTAACTAATAACTAGCTAATAACTACTAAATAACGTAAAGTCTACGAGCTAAGATATGCTAACAATAATTCGACACTTCCTTATGGAATTTCCAATTCCTAACAATCTCCCCCTAAGGGAGGTCACCCCATGATTTAAATTTTGAATCCTAGCATTCTATCTTTGTCTTTATGCTCGAGCTCGTAGACTTTAATTCTTCAATGTTCGCATTCTTTGTGCTTTAGCAGTGATTCTTCAAATTCCAACTGCTTTGTACTTTTAGTGGAGGTCTTTGATCTGATCCACATCTTTGATGATCTTCGAGCTTTCTTTGAGATCATCAGCCACAATAAATCTCTGGATCACCCTTTATTGTGTTGCCATCATGTGATGTTGTGACTTTTGGACCGACATGCTCACACTTTCTGGATCATAACATCTTTTCATCAGAGTAGCGGAAGCATCTTTGTTGTATGTCATTGATTTTCATGATTTTCTTCAATTAAGTGTGAATGCTGTGAGCATGCGTTTGAATCGACTACTCAATATCGATCAGCTGCAACCGTCCAATGTTCCTGCAAACAACAGTTAGCAATAAAACACACGAAAGTGTCTTTGTTCACTTTTGTTGAATATTGTTGCAAGAACCACGGTTCCCCGTTGATCAGTATAAATACCCTGTGATCAGGTAGAATTCTGAAGAATCTCCTTGACAGGGTTTCGCAGCTTGATCTAGCCGTTCTCAAACCAGAGCGTCCCAAAGTAGACAACACGGAGTGAGTGAACCAGTGAATTGAGATTCACTAATTGATGAAAAATTGATTTGAAAACAATCGCGTATTGCTTAGAAGAAAGAGTTTTGGACTACGACGAAGGTTTTATAAGAGAGATCAATATTCAATCAGAAATACTTTTTTGTTTGAAAATGAATACACATTCGATGTGCTAGAGAAAAGAAGAGATTTGCACATCGAACGGTTTTTCCAAAAGTATTCGTCAATTCATTTCCTAGACCAAGGTTGATTCAAGAGTGAATCACCCCATCGTTTCTATCCAGTTGTAACAAGTTTGATCTTACGAGAAGATCTCACATGTCACCCACCAAGAGCTTGTTTTATGTTGGCTTTAGAAGGATTTCCATCTTCATCGTAAATACTTTACATATCACTTAGATGTTCTGGCAATACCACAAGGATAATGCGTAGGACTCCCAATATATACTTACTTTCCACATTGTGTGAAACATCAAGTCTTCATTAATTTTGTGTCCTAATGAGATATCGTGGATGATCTCTTGGCTCTAGACTCAATTGTGCACATTTGGTTTCCTATGCCGGAGACTAGGGAATGGGTCTCCTTCTTCAATATCAACAATCTCGAAGAGAAAGTCGGTAGATTATGTAGGTTCCCCGTGAGAATGAAACAAGTCTTTTTAAGAGGAACTTGAGTGGCTTGGGAAGTTTGGTGTAGTGCGTCACTGGGTCCATGACGTCTTATTTTCAATATCGGCATTACCTTGGTAACAACCAGTAGCTTATGTATTGAACTCGGTTTCTGCACTAAGGTTGAATTATTGAAGGGCTATTTCTTTTCACCCTTTTCACATTCATTTATTGGTCATTCTTCAACCCCTTCAGTGCTTACCGAGACTTCATTACTAGAACCTTGTTGGGTTTGTTCCAGTGCTAGCTCTGTCTCAGTCGGCAGTCTTCCCATATTCTCATTTTTCTCCTTTTTTTCATCATACCTAAGGACTTCTACAATATCTAGTGGATTATCCCTGGGTAGATCCCTCTGAACCTTACCATCCTTATAACACCATGCATAAAGTAAAATGGTCGGTCTTTTGGTACAGTTCTTTCCTTCTCAAAACCAATTGAAAAATCATTTGGAAAATCAATCAAGGTACTTGTGATATAAAATCAAATTATTTTGTACCTTAATTGTTTTTGATCATTTAGAAATTCTCCCCCTCAACATGTGCATATGATTTTGAAATTGTTTCGCACTTGGAGGCAAAAGTTCTTTGAAATATATTCTTGATCACAATTTCCATGAAAAAAGTCATTTTATTTTCTTGGTAAATTATCCCCCTCAAAATGTGCGTTGGTTATTTGAAATCATTTAACACATAGAGGAAGGAGGTTTTTGAAGAACTTCCACGATCACATTTGCCATTAAAAAAACCAATAGAAAATCAATCAAGGTACTTATGTTGAAACATAGAAATCATTGTACCGTGAAAGTTTATTTTCTTTTGAGATGTTCCCCCTCAATATGTGCTTCGAGATTCGAAAGCGTTTAGAACATATGGGAGAGCAGCCTACACTTTTGAATCAAATCGATCATCATTTATCAAATTTTATAATTAAATCACAAATTCTCCCCCGATCAAAAATATCAAACCCTTTGAGATTTTGGATCCCAAGTGATTTAATAAGGTTTAGAAAACATGGGAGAAAATATGGCATGGTTTAAATTCTCTTCTGGTTTTTGGTTAAATGCTCCTCCTCAATCATGTGCATCATGTATTTGAAATCGTTTGGGACATGAAGGAAGGAGTGCTTTTGAAACAATTACCCTTTAAAACCGATTTGAGATTTAAATCACGATCTCTCCCCCGATCAAAAATTTCAAACCAGTTGAGATTTGTGATCCGAATTGATTTAAATCATTTAGAAAAATTTGGGGAAAGATGTGGCTTGATTTAATTTTGAAAAATGACTTATATGGACCAATTTTTCGACATTAAAGATTGTTAGTGTCAGGTATGATAGTTTTTAAGAGATCTTTAAGTAATATAAAACAATTTCACAATCAAACAAGAACAGAAAAAATTTCATTTTGAAAGATCTTTGAGTTTTAAAGAAAATCATACCATGACATAACATTAAATCTTTAAATCACCACTTTTTATCATACAAACGGACTTTTTGATGAAATATCGTTTGAAAATATTTAACATTGAAATCACACTCTTCCTCAATCGATGACCGTAGTCGTTGATTGAGTGACTTATATTTTAACAAAATGAAGTCCGGTTGAGTTTCAAAAATTAAGTCCGATTTATTTTCAAAACAATATTTTTCCATTTTCAAAACAATATTATCAAAATTGTTGAAACATGGTATCATCACTATTATTCCTGCACAAAGATACGTTAGGTGGTTAAGCTGCTTCTGTTGTTGCTGTAATGCTGGAAGAAAACTATCTGCAGATGCAGTGAGACCTCTTAAGTTGCATCTATCGTGCCAACTATCTATAGAGATCCAATTAAGCTCCATTTCTTCTTTTGCCGACCCAATAAATAGTTGCCCTTTCCTTTCGGCATCTAATCATCTTCTTCTGTGGGATCCGGATCGGGAACATTCTTTTAAACCATGATATCTGCATACATTAGTAAACATACATACATATATATGGTGGTCGACATCACCCAAACAACAATCGACTAATAAAAGTCAATCCAACATATCAATCAGATCATGTAAGGCATGGGAATAATGTGTTTATCAAACTATAGTCGTCTAATCCTAATAATCATATCCTAAACTCCTACTCCTTCAACATAGGCAAATATCTTTTTTTTCGATAAGCATGTAGGATGATTAAGAAAGCCCGTTAGATTATGTAAATTTGAAAAACATTCTCCCTCTCAATAAATGACTCATTTCATAAAATGTTTTAACCAGGCTGAAGTCATTGATTGGGTTTTGCAAATTTATGAAAATTCTAATTCTGATTGATTTTCAAGCAACTCAATTTCTACCACTTTTGACAACAAATATTTTTCTGAAGAATTTTGAGAAAGAAAAACATTTGTGTAGGAACATCAGCCCTTCGACATACTTTCGTCATTTTGATTTAGGATAAGTGCATGAATTTTGTGAAAATCATTTAAGCGTAGCACTTTCCTTCTTTGAAAAATGGGTTGTTATCTGAAATAATAGCAAACCTTGGTTTAAGCATAGGTTACAGTCTGAAATAATTGCAAGCCATAATTTTTAGACATGTTTTGAAAAGAAATATTTACACATTCTACTCGAACTTCATCTATGGTCCCGTGCCATTGTTGAATGACATTTCTAAGACCGTATATGTTATCGATACCATAAGACATGTCTTGAGAAAACATATTTATGGTATTTTTAAATTTTCTGATTTTTATGGATTTTGTTGGTTTTATAATTTTCTATTTTCTTTTGTTGGTTTTATATTTTTGTATTTTGCTTTTGATAAATATTTATAAAGATAGAGTAGATGATATAGTTTAAGAAAATGATGATACGAGTACTGAGATAAGGATATCAAACAGCCCCGTTGTAGAAGATAGAAATCGTCACCACCAAAGCTTCCGAGGCTCTTGAAAAGAAGGAATTGAGCCTTTAAGAATGCGAGACCTTGGCAGCTTCCCCCCAAACCAAAAATCCTTTAACTGAGCAGATTCAAAGCTTTATTTCAAGCTTCCCTTAGCCAGGTGCACAAAGGAGCACACCATTATCATTGATCTTGATGCTCCTTTTAAGAATGATCTTTGTGATTCTTCGTTCGGGATTATATCATTAAGATAGAACAGCAACCTATCATCCCACACTTGAATAGTATCTTCTCAACTTTCTTTTCCACTGAAGTCTGAAGCGATCCATACCAAGAAGTTGTCAAGAAACCATTTCCCCGAAGTATTTGAAGTGATGCAGCCAGTATCTTTGAATAGAGCTCAAGAACCCGAATTACACATATACCCGAAGAAAGACTAGCCGATAACACCGAAGTAGCAGATTAAGTCTGATATGCAAAGAATAACCTCGATGTATACTTTTCTCTCCCCTGATGATAGTGTATGAAGCTCAAGAACCCGAAGTACCTGAATGCCTAAAGAGAGAATAACCGATAACATTGAAGAAGCAGGCTGAATCACAGATTATCTCTGCGGATATCAACTCCGGAATAATTGATTATTACTGAATCACTGATTAAGCTCTCAAGTGAAATAGTTGAGCGCCCCCAATGTACACAATCTCTCTCCCCTGATGATTGTGATACCATCAAAATTATCACACACTTGTGTACCTCTTTTATCACCAGAAACTGACTCTTCCATCTCTTCCCCCACATATTTGGAATAAGAACACTAAACGCCATGAGTCAAACCTTGAGTTTCTCTGCGGTAATGACATTTGTCTTCCCGGGATTTCTTCAATCACTTAGAAGTATTAAGTTCATCAAGTTTACTCATGTTTAGATGTGTGTCTCCTTCCCCTTGCTGGTTTTGATACTTCAGAATCAGCAACACATTGAAATCCCATATACTAGAAATCTTTTGAGAAGAACATCATTAGCTCAGATGTATCTGTGAGAATCAAGTTGCTGAAGAGCATTGTGAGCAAGTCTAATTAGGGATTGAATCTGATATTTCAATCTCCCCCAATTAGTGCTCTCCCCTAAACTGACAATCCTTCAGATAAATGCCTTGAATAAGAAGAAGTATTTGGATAATCAAATGCAACTCGTCTTTAGTCTTCTAACATGCAGCAGAAAATGTAGAACATACTGTAGACTCGACCTTCTTCAAGATTGTCTGAATGGGGAATAGAAAGTTAACATCTTCTTCTCACCACACGCATTCTTGTTAACTTATATATACCAAATCCCCTTAACTAAAATCCCTCCCAATCAAACAAGAACAGAAAGATGTTCATCAAGGAAATCAGCCCCGCAACTTGAAGCACTTTGTCGTTAAACTTATCAGTCCGTGAGAAGATGTCAACCAACGACTCTTAGAAGAAACTCCATGTAAAGATGACCCGATAAGAAGAAGCTCGGTTCTTACATGAGTTAGGAGCCGTATGACCATATATTCTCAAATATAACTCAACATGTAGAATTATCATACTTCTTCTCCCCCTCAAGAATTGCATACGGAGATGCTATTCTTGATTAAACAAGTGAATATCTTTAAAATGTAATCTCTTCACACTTCTCCCCCGCAAAATTTATATATGATGTTGCCATCGCCATTATAATTGAGCAAGTGGAATACGAGTACTAGAAACGATAGTCTGGTTTACTTGATAATTGAAAGCGCATGGAAAAAGCATGAAGCATGTTGATGAGAATGGTCATAAATAAGAAGATTTCTCTTCTTTCGAAGATAATGCGCACTGAAGCGTACACATTTCTTTCCTTTAGAGTACGAGGCTTGAACTGTTGTGTTCAAATGTCATAATCTCTTACTTTTTAGCATCTCTTGGCAAAACTTGTAATCAACCCCATTATCATTCAGTAGGCTCTTTGTTGTGACGGTGATGGAGAAAACCCAATATGATGAATTTGACCTCAAGTAAAAACCGAACTCATGACTTAAACCTGCACATATGTAACAAAGAGCGGTGCCGAGAGTTCATCCCCCTTTGAATCCCTAAGTACTCTATACTCTTCATCCAACCAACCATCAAGTATTAGACGTACATCACCTCTTGAAAATCCAAAATTCAATGTGAACACTGAGCACTACAACATAACTCCTTAAAGTGATAGTTATTTTGTGGTGGTAAAAAGAAAAAAAAAGAAAAATCACCCAAAAATAACTAGATTTCCAAGTCTTCGTTTTTGAGAATGTTAAAAGCTCGAACAAGGATCTCGAAGAATCTTCATCCAACCATCCCTGATACCTTCAGATACTAAGTACACTCGCCCATGAAATTTCACTTCAACCTCAAATAGATAATAAGGAATTAACACCGTTGTCACGTTTTCAAAAATACATATTATGTTGTTTGATGATTCGGGTGGTCTAGGATGGTGAAATAACAAGAAAGCCATATTTAGAGAGTGAAAGAGATGAGAGGGAGTTCTTGAGAGAGAAAGTAAAACAAAAAAGAAAATGTTAGATTAAGAAGCTCCATGCCTTCCAAAGATGGAACGGGTATTTATAGTTACAACCTACTCGTCCTCCTGTCAGACTGTGGATCAGGTATACAGTGTGTAAAGACCCGTCCTTCCTTCACGGTGTTGCTCTAAACTAATTAACTAACTAATAACTAGCTAATAACTACTAAATAACGTAAAGTCTACGAGCTAAGATATGCTAAACAATAATTGGGGTGACCGACACTTCCTTATGGAATTTCCAATTCCTAACATTTTGCACTTTGGAGTAGAGGATAAAAGACCACTTATAAACAAATTACAACACGTTAATGATATCAAAGATGTGGAAAGAATGGGACAAAAAGGAAAGGAATGTTTTTGTGGAAAAGGGTCCTCTTTTTTTGAGAAAAAAATGCAGTATATATAGGCACGAAGAGGAGCGTGGACGGTCCATTATTTGTCTGGCGGTCCCATAAAATTAGCGGACCGCCGACCTATATGGGACCGTCCATAGAGTCCACTCCTTTTTTTTCCTTTAGTGTGAAAATGTTTATCTGGTTAAAATTTATCTGATTTAGGCGTGAAAATTCAAATTCAAATATTTTCTTATGAATAAAACATTTCTTTAATTTAAAAAAATAATTTGTAAAGTTTATTTATAAAACTTTTATCGAATTTCTAAAAATGTGAGTTTTAAGGACAAAATAAATGTCACACCCCAAAATATCGCAAAATATCGCAATGAACGATAGTGTCATTGGGGTATGACGTCATAGCACAAAGTATGGATACTAAAACGACCTCTATAATGAGACGTTTTGAAAAGTTTACCATTCGATTACATAAGTTAAAGTTTACAAGCAAGAAATCCCAAAGTTTGATAATACACAAAGAGTTTACAAAACATGTCGAATGGTAATTGTTAAAAGCACAAGACTCAATGTATGCCATGCGACCCAAAAGCTCCATGAAATGCTATCACCTTAAGACACGAGATAAACATGCTAAAAGTGTCAACACAAAGGTTGGTGAGTTCATAAGTTTGTAATAAAATGATCTAAAATACTTTGAGAAATGTTCACACAAAGAAAGGCATTGTAAATCCACTCGGTTCAAGTTCGCCCATACAAAACTTGCAACTGTGTGTTCACAACCCATTGCCTAAAATAGAATGACAATCATGAATATGTGCATTAAGATAGTTAAAAGTATAATCGTCACCACAAGGGTCTTCCAACATATAAATATGTTGGGATGTTTGTAAATTAATAGCCTTCCAACAACTTAATTTGGAGCCATTAATTCTTGTATGTTTGTAAATTAGTAGCCTTCCAACAACTTAATTTGGAGCCACTAATTCTTGTATGTTTGTAAATTAATAGCCTTCCAACAACTTAATTTGGAGCCACTAATTCTTGTATGTTTGTTCCAAATATGCATATGAAATCAAGTATAACCCAATCAAGTATATAACGCAATCAAGTCTAAAGTATAAGTAGTGTTGTTTGGCAAAAGAGTTTAAATGTTTGGATAAATAAGCATATATCTACCCCAAATAGTTTATAGGAATTTAAACGAGTAAAAGCGGGTATGAACTCACCGGTGTGATTGATATGCTAACAAAATGAAGTGCGAAAGTGAGGCTCGGAAACTATCCGCGACCTAAAATGAATGTTATGACTTGAGTTATGATATGTTGTCGTGAATGCATGATTTGAAAACGTATCACCCAATATGCTACTTGAAAACTAGTTATATAAAAATATTGTTACTTGAATGTGTGACGGTTCCTTGTCAAAATAATTACTTTTGAGCTAATGGTGAAAATGTAGTTAAAACTACGTAACGGTTTTAGTAATTGACAAATCGGTTTACATCGGACTTGACGTAATATATACATAGGAAAACTAACTCGTTTTAAGGTCCGTTTCCCCGAAACGTCCGTTTAGGCCCTCAAAACCTTGATTAAAATCCTGACAGCTTACTAACGCTGTGAATAGTGTTTTCAGCACGTTTTTGACTCAAAGTTCGGTTAACCATAACTCACTCGTTTTAAGTCCGTTTTTCAAGTTCTTTATATCCACGCGAAGGTAATTAAGTGTACTAATATATTTTTAAACTTTGGAGATTTCACAGAAAGTTTAAGGCCACTGTTTGGTCAGTTAAAAATCTGGACTGCATGTACATTTTCCGGAAAATGGTAGTTTTTAAATCGTAACTTGAAAACCACGTATCTTTTTCGTTATAACTCCGTTTTAGTCCGTTCAAAAGGCCACGTTCATAACTAAAAATCTATTTTCTAAAACTTTAATAAAACTTATAAAAATGACTAACTTTTCGGAAAAATTATAAATTTCGACAGCGCTTCCGCGCTTATTTTAAACTTTACCATTTTTATCTACTTGTTTAACCACAACTTCACCACAAAAATCCCTTAATCTACTCATCACCAATCCTACTAGTAAAACAACTTTATTTGATCATAACCAAAATAAATATTCATTGTGAGGCTAAAAATATATATACAAACTTAAATAAACATATATAAAATTTATGTAACCATTTCCTAGTAAAACCACAACTAGACTTTGATGATCCATTTTCAAACTTCTCATTTTATAAACTTTTAACTAGCACATGATTGTTATAAATATTTATATAGTACATATGGGTGATAATCTTGGATGATAATGAATAAAATCACAACAAATCAAATATGACCATGAGGACTTCAAGAAAATGTATGAAAATATATATGAAAAAGTAAGAGATGAAGTTTCATGCTTACAAGTTACTTGATGAGGTTTAAGAACAAAGGATTTATCCTAAACACCCTAGGTTTTATTTCAAAACCTAAACAAAGAGTGTTACTAGATTGTGTAGAACTTGATTAGAAAATTTTGATGATCACCTCCTTGATACACTATGGTGGCGGATTTTGGAGAAGAAGAAGAGAGAGAAAAGCTTGATCTATTCACTTGAATTATTGAGATGTGTATATGTGTAAAGTCTTGGAGTGTAAGACTATATAAGTAAGAAAGATCTTGAAAATCTTGGTGAATCTTGTATTTAATAATACATACATATACTTTTCATTATTTATTATGTTTATAAATGTGTAAGTGTAAGTAATGTAAAGTTATTTGAGGATAAGTAGTAGCTTGTAGTATTGTTAAGTAATATTAGTAAGTTGTATACACATTTGAATATTTAAGGTAGCGTTAGATAAAAATAAATTTTCACGTGTCAAGATAAAATATATTTAGATCATAAAATTATAAAAATACATTTCTTGCAAAATTTGAGTGAAATAATAATAATCGTGTAGTTTTTAAGAAAACCGTCGTAATAATATACATTTAACAATTTATATACAAAATAAATTTAAAACACTAGGTAAACTCAAAATATTATTTTTATAAACTAAATGTAAGTATAAAAATATATCGGGATCATTTTTGGAAGTATCGGATTAAACGTTCAAAATAATAATTACGCGATAGCGTTTATTTAATAAGAAAATAAACGTTTAATGAAAAATGCAAAACCATGCACGAACCGTTATGAAATGATGAATATGGAATATGAGAAATGACCGGAAATTGAGAATTGTGACATTCTTCCCCTGATAGAAGAATCGCGTCCTCGCGATTCAATCGCTGATACTTAAAGTTCTACCCTTAGGTTTCGAGAAATCAAGTGTATGGTCAAAGTGTTTATGTCAAAACTTACGCGTCTAGGTTTCTTATCTAATGAGACTCACTGAATCTGAATAATACGGTGGATCACTTAATGGTCTAGGAAAACGTACCGATTCGCATTGCGGGCTTCCTCGGTCCCTATATAGAATGCTCGACCTCGGGGTGGGTGATATCGAGTCTGGGGTTTGGGTTGTTTCCTTCAATTGCTAAAGCTAGGTGTTGGTTAGCTTGCATCGGTGTTCCATTCAACTTAGGACAATTATTCGGAAGTGGTTCGGTTTGTTACATTCAAAGCAAGTCCTTTGGTTATTCCTCATGTTGCCAATCATGTTTTACTCGCTCCTTAAAATGGCCGTATCGATTACAATTTGTACACAAGCGGCGGGGTTTGGTCTTCGGATGATGATAAGCACATTTAGCACACTTGGGATGTGTACCCGCATACTCTCTTTGTTCGATACCGGTTGCCACAAAACTCTTGCCCTTTTTGTATGCGCTCGCTACCGTCTATCTCGCTTATTCGACCCACTTGCTTCCTTCCTCTTATCAACGCTCTTCAAAGTACCATTCCTAACCATCTCATCATCGGGGTTCCCGCCTCGATGATCGCACTTTGTATTGTAGGCGGCTCGATTGTTTTCACGGTTCCACGGATTTGGGACAAGACCATATATGTACCTCGAGATTCTCTTGGACTCGGGGTAACTAGATGAGGAACTAGTCCGCTAACTCATGAAATCGGTCATGTAGGTGCGTGACCAGCCCCTATCATGGAGTGGTGATAAAATTCATCCTCCAGTTTCGCATTTCATTGTCCGGCGGTACTCCTCTTTCAATAACGCCTTAAATTCGTCCCATGTCATACCTATAGTCGCTCTCTACCCCTAGCTTGTAGGTGTGTGTTCCACCATGTCAATGCCTTTCACGATAGCAAACAAGCGGCATACTTCACCCTCGATGTGTGGCACAATTGCGATGTCGATCATCGACTGTCTTCTCTACCCATCGAGTATAAGCCAAAGCACCTCCTATACCATCAAACTCCACGGGTTTGCATGCCGAAAATTCCTTATATGTGCATCCAATTACATTGTTGTTGTTGTTGGTGTTGTTGTTATTCTTGCCACTACATTGTTGGTGTCGCCCGATCGTTCCGTTCCGTGGTTTCCGAGTTATTCATATGATTTCCAACTTGTGTAACAATAGTGGGAAGTAAGATTTGAAGTTGTTGAGCGATGATGGCGGCAAAGTCGGGGTTTCCGCTTGATGTTGTTGTCATTGTTACCCATGTCGCTACCACCTCCTCTACCTCCACGCCCACCGTCATTCCACCCCTTGGTGCCGCACCACCTCGGCCGATCTTGCGTGTTACCCTCTTTGGTGCCATTATCTCGCAAGGAAAGAACCGTTGAATTCCCAATGTCTATACTTAACGTCCTCAAACATAATACCACGCCACAAATTGGTTCCTAAGGTGTCCACACCGATCTACGTATCGCGTGGTCGCATATGTCCACGTGAGTTGTGACGCATTTATAATTATGTTGGCCACCATAATTATAATTGCTTCATTTCACACATGTACATACCACCAAGCATACATGTCTCGGCGATTGTTGTTACTTAAGTAGGTAGCCGATCTATCATCCGATTCTAAGCGGTGAAGGAGGGATTTAGGGTAGGTATCTAGGAGAGTCGCACTTGGTGTGTAGGAAATTCCGTTAGGTGCTAAAGTCACTACGAGGTTTGGTCGCCGCAGTTCCCAAAGTATCCTCAAGAGAACTCCCATCCTCGGGCAAAATCATCAAATCTATCCGACTTTATAGTAACACTTATTTAGCTCGATCTCGCATCTCATCAAACAAGAAGCATCACGAGATCAAGTTAGATAAGTGCTCATTCTTGAGCTCCATATCTTTGATGACCCAACTAGATTTTGGGACTCCCTATTGGTACAAGGAAACTACGTTATCTAATGAGGTGGTTCTAGAAGAAATACTTAAGAAAACATATGCATGCGAAAAGTGAGTAAGGTGATAGGAAAAGAAAGGATCGACGTGAAAGCGGTTATAGTCTAGGAACTAAAATGCAACCTAGTTCTCTATAACCAAGTCTCGATACCAATCATCACACCCCAAAATATCGCGGTGAACGATAGTGTCATTGGGGTATGACGTCATAGCACAAAGTATGGATACTAAAACGACCTCTATAATGAGACGTTTTGAAAAGTTTACCATTCGATTACATAAGTTAAAGTTTACAAGCAAGAAATCCCAAAGTTTGATAATACACAAAGAGTTTACAAAACATGTCGAATGGTAATTGTTAAAAGCACAAGACTCAATGTATGCCATGCGACCCAAAAGCTCCATGAAATGCTATCACCTTAAGACACGAGATAAACATGCTAAAAGTGTCAACACAAAGGTTGGTGAGTTCATAAGTTTGTAATAAAATGATCTAAAATACTTTGAGAAATGTTCACACAAAGAAAGGCATTGTAAATCCACTCGGCCCAAGTTCCGCCCATACAAAACTTGCAACTGTGTGTTCACAACCCATTGCCTAAAATAGAATGAAAATCATGAATATGTGCATTAAGATAGTTAAAAGTATAATCGTCACCACAAAGGTCTTCCAACATATAAATATTGGGATGTTTGTAAATTAATAGCCTTCCAACAACTTAATTTGGAGCCATTAATTCTTGTATGTTTGTAAATTAGTAGCCTTCCAACAACTTAATTTGGAGCCACTAATTCTTGTATGTTTGTAAATTAGTAGCCTTCCAACAACTTAATTTGGAGCCACTAATTCTTGTATGTTTGTTCCAAATATGCATATGAAATCAAGTATAACCCAATCAAGTATATAACGCAATCAAGTCTAAAGTACAAGTAGTGTCGCTTGGCAAAAGAGTTTAAATGTTTGGATAAATAAGCATATATCTCGCCCCAAATAGTTTATAGGAATTTAAACGAGTAAAAGCGGGGTATGAACTCACCTGGTGTGATTGATATGCTAACAAAATGAAGTGCACGAAAGTGAGGCTCGGAAACTATCCGCGACCTAAAATGAATGTTATGACTTGAGTTATGATATGTTGTCGTGAATGCATGATTTGAAAACGTATCACCCAATATGCTACTTGAAAACTAGTTATATAAAAATATTGTTACTTGAATGTGTGACGGTTCCTTGTCAAAAATAATTACTTTTGAGCTAATGGTGAAAATGTAGTTAAAACTACGTAACGGTTTTAGTAATTGACAAATCGGTTTACATCGGACTTGACGTAATATATACATAGGAAAACTAACTCGTTTTTAAGGTCCGTTTCCCCCGAAACGTCCGTTTAGGCCCTCAAAAACCTTGATTAAAATCCTGACAGCTTACTAACGCTGTGAATAGTGTTTTCAGCACGTTTTTGACTCAAAGTTCGGTTAACCATAACTCACTCGTTTTAAGTCCGTTTTCAAGTTCTTTATATCCACGCCAAGGTAATTAAGTGTACTAATATATTTTTAAACTTTGGAGATTTCACGAAAGTTTAAGGCCACTGTTTGGTCAGTTAAAAATCTGGACTGCATGTACATTTTCCGGAAAATGGTAGTTTTAAATCGTAACTTGAAAACCACGTATCTTTTCGTTATAACTCCGTTTTAGTCCGTTCAAAAGGCCACGTTCATAACTAAAAATCTATTTTCTAAAACTTTAATAAAACTTATAAAATGACTAACTTTTCGGAAAAATTATAAATTTCGACAGCGCTTCGCTTATTTTAAACTTTACCATTTTATCTACTTGTTTAACCACAACTTCACCACAAAATCCCTTAATCTACTCATCACCAATCCTACTAGTAAAACAACTTCATTTGATCATAACCAAAATAAATATTCATTGTGAGGCTAAAATATATATACAAACTTAAATAAACATATATAAAATTTATGTAACCATTTCCTCCAAAACCACAACTAGACTTTGATGATCCATTTTCAAACTTCTCATTTTATAAACTTTTAACTAGCACATGATTGTTATAAATATTTATATAGTACATATGGGTGATAATCTTGGATGATAATGAATAAAATCACAACAAATCAAATATGACCATGAGGACTTCAAGAAAATGTATGAAAATATATATGAAAAGGTAAGAGATGAAGTTTCATGCTTACAAGTTACTTGATGAGGTTTAAGAACAAAGGATTTATCCTAAACACCCTAGGTTTTATTTCAAAACCTAAACAAAGAGTGTTACTAGATTGTGTAGAACTTGATTAGAAAAATTTTGATGATCACTTCCTTGATATCACTATGGTGGCGGATTTTGGAGAAGAAGAAGAAGAGAGAAGAGCTTGATCTATTCACTTGAATTATTGAGTTGAATGTAAATGTGTAAAGTCTTTGGAGTGTAAGACTATATAAAAGAAAGATCTTGAAAATCTTGGTGAATCATGTATTTAATAATACATACATATACTTTACATTATTTATTATGTTTATAAATGTGTAAGTGTAAGAAATGTAAAGTTATTTGAGGATAAGTAGTAGCTTGTAGTATTGTTAAGTAATATTAGTAAGTTGTATACACATTTGAATATTTAAGGTAGCGTTAGATAAAAATAAATTTTCACGGGTCAAGATAAAATATATTTAGATCATAAAATTATAAAAATACATTTCTTGCAAAATTTGAGTGAAATAATAATAATCGTGTAGTTTTTAAGAAAACCGTCGTAATAATATAAATTTAACAATTTATATACAAAATAAATTTAAAACACTAGGTAAACTCAAAATATTATTTTATAAACTAAATGTAAGTATAAAATATATCGGAATCATTTTTGGAAGTATCGGATCAAATGTTCAAAATAATTAATTACGCGATAGCGTTTATTTAATAAGAAAATAACGTTTAATGTAAAATGCAAAACCATGCACGAACCGTTATGAAATGATGAATATGGAATATGAGAAATGACCGAAATTGAGAATTGTGACATTCTTCCCCGATAGAAGAATCGCGTCCTCGCGATTCAATCATGATACTTAAAGTTCTACCCTTAGGTTTCGAGAAATCAAATGTATGGTCAAAGTGTTTATGCCAAAACTTACGCGTCTAGGTTTCTTATCTAATGAGACTCATTGAATGAATAATACGGTGGATCACTTAATGGTCTAGGAAAACGTACGCCACGCATTGCGGGCTTCCTCGGTCCCTATATAGAATGCTCGACCTCGGGGTGGACCGATATTGAGTCTGTGGTTGGGTTATTTCCTTCAATTGCTAAAGCTAGGTGTTGGAGCTTGCATCGGTGGCTTATTCAATCGAGGACAATTATTCCGGAAGTGATTCGGTGTTACATTCAAAGCAAGTCCTTTGGTTATTCCTCATGTTGCTAATCATGTTTTACATCGCTCCTTAAAATGGCCGTATCGATTACAATTTGTACACAAGCGCGTGGTTTGGTCTTCGATGATGATAAGCACATTTAGCACATTTGGGATGTGTACCGCATACTCTCTTTGTTCAGCATCAGTTGCCACAAAAACTCTTGCCCTTTTGTTGTCGCTACCACGTCTATCTCGCTTATTCGACCCACTTGCTTCCTTCCTCTTATCAACGCTCTTCAAAGTACCATTTCTAACCATCTCGTGCATCGTGGTTCCCGCCTCGATGATCGCACTTTGTATTGTAGACGGCTCGATTGTTTTCACGGTTCCACGGATTTCGGGACAAGACCATATATGTACCTCGAGATTCTCTTGGACTCGGGGTAACTAGATGAGGAACTAGTCCGCTAACTCATGAAATCGGTCGGTGTAGGCTGCGTGACCACCCCTATCATGGAGTGGTGATAAAATTCATCCTCCAGTTTTACGCATTTCATTGTCCGGCGGTACTCCTCTTTCAATAACGCCTTAAATTCGTCCCATGTCATACCTATAGTCGCTTCTCCGCCCTAGCTCAGTGGTGTGTGTTCCACCATGTCAATGCCTTCCCGATAGCAAACAAGCAAGATACTTCACCCTCGATGTGTGGCACAATTGTCGATGTCGATCATCGACTGTCTTCTCTACCCATCGAGTATAAGCCAAAGCACCTCCTATACCATCAAACTCCACGGGTTTGCATGCCGAAAATTCCTTATATGTGCATCCAATTCTGTTGTTGTTGTTGTTGTTGTTGTTGTTGTTGTTGCGCCACTACATTGTTGGTGTCGCCAGATCTGTTCCCGTTCCGTGGTTTCCGAGTTATTCATATGATTTCCAACTTGTGTAACAATAGTGGGAAGTAAGATTTGAAGTTGTTGAGCGATGATGGCGGCAAAGTCGGGGTTTCCGCTTGATGTTGTTGTCATTGTTACCCATGTCGCTACCACCTCCTCTACCTCCACGCCCACCGTCATTCCACCTCTTGGTGCCGCACCACCTCGGCCGATCTGCGTGTTACCTCTTTGGTGCCATTATCTCGCAAGGAAAGAACCGTTGAATTCCCAATGTCTATACTTAACGCCCTCAAACATAATACCACGCCACAAATTGGTTCCTAAGGTGTCCACATCGATCTACGTATGCGTGGTCGCATATGTCCACGTGAGTTGTGACGCATTTATAATTATGTTGGCCACCATAATTATAATTGCTTCATTTCACACGTGTACATACCACCAAGCATACATGTCTCGGCGATTGGTGTTACTTAAGTAGGTAGCCAGTCTATCATCCGATTCTAAACGGTGAAGGAGGGATTTAGGGTAGGTATCTAGGGAGAGTCGCACTTGGTGTATAGGAAATTCCGTTAGGTGCTAAAGTCACTACGAGGTTTGGTCGCCAGCAGTTCCCAAAGTATCCTCAAGAGAACTCCCATCCTCGGGCAAAATCATCAAATCTATCCAGCTTTATAGTAACACTTATTTAGCTCGATCTCGCATCTCATCAAACAAGAACTGTCACGAGATCAAGTTAGATAAGTGCTCATTCTTGAGCTCCATATCTTTGATGACCCAACTAGATTTTGGGACTCCCTATTGGTACAAGGAAACTACGTTATCTAATGAGGTGGTTCTAGAAGAAATACTTAAGAAAACATATGCGCACGAAAAGTGAGTAAGGTGATAGGAAAAGAAAGGATCGGCGTGAAAGCGGTTATAGTCTAGGAACTAAAATGCAACCTAGTTCTCTATAACCAAGTCTCGATACCAATCATCACACCCCAAAATATCGCGGTGAACGATAGTGTCATTGGGGTATGACGTCATAGCACAAAGTATGGATACGTAAAACGACCTCTATAATGAGACGTTTTGAAAAGTTTACCATTCGATTACATAAGTTAAAGTTTACAAGCAAGAAATCCCAAAGTTTGATAATACACAAAGAGTTTACAAAACATGTCGAATGGTAATTGTTAAAAGCACAAGACTCAATGTATGCCATGCGACCCAAAAGCTCCATGAAATGCTATCACCTTAAGACCGAGATAAACATGCTAAAAGTGTCAACACAAAGGTTGGTGAGTTCATAAGTTTGTAATAAAATGATTTGAAATACTTTGAGAAATGTTCACACAAAGAAAGGCATTGTAAATCCACTCGGGCCCAAGTTCCGCCCATACAAAACTTGCAACTGTGTGTTCACAACCCATTGCCTAAAATAGAATGAAAATCATGAATATGTGCATTAAGATAGTTAAAAGTATAATCGTCACCACAAGGGTCTTCCAACATATAATATATTGGGATGTTTGTAAATTAATAGCCTTCCAACAACTTAATTTGGAGCCATTAATTCTTGTATGTTTGTAAATTAATAGCCTTCCAACAACTTAATTTGGAGCCACTAATTCTTGTATGTTTGTAAATTAATAGCCTTCCAACAACTTAATTTGGAGCCACTAATTCTTGTATGTTTGTTCCAAATATGCATATGAAATCAAGTATAACCCAATCAAGTATATAACGCAATCAAGTCTAAAGTACAAGTAGTGTCGCTTGGCAAAAGAGTTTAAATGTTTGGATAAATAAGCATATATCTACCCCAAATAGTTTATAGGAATTTAAATGAGTAAAAGCGGGTATGAACTCACCGGTGTGATTGATATGCTAACAAAATGAAGTGCACGAAAGTGAGGCTCGGAAACTATCCGCGACCTAAAATGAATGTTATGACTTGAGTTATGATATGTTGTCGTGAATGCATGATTTGAAAACGTATCACCCAATATGCTACTTGAAAACTAGTTATATAAAAATATTGTTACTTGAATGTGTGACGGTTCCTTGTAAAAATAATTACTTTTGAGCTAATGGTGAAAATGTAGTTAAAACTACGTAACGGTTTTAGTAATTGACAAATCGGTTTACATCGGACTTGACGTAATATATACATAGGAAAACTAACTCGTTTTTAAGGTCCGTTTC
This sequence comes from Chrysanthemum lavandulifolium, assembly GCA_022545495.1. NCBI lineage: Eukaryota > Viridiplantae > Streptophyta > Magnoliopsida > Asterales > Asteraceae > Chrysanthemum > Chrysanthemum lavandulifolium. The sequence continues at coordinate 171,951,851 of CM040245.1, read as the reverse complement.
CCCCGAAACGTCCGTTTAGGCCCTCAAAACCTTGATTAAAAATCGACAGCTTACTAACGCTGTGAATAGTGTTTTCAAGACGTTTTGACTCAAAGTTCGGTTAACCATAACTCACTCGTTTTAAGTCCGTTTTCAAGTTCTTTATATCCACGCGAAGGTAATTAAGTGTACTAATATATTTTTAAACTTTGGAGATTTCACGAAAGTTTAAGGCCACTGTTTGGTCAGTTAAAAATCTGGACTGCATGTACATTTTCCGGAAAATGGTAGTTTTTAAATCGTAACTTGAAAACCACGTATCTTTTTCGTTATAACTCCGTTTTAGTCCGTTCAAAAGGCCACGTTCATAACTAAAAATCTATTTTCTAAAACTTTAATAAAACTTATAAAAATGACTAACTTTTCGGAAAAATTATAAATTTCGACAGCAGCTTCGCGCTTATTTTAAACTTTACCATTTTTATCTACTTGTTTAACCACAACTTCACCACAAAATCCCTTAATCTACTCATCACCAATCCTACTAGTAAAACAACTTTATTTGATCATAACCAAAATAAATATTCATTGTGAGGCTAAAATATATATACAAACTTAAATAAACATATATAAAATTTATGTAACCATTTCCTCTAAAAACCACAACTAGACTTTGATGATCCATTTTCAAACTTCTCATTTTATAAACTTTTAACTAGCACATGATTGTTATAAATATTTATATAGTACATATGGGTGATATTCTTGGATGATAATGAATAAAATCACAACAAATCAAATATGACCATGAGGACTTCAAGAAAATGTATGAAAATATATATGAAAAAGTAAGAGATGAAGTTTCATGCTTACAAGTTACTTGATGAGGTTTAAGAACAAAGGATTTATCCTAAACACCCTAGGTTTTTATTTCAAAACCTAAACAAAGAGTGTTACTAGATTGTGTAGAACTTGATTAGAAAATTTTGATGATCACTTCCTTGATCCCATATGGTGGCGGATTTTGGAGAAGAAGAAGAGAGAGAAAAGCTTGATCTATTCACTTGAATTATTGAGATGAATGTGTTAAATGTGTAAAGTCTTTGGAGTGTAAGACTATATAAGTAAGAAAGATCTTGCAAAATCTTGGTGAATCTTGTATTTAATAATACATACATATACTTTACATTATTTATTATGTTTATAAATGTGTAAGTGTAAGAAATGTAAAGTTATTTGAGGATAAGTAGTAGCTTGTAGTATTGTTAAGTAATATTAGTAAGTTGTATACACATTTGAATATTTAAGGTAGCGTTAGATAAAAATAAATTTTCACGTGTCAAGATAAAATATATTTAGATCATAAAATTATAAAAATACATTTCTTGCAAAATTTGAGTGAAATAATAATAATCGTGTAGTTTTTAAGAAAACCGTCGTAATAATATAAATTTAACAATTTATATACAAAATAAATTTAAAACACTAGGTAAACTCAAAATATTATTTTATAAACTAAATGTAAGTATAAAAATATATCGGGATCATTTTTGGAAGTATCGGATTAAATGTTCAAAATAATAATTACGCGATAGCGTTTATTTAATAAGAAAATAAAGTGTAATGTAAAATGCAAAACCATGCACAAATCGTTATGAAATGATGAATATGGAATATTAATGACCGGAAATTGAGAATTGTGACATTCTTCCCGATAGAAGAATCACGTCCTCGCGATTCAATCACGATACTTAAAGTTCTACCCTTAGGTTTGTGAAATCAAGTGTATGGTCAAAGTGTTTACAAAACTTACGCGTCTAGGTTTCTTATCTAATGAGACTCACCGAATCTGAATAATACGGTGGATCACTTAATGGTCTAGGAAAATGAATGCGGGCTTCCTCGGTCCCTATATAGAATGCTCGACCTCGGGAATGATATGAGGTGGGGTTTGGGTTGTTTCCCAATTGCTAAAAACCTTGTGGTTTGAGCAATTATTCGGAAGTGTTGGTTGTTACATTCAAAGCAAGTCCTTTGGTTATTCTTCATGTTGCGCTAATCATGTTTTACATCGCTCCTTAAAATGGCCGATCGATTACAATTTGTACACAAGCGGCGTGGTTTGGTCTTCGGATGATGATAAGCACATTTAGCACACTTGGGATGTGTACCGCATACTCTCTTTGTTCAGCATGCAGTTGCCACAAAACTCTTGCCCTTTTGTTGTCTGCGCTACCACGTCTATCTCGCTTATTCGACCCACTTGCTTCCTTCCTCTTATCAACGCTCTTCAAAGTACCATTCCTAACCATCTCGTCATCGCCGTGGTTCCCGCCTCGATGATCGCACTTTGTATTGTAGACGGCTCGATTGTTTTCACAGTTCCACGGATTTCGGGACAAGACCATATATGTACCTCGAGATTCTCTTGGACTCGGGGTAACTAGATGAGGAACTAGTCCGCTAACTCATGAAATCGGTCTGTAGGTGCGTGACCAGCCCCTATCATGGAGTGGTGATAAAATTCATCCTCTAGTTTCGCATTTCATTGTCCGGCGGTACTCCTCTTTCAATAACGCCTTAAATTCGTCCCATGTCATACCTATAGTCGCTTCTCTACCCCTAGCTCAGAGTGTGTATTCCACCATGTCAATGCCTTCCCGATAGCAAACAAGCAACATACTTCACCCTCGATGTGTGGCACAATTGTCGATGTCGATCATCGACTCTGTCTTCTCTACCCATCGAGTATAAGCCAAAGCACCTCCTATACCATCAAACTCCACGGGTTTGCATGCCGAAAATTCCTTATATGTGCATCCAATTACATTGTTGTTGTTGTTGGTGTTGTTGTTGTTATTCTTGCCACTACATTGTTGGTGTCGCCAGACTGTTCCGTTCCGTGGTTTCCGAGTTATTCATATGATTTCCAACTTGTGTAACAATAGTGGGAAGTAAGATTTGAAGTTGTTGAGCGATGATGGCGGCAAAGTCGGGGTTTCGCCATGTTGTTGTCATCGTTACCCATGTCGCTACTACCTTCTCTACTTCCACGCCCACCGTCCTTCCACCTCTTGGTGCCGCACCACCTCGGCCCGATCTTGCGTGTTACTCTCTTTGGTGCCATTATCTCGCAAGGAAAGAACCGTTGAATTCCCAATGTCTATACTTAACGTCCTCAAACATAATACCACGCCACAAATTGGTTCCTAAGGTGTCCACACCGATCTACGTATGCGTGGTCGCATATGTCCACGTGAGTTGTGACGCATTTATAATTATGTTGGCCACCATAATTATAATTGCTTCATTTCACACGTGTACATACCACCAAGCATACATGTCTCGGCGATTGTTGTTACTTAAGTAGGTAGCCAGTCTATCATCCGATTCTAAACGGTGAAGGAGGGATTTAGGGTAGGTATCTAGGGAGAGTCGCACTTGGTGTGTAGGAAGTTCCGTTAGGTGCTAAAGTCACTACGAGGTTTGGTCGCCAGCAGTTCCCAAAGTATCCTCAAGAGAACTCCCATCCTCGGGCAAAATCATCAAATCTATCCAGCTTTATAGTAACACTTATTTAGCTCGATCTCGCATCTCATCAAACAAGAGCGTCACGAGATCAAGTTAGATAAGTGCTCATTCATGAGCTCCATATCTTTGATGACCCAACTAGATTTTGGGACTCCCTATTGGTACAAGGAAACTACGCTATCTAATGAGGTGGTTCTAGAAGAAATACTTAAGAAAACATATGCGCATGCGAAAAGTGTATAAGGTGATAGGAAAAGAAAGGATCGACGTGAAAGCGGTTATAGTCTAGGAACTAAAATGCAACCTAGTTCTCTATAACCAAGTCTCGATACCAATCATCACACCCCAAAATATCACAATGAACGATAGTGTCATTGGGGTATAACGTCATAGCACAAAGTATGGATACAAAAAACGACCTCTATAATGAGACGTTTTGAAAAGTTTACCATTCGATTACATAAATTAAAGTTTACAAGCAAGAAATCCCAAAGTTTGATAATACACAAAGAGTTTACAAAACATGTCGAATGGTAATTGTTAAAAGCACAAGACTCCAATGTATGCCATGCGACCCAAAAGCTCCATGAAATGCTATCACCTTAAGACCTGAGATAAACATGCTAAAAAGTGTCAACACAAAGGTTGGTGAGTTCATAAGTTTGTAATAAAATGATCTAAAATATTTTAAGAAATGTTCACACAGCAAAGGCATTGTAAATCCACTCGGCCCAAGTTCGCCCATACAAAACTTGCAACCTGTGTGTTCACAACCCATTGCCTAAAATAGAATGAAAATCATGAATATGTGCATTAAGATAGTTAAAAGTATAATCGTCACCACAAGGGTCTTCCAACATATAAATATATTGGGATGTTTGTAAATTAATAGCCTTCCAACAACTTAATTTGGAGCCATTAATTCTTGTATGTTTGTAAATTAGTAGCCTTCCAACAACTTAATTTGGAGCCACTAATTCTTGTATGTTTGTAAATTAGTAGCCTTCCAACAACTTAATTTGGAGCCACTAATTCTTGTATGTTTGTTCCAAATATGCATATGAAATCACGTATAACCCAATCAAGTATATAACGCAATCAAGTCTAAAGTACAAGTAGTGTCGCTTTGCAAAAGAGTTTAAATGTTTGGATAAATAAGCATATATCTACTCCCCAAATAGTTTATAGGAATTTAAACAAGTAAAAGCGGGGTATGAACTCACCTGGTGTGATTGATATGCTAACAAAATGAAGTGCACGAAAGTGAGGCTCGAAAAATATCCGCGACCTAAAATGAATGTTATGACTTGAGTTATGATATGTTGTCGTGAATGCATGATTTGAAAACGTATCACCCAATATGCTACTTGAAAACTAGTTATATAAAAATATTGTTACTTGAATGTGTGACGGTTCCTTGTCAAAAATAATCACTTTTGAGCTAATGGTGAAAATGTAGTTAAAACTACGTAACGGTTTTAGTAATTGACAAATCGGTTTACATCGGACTTGACGTAATATATACATAGGAAAACTAACTCGTTTTTAAGGTCCGTTTCCCCCGAAACGTCCGTTTAGGCCCTCAAAACCTTGATTAAAATCCTCGACAGCTTAGTAACGCTGTGAATAGTGTTTTCAAGACGTTTTTACTCAAAGTTCGGTTAACCCTAACTCACTGCTTTAAGTCTGTCTTTTCAAGTTCCGTTAACCCTGGAGATTTCAACTGTTTGGTTTAAAATCTGAACGAAAATGGTCGCTTGATTAAAATCCCGACAGCTTAGTAACGCTGTGAATAGTGTTTTCAAGCGTTTTTACTCAAAGTTCGGTTAACCCTAACTCACTGCTTTAAGTCTGCTTTTCAAGTTCTTTATATCCACGCCAAGGTAATTAAGTGTACTAATATATTTTTAAACTTTGGAGATTTCACAGAAAGTTTAAGACCACTGTTTGGTCAGTTAAAATCTGGACTGCATGTACATTTTCCGAAAATGGTAGTTTTAAATCGTAACTTGAAACCACGTATCTTTTTCGTTATAACTCCGCTTTAGTCCGCTCAAAAGGCCACGCTCATAACTAAAAATCTATTTTCTAAAACTTTAATAAAACTTATAAAATGACTAACTTTTCGGAAAAATTATAATTTCGACATAGCTCCGCTTATTTTAAACTTTACCATTTTTATCTACTTGTTTAACCACAACTTCACCACAAAAATCCCTTAATCTACTCATCACCAATCCTACTAGTAAAACAACTTTATTTGATCATAACCAAAATAAATATTCATTGTGAGGCTAAAAATATATATACAAACTTAAATAAACATATATAAAATTTATGTAACCATTTCCTCCAAAAACCACAACTAGACTTTGATGATCCATTTTTCAAACTTCTCATTTTTATAAACTTTTAACTAACACATGATTGTTATAAACATTTATATAGTACATATGGGTGATATTCTTGGATGATAATGAATAAAATCACAACAAATCAAATATGACCATGAGGACTTCAAGAAAATGTATGAAAAATATATATGAAAAAGTAAGAGATGAAGTTTCATGCTTACAAGTTACTTGATGAGGTTTAAGAACAAAGGATTTATCCTAAACACCCTAGGTTTTTATTTCAAAACCTAAACAAGAGTGTTACTAGATTGTGTAGAACTTGATTAGAAAATTTTAGATGATCATCCTTGAAAATATATAAAAAGTAAGAGGTAGTTACTTGGTAAGAACGGTTTTATTTCAAAATTTTAGGAGAAGATGAGAAGAGGTGGCGGATTTTGGAGAAGAAGAAGAGAGAAAAGCTTGATCTATTCACTTGAATTATTGAGATGAATGTGTTAAATGTGTAAAGTCTTTGGAGTGTAAGACTATATAATTTAAGATCTTGAAAATCTTGGTGAATCTTTCATTTAATAATACATACATATACTTTACATTATATATTATGTTTATAAATGTGTAAGTGTAAGAAATGTAAAGTTATTTGAGGATAAGTAGTAGCTTGTAGTATTGTTAAGTAATATTAGTAAGTTGTATACACATTTGAATATTTAAGGTAGCGTTAGATAAAAATAAATTTTCACGTGTCAAGATATAATATATTTAGATCATAAAAATTATAAAAATACATTTCTTGCAAAATTTGAGTGAAATAATAATAATCGTGTAGTTTTTAAGAAAACCGTCGTAATAATATACATTTAACAATTTATATACAAAATAAATTTAAAACACTAGGTAAACTAAAATATTATTTTTATAAACTAAATGTAAGTATAAAAATATATCGGGATCATTTTTGGAAGTATCGGATTAAATGTTCAAAATAATACTTACGCGATAGCGTTTATTTAATAAGAAAATAAAGTGTAATGTAAAATGCAAAACCATGCACAAATCGTTATGAAATGATGAATATGGAATATGAGAAATGACCGGAAATTGAGAATTGTGACAATCAGTATGACCCAACAGAAGCACTTCCAAATTGTTAATGGCTTCTTAAGTTACATGACAAGTATCCATGTTAGCTTTTAAGTCATTATTAGCTGAAATCTTATCCCCCTCTTCCTCGTTATGTTCTGTCAAGCTTTTCATAAATTTCTAGACTTAACACCTGTGACTCAAACTTTAATTGAGAGCCATTACCTGACCAAAATTTCGCATTCGTGCTAAGCATCTTTTATATCTCACCATAAGCATATTTATTACGCACGCACCAAAAGACTCACTTTCAAAGAGTTTTGCAGATTCCTCGTTGACCCGATTGTTCAAAGTCTCCTCAGTCTTCTTTGGTTGTTTAGATTAAGACCTACATATGATACAATTAGTTTTCTAATTTCAAGTCAGTATAGTGCATCAGGGAAAAAATGTTATTCACCTTGTGTTTAAGCGCTGCCTGAACCCACATTTCCAGTCTCCGTATCATGGGTGAAGACCAACATAATGCCATTGTTGCAGATCGGCATGACCAACCTCTACACGTATTCCAGCATCAGATATACCTATATCCAATGGTAACGATTTTAATTAGCCTTTGTATAAATATGCCCCATTGGAGCGTTTCAAATGAAGTAGTGTCACCTTGGATGTGGAGTTTTTGTATCACTGTATTTGGGCAGTTTTTTGTAGTTATTTAAAGCTTTAGTTATAATTTTGTTTACCCGGTGTGGAAAGCTCACAGTATTGACGTTCATAGCCTTCAAATAACTCATTCATCTCGTTCGAATACCTGTCAATTATGGATATATTAAATCAAACAGCGATGACACTAATTCAGATGTAATAAAACAGTCATTGCACTAAATAAAAAAGAGCGGGTCAAATTTTATATTAATAATTAGAGACAACACCTTTACACCTTTATGAGCTCAATCGGTTTGGCACCATCGCGAGTTTTCTGAATTCATGCACAGTCCAAGCTTAGCATTAGATGCACCCTGCAAAAAAGGTATATATAACTTATAGGGAAGAATGAGCAAAAACGAAATGTTACAGTCATGACTTATTGCCTTTCACTTGGAATTCAACATACTAATCATGTTTCTTTAAATCTTAATGCAAGATATTGCTGCTTGGTCTAGCCATCTAATAGTTACAGAACCTAGCTTAGACCAAAATGGTGAGCTCAAATAATTGCACCAATATCATGAGGCATTATAATGACTCACGTCAGTCAATGAAATCTCCGATGAGTCAAGATTTTGGAACGTGGCATCTGCTGTACTTAATGCCATCTCGAAGACTTTGAGTTTCTCGGCCATTCTGGTTCTGGGAGCGTCACTGTCAAATGCAAATGAGTTTCAGCTCAAGTACATATCTTGAAGCTGCTTCTCATCGTTCCATGATGAGTTTTCATCTGCAAGGTTTACATTTGATGAGTAAGAGGCATTGGAGAAGATATGTGTTGCAGCTTCTCTAACATCAACACCCAGAGTCTCAGCCTGCTCAAGAGCGTGCTTTCTCACGTATTTTTGCTCCCATGGTTCGTCAAGCTCAGACACCATCTTCACCGCTTGGTCAAGAAGATTCTTTTGTTAGAACATATGACAGATATAGCATTAGATTAACCTAGAAGACGAAAAACGAAACTGAATGGGTTTTTAAAATGGATGTTAAAGAAGGTACCTGGTTAATGAAGAGATCCCTAAAGACTCGTGAGCAATTGACAATAACATCGATTCTAGGTCTTCCGAGCTCCTCAAGACTGACAGGTTCAAACCGAGTGACTCGTTCCAGTGAGTTTGCAACTGGTATAAAACCGATCATCCATAGAACTTGACCCAAAATCAAAACACACAGCCAAAGTTTCACAATCGACCAAAATGTTTGCATAACGCATAAATATCAGAAACTAACACCAAAGCAGATACATGAAAAAAACAGATCCTCGTATGTTGTATACATTATAAGCTTATACCAGACTCTGTACATCAAGAAGCCGAATAAGTCCACCGGCACAAAAGATACAATCATCAGAAACCAATGCCAACACAAGAGTTACATTCATCCAGATTCATGTCATATAGAGAACTTTGAATCAAAACATTAAACCATCAACATCGCGGTTTCAACATTCAAACATTCATAACCAATAGGAAACATATAACAAAGAACGGATGAAATACCATGTCATGTTACTTTATCAGAAACTGAGAACAGAAGTTACTGGTTCCAGTAGCTTGTTTCTTGCTAGCTGAAGAAGATACAGCCGTAGAACACAAATCATCATTTGTTTTCGTATCTCTTGTCGGAAATGCAGATTAATCTCGGAAGTTACACGCAACCTGCAATTAGGTGATTTTTACCTAAGCCGTTCACAAAGTGACGATAAAGAAAATGATGATATGAAGAAAGCCCGTGAATTTTATATTGAAGCTAAAAGAAAAATCAATGACGTTGTATGGAATATTATTAAGTGCTTGCCTGATATTTCAAAGACGACCCCACAGTTTTGTTCTGCCCTTGGAGTTCTTGGTGCTTGTGGATCTGAAGAAGAATGTTGGTATTGCGGACCTTCTAAATCTGAAAAATCCTTGTTCCTCAATACCTCCATACACATGAAATGGGAATGCATCAGACGACGTCATATGGTCAGAGTACTCAGTAGGCTAGGTATGAAAATTACTTGAAAACCTTACCTCAGATAGATACTTATTTGAATGAGCATGTTGGGAGCCGAATCGGGTCACCTCCTGAATAAACCTTTCTACAGACTCGTGATCAGACTCCGAGTCCCTTCCTGTACACCTGATCTTAACATAATTAATGCCTTCTTTAGTTCAATTTGACTCCCGATAGTAGCGATCAGTTTTTGTTAGATCTATTACTAAACCTATTTATCTCCCTAAAACCCTTTGCTGAAGAATCGCTTGTTGAGGGGAATATCTTTTATCAGTAACGATCTTGTCATTAAAAGACTCCCTGAAATTGATTGCGTCCCCATATGGAGGGCAATCCAACCAGCCTGCACGGAAAAATCACATTACTACAGAACATCTAAAAAGCACACATATGCATGCACTACCGACTAAGCAAACCCATCAGAATGAAGAATGTATATAACTTAAAGCCTACATGTAGGAAGGCTGTTCCGGTCATGTGATCCATTCTGAGATCCATTGATACGCTTAGATGGCGGCTGAGACATATGCATCGGGTCATGTCTACTTCTTTTTGTTCCCCCATACCCTTGTTGCTGGCCCACTCTCTCTCTTCCAACAGACTCACGATAATTCAACATATCCATACGATTGAGTCACCTTCAAGTCCAATGAAAGATTTGGTGATATGTTGATCCAAGAAGAGTCGAAACACCAAAAGCTCAATCAACTCTCACTTCTCTTTTCTCTTTGTTCCTTCAACCTCGCTAGCAAGAAGCTTACGGTATTCTCACGCCTCGACTTAGCCTTGGCAATTCTCTTCTTCTTGTCCGCAATTCTAGCCCTCTTCCTTTGCAGGTCAATGGTGTCACCAAACGTTGGATCTTAGGGCTTTCTTGACTTTCCTTTCTGTAAACACATTCAAATGATTTCCAATCAGATGTCGCTAAAAGATGTCTCTTAAAAAACTACAATTTCAACAAATTTACTCCAATAGACATAGAAATTGCTGACTTCCTTTCCTGTAAACACATTCAAATGATCCCAGATGGACAAATCAATAAGAATAACTAAAGAAACACCAATTAAATAAATCAAGTTACATTACTATAACTTTTTTTGGGAGATCATATCCTTTCATTCTCGGCATACAGATTTCTTTAAAAACAAAATTTATTTGTGGGTCGTGCTTAATTTCCATTCATTAAAGATATTTGATTTTCTTTAAAGAAATATGTCCATTTGTGGGATTTGTGTATGGAAACTTACTTGCTTGTTGATTGTGTGTTTGACTTCTTAGTGGCCTAAAAGATTCAGGGCCTTCCGCATGCTTTCAGCCGTGGTCACTGTCACAAACACCAAATAGATATTTAAACAGCGTCAAGCTATTACCTAGCAATCCTTGTTAGTGATGGAGGCCTATGTAAGATAATTTTGGCTACAAAAATCAACTTATCCGTGGTATCACCAAGTCTTGGATCAGTATGATACCGTAAAGAGTTGTAGGAATTCTGGATTATCTGAATACTCCTCTTCTCGAAGAGCCACCTTTGTTATACCTGTACCACCCTCGGAAGCCTTCCTCCTGCATGATACGTCTCAAGGCCGATGATATGCTTGTATAAGGAATCATGCCTACTCTCATCCCTTGTGTCTACAACAAAACATTTCATGCAAATTTACATATTTGCCCACTATCGTCAAAGCAAAATAATCATACTACTTAGACATTCCATTGCAAGTCAAAACAATTTTGTCAAAATTTTGTCTGGTAAAATGAAAGGCACAATAAAAACCTACTTGTAATCTCGCCTTAACAACCCACGTGGATTTGTGACAATTGATGTTCTTTGCATCAAAGACCAAGCGGCTATCATATTGGCACGAAGCTAAGTTGGCCATTGTTATCGGCCGCATATATTGAAACACGTTATTAAAGATATGATACATAAAAGTTATTGTAAAACAATTTGAATTAATCACCAACCATATGAATGAAGAAGCTCTTTGAGATGCCCATAAACAAGAAAGTAAACCTATATGTAAAAATCTATCATCAAAATTGAAACAAAAACGAATATTACATACAATCTCAAAACACGAAAAGCAAATCTGGTTAGTTTATGTAGTAATACTCACATCCCGTGTCGGAAGTAATGCATCTAATGTTGGTGAAAGGCCCCGATATAATCCTTTGAACCCCTCTTTTTGTATGATGTTTTGTAGGCTTGTGACAATAACACCAACATTGAATATGATTAACCAAACTAATTATACTAATAACTAAACTAATCAAACTAATAAATTTAGATATTGAGAGTTCCCAAACTTATAACACAAAGCAGCATAAAACACCCCAAACAAAGTATACAGCAACATACAATGAAACTATATAGATCCTAGCATCCTGAACATAGTTTAAAATGCATTTCTCAGTAGCTTAGTAGCATAGGTTTGAGCATTGAACTATTTAAAAATTCAATTACATGTTCTTCTCATCCGGCTCGTCTTTGTCATCCTGAATTTCCACCTAAGCTAACCATTAATTCCTTTTACACCTTTCACAACTTCTACTTCACTGGAGGTCACTACCCTTATCAGAGCAAAGTTTGGGTTTTCAACTTCCTTGATCTGAGAAATTCAAATGCCAACAGTATCCGCATCAAGTCATCAACCTAATTTTCAGCTTCCTTCAACTTTTCAGCACCAACAGCCATGTAAACAGTTTCTCTGGCCAATTGCTTAGCTTAATCTGTTTTTTCTAAGTCTTTGTATTCCTAAGTGCAACGTGAAGCTCAAAGTTAGCTTCTATCGCTCTTTCTTTCATTAACCTACCCCTCCGCTGCCTGCAAAGTGCTCAGTTTTTCGTTACGACCCAACTAACAATGAGTTGATTGAAACCCTAAACATGAAGATTCAGAATGAAGAACTTTTGGTTGATTTCGCTGAGCTTACAATAAGTATCTATGGGATCTTATCAAGGATAGAAAACCGTAATTGAGAAAATTTACTCATATAGATACCCTGTTGAGGAACTCAGCGACCGAAGAGCCATCACAGAAGGGAAAGTCATGATTGTTGAAGATGAATGATAGTCATCATCACGCCCTTAACTTCTGAAACCTGGGCTTTCACCTTCGCAATCTCGCTGATCTGTTCTGGATGGTCCACACAGTAGTGCATCTGCTCCTTCAGCTTGGGACTGGTACACAAGCATAGTTAAAGAGTTATGACCGCAAAAGTTGTAAATATTTCTATTAGACTCGTTTAAGATAAAAGACAACAAAACTGATCCAATCATAAGTAACTTGCATGGCTATTAGTGTAAACCTTTACATCTTTACCTAAGATATTCAAGAGATTTGCATCCTTCGGCAATGGCTATGACGCCCAACTGAGCCAACAGCTGTGAATCCTTATGGACAGGTGGATCTCCTTTATCATCTGTTGTATTTGAGGATGTGAGCCCTGCCTATCAATAAGAAAGGTAAACAGTAAGAATCGAACAACATTTATAGAAATTATTATATATATATCATGCAAATAACAATGGCAATAAAAGCATGCAAATAACATATTTACACATAATATTGTATCAGACCTATTATATTATATATATATATCAAAGTCTCACCTCTTAAAACATATCAAAAGTCTCACCTCTTTATCTTTTTCGTTACGCTTCACCATGACTTACTCTGCATAAAACACCATCATACTTTAAGTATGTAAAAAGCATGAGTTTCAGACTAAATGCATCAGTTAGAGAAAAGTTTCTGCAGCACCTCTTTTTCTCATATACACCGGATGATTAAAACCCACTGCACTTGTTGTCTTAGTATCAAGTGTCGCACCAGTTCCTGAAATAAACAGTAAAGTATCGGCAAAAGTTCAAAAAAACTGGGATCATGGACTATTTGCTTGACTTAAGTGGGCAGTCTAATAGCATTCAAGCTTCGATAATATTAGTGGCATGGTAACAGCTGGTAACAATATAAAAAACAGATACGTATGAATGAATCCATAGTATCCGGTGCGTAGAGGTCCAACTGAGCCAACAGCTGTGAATCCTTATGGACAGGTGGATCTCCTTTATCATCTGCTGTCTTTGAGGATGTGAGCCCTGGTGTGTGGTTAGACATGACACGTCAAGCTGTGGAAAAACGTTTATGTGTACATTAATTAACTACACATGAAATCAAATAAAATTCACCAAGATAAAACAAAAACAAAGTTGGGACTCTTTGCTGAGAATAATCAGATAACTTTTTTTGCAATATTTTCACCCTAGATAAAATAACTTCATATCATAGGCTGAAAGACTCTTATAGAGAAATTGATAATTGGTAAGAATGACACTTACATGTTAATGGTTTTTCATATGCATCCATACACTATATAAGATGATCATACATACTAAATTCCGCACACTCATTGTTGAAATTGATGTAAGACATACCCATTGATGTATGAGAGGCGTCACCGTTGAAGACAGTGTGTCGTTTGTTCCACATAATCACGCGGCCGTCAAAGTTTATGAAAGTATACCATCAGAAAATCCATAGCATGGAATCAAGTTATCCACATCAAACTCCGTTAATGTTTTTCCAATAGTAGATATTGCTTGTTCATAGGGATTTAAACAGTATTAAATAACTTCAGGATCATAAAAACAATAAATTATAAACGTGAAGTCTATACCTCACCACATATTTTACTATACGTGCAGTCTTCATGAATTGGGAATGAATTACGTACCTCTTTTCACCATTAGGGTTTTGAGGAAAAGAGGGTATTTTTTTCCATGTATATGATCGGTTAAAAAGATATATTGTTAAACTACAACAATGTTAGTACTGAACAAAACTACAACATATATGATTGGTGAGTTTATGAAAGTCATATTTGCTCAGGTTGTAATTTAAGATATGCCAGATTATACTGTTACTGTTTTTCCTTTAAGAACACATGGGAATTATTTGCGACTTTAAAACTCAATTTAAAACGTATAATCAATTTAAAACTCAAGAAAAATACCATAGGGCTTGACTGCTACTCTAATGACAGGGCTATCTAGTTCGCCATAACCTGTGATGTGATGAAGAACTATTCTAAAATCTGCAAAGAAATCAATGACAATGACAATGTCAGTAGGCAGTAAACCTGTGATGGAGAACTAACCATGTTGTTTTCTCAAAGAAACATTACACGACATGTCAAGCGTCCATGATTGCAAACCTGTGATGAAGAAAACACAAAAATCAGTAAGCCGAACATTAGAAGAGATTGTGAGGGAAAAAAAAGATATTAGGGTTTTTTAGAAAAAAATATAATGAACCGTATATAAGTTTTTACATATATGTTTTATTTAGGGTTACCTAAGTTGTAGGGATTCTCCTACATAATTGGTTGAATAGATTTATAATTTTGGATTTGCAACATATATTCCAAAAAGTCATGTTGCCTTAGTGGTAAACACACATGCTATTCAACCAAACAATCAAGGTTCAATCCTTGTAAAGCTCCTTTTTTATAAACAATTTTCAAACAAATTTAAAAAAAATCCGAAAATTATCAAAAAAATTAATAAAAATTGGAAATTTTACAATTATTGCTTAGGTGGATTAATAAATTGCTTAGTTGGACCAAAAATGCTTATGTGGCATGAAAAACAATTACTGGGCATTGAGGTGGCATTAATGCCAAATGCCTCCTGTTATATATAATATAGAGATATATATATATGAGAAAAGAGAAAAGAAATAAAGAAAATAAGAAGTAGATTTAAGAGGATAAGTAGAGATTGGATAAGAAAGAGAGAAAGTAAATCAGAGAAGAGATTAGATAGGTAAAGAAAGCAGATAAACAGCAAATAAGCTAGGACGGTCCCAAGTATAGGTGGACGGTCCGTTAAATTTGGTGGACCGTCCATCGATAAAGGACCGCCACCAGTGGGCAAATGTTTGGGCTTAACTTTGTGATTTTAGTATTTTGCCATGTTAAAGTTGGTTAAGATTATATTTTCCACATACATTTAAGACAAGAATCACAACAATGAAGAGTCACATTTCATTAATCAAGCCAAAGATTCATACATAACCAACATCGTACATAGATGAAGAGATACATCACACATTACAACCACATAAATAAAACTAAAAGCTAATACTTTAGAGACACCTAAATCCCTAGTGCATGTTTGAACTAGAAGATAATCCTTGATTATTCTTAACAAAACATATAAAGATGTTTAGTTAGAAAGTGGAGAACGTGGTTAAGAAGAAGGTAGTGGAATGATGATGTGTGGTGGGGAAAGTGGCATGGTAGCTAGAGGTTTTGGTTGCACATGAGCTTGAGAGAGAAGGTAATTAAGATGACCAAACATGAAATGAAGTTCTTCTCTAAGGGAGGCAATGAGGTTGAAGTTGTGAAAACAACAAGCACAACTCATAGTGTGGTGATTGACAAAGTTGTAAGGAATAGGATGTCCTATGATAAGAGAAGGTGGTGGAGTAAAGGAAGTGTGATCCAAAGGACTATTAGGAGATAGAGACAATGAGGTGTTTAAGGGTAGTGGATTGGAAGGTCTTGGTGGTGGTGATGCATTTCCAAGATAAGATGAGAAATGTAATGAGGTTGGTTTTGAGATGCATTTACAAGATAAGATGATAAATGTGATGAGGTTGGTTTTGAGGATGAAAAAGAGGTTCCTTTTGTTGATGAATTCTTGATTGGTGCACTTGGTGCTTGTGGAGAAGAAGAGGTAGTTTTTGGCGATGGTGTATCTTCTTTAGTAAGATCAATGAAGAGTGATCTTGGTGGTATTATGGTTATCCTAGGCTTTTTGTTTGGAGGAGGTAAAGAGGTTGAAGAAGAGGCCATTGTAGGAGGTAATGAAGAAGAAGATGAGAATGATGGTGATAAAGAAGAAGAAGAAGAAGAAGAAGAAGGTGGTTTAAGTAATCAAATGGATTATGATTTAAGGTAAAACATGCATTAGGAAATTAGAGCTCCAAAAATGTTTTGGCAATTAGGGAAGTGGTGGTGAAAATCATAAAGTAGGTCAAGACTACAGAAAAGAGAAAAAGTTTAAAAATCCGTGACCCATGGTGGACGGTCTGTTAAACATAAGGACGGTCCCTTAATTTTATGGGACCGCTTGGGTATTTATCGGACCGTCACCAGTGCGTTCCAAATTTTTACCCAGTTTTTCATTTCTGCAACATGTCCTAGAAACATTATGTAATCCCCAGATTTTCTGAATAATCATATAACACTGCCAAATAGAACTAAATACTAATGTATTATATCCAAATTTATGCAAATGATTAGATAATGTCTAGAATGCAAGAAATTTTAACCAAATCCAACGTACAAGATACATCATACTCAACTAAATAAGTAGTAATTGTTCCAAAGTTTCCAAGACTTATCAGAAAACTAAGCATGTCATGGCTAGTTCCTCCTTCGAAAGATGTTCTTAAGTACCTTGCCAAGTGACCTCAATCCGCTTCGATGCTCTTCTCGCATTTGAGTTTGACGGTTGAGAATATCAGTTTGTCAGGAGAAGAGGGTTTGCATGGTTTGGTCTTGAGGAGTTGGATCAACAAAGACATCGGGAATACCATTTGGCAAAGAGTTGGCATAAGTGGTAGGAGAGGGAGTACTAGCACGGGAGGTACCTTCATCATTGGTATTGTGATGAGATGATGATGAGGCACCGGCAGAGGAACTAAGATGAATGGGTCATCTGGAACCACGATCTGACCTTGACTTTCATGCATAAGTACGAGAAAGAGGAAGCATGACACGATCAAAGTGTAGGTAGTCTTCTGACACAAGATGTGGGAAGTCATCCATGACACGATCATAAAGATGAGTCAACAACATGCCATAAGGCAATTTCATTTTCACCTTTTGGACATCAAAGTTCATTTTTCTAGCAATGTAGTATGCAACATTGTAACGCGTATAAGTGGCGATACAATAGACCATATGATCGAGACAAGAGCGAAGGTGATCTCGATTACCACAGAAACACAATACATTTTCACGAATGATTTCAACCCATGTTTTCATGTTGTCGACAACCTCTTTCGTTAGAATTTGGTTGCCTCCAACAATGACTTGCTCTCCTCTATAAATGTGAAAGAGAGGACCATCTCTTTCATTTTGAATAAAGGCTTTAATTGTGGTTGGAGAGAAAGGAGTAGTGACATATGGTCCACTTGAAGGTGCACTCCTAACTAAAGCATCAAGGCTCCATTCATCGATGAATGAGGAATTACCTTCAGTGGGAATGCCAAGAATTTCACCAAATTAGGAAAGAGGATAGTCGATAAGTTGGTTTTGAATTACGAATTCAACATGCATTTTCGAGATCATCGTACAACCTAATTTGACTATAAAACTCGAGAACAAAACGTGTGACAATTTGTTCATTGATTTTGAGGAGACAATCAAAGTCAATCATCCTAAAAATGGAATCAAGATAAGTCATATCATCATAGTCCGAAGAGACTATACGACCTTTATGAAAGCAACGGGTGTCAATAAAACGAAAGTGATTAGAGAGAGGAGGACTGAAATAGGTGGATAGAATTGGAATGTGTTGACGAGTTAGTTGGTGATCGACTCCAGTTTGTTTAGGCATTCTCACCTATCATAAAAATTACATCAACATATTAGGAGAGGTATGCGTTAAGTGTTAATGTATTCTACTATGATTACTTATGTTTGTGTGATAAACCAAACACTCATGAATACAAGTTTTTCTTCATAAACCAAGCTTGAAAAGTTCATTTTTGAGGGAATTCATTTCATGATGGTGCATGATTGTGAAAACGTTTTTGAGATGTATTAACAATGCATAATTACGTTTCTGTTACGTTCTTAAACATGATGGATTACAAAATTCAAATTGGAGATTATTGTGAATTTTGAAAACATTCCAAACACTCTTAATTGATCAAATCACACATCAAGTTAAGTGTTAATGATTGTACATTGTTTAGTTTTAGTGTTAATTACAACTAATTACATGAAAAGATAACGATCCCAATTTTTATTTCATGTTCATATAAACCCTAGTTTCAAATTAAAGATGAGAATCAAGAAGTGACTTACAATTGGTGAATTAGAGTGAAAAAATGAGTGATGTTCTTTGATTGAGGTGTGTTTATTTTTATGATTTAGTGGTTAATTAAGGATTTAGGATGGTTTGGTTTGTTTTGCCACTGCTGCTGCACAAGAGTGTGTTTAGTTTTGGTTTCTGAGAATGGAGGAAGAAAAACAGGGTTCTTACTCAAAAAGGAAGATGGTCCCTTAAATATCTGGGACCCCTAGAGGACCATCGCGATAAAGGACCGCTAACAGTGCCGGGTTTTTGAGTGTTTAAAAGGTTTGTGATAGTTTTTAATTTTCATTACTTTAAAAAAAAATTAACCTTTTAAATGAGTTATTAGATGTGGCATGTGCCAATAAACCACGGAAATGAATGTTGGTGAGGTATCGAAAAATGAAAGAAGAGGATTGGTAGATGCGGAAAGATAGAGGAAGGCTTGAGTTGACACGAGATTAGATGTAGTGTTGATTGAGAAGAAATGGAATTGAATAATTGTTATGAACGTATATTAGACAAAGAAATATAGGTAAATGGAATTGAAATTAAATGAACGGTAGAGGAAACATGATCCTAGTATTCTAGATGCTTTGAGTTATTTCACACGAATAGTCGAAGGGAATAGAATCGAAACAGAAGAAGAAGATGTAGGGAATGCTATTTTATAATGAGATAGACGAGTATGAGAAAGGGAAATGATAACATGACATGTTTTATGTGACCGAGATGTAGACGCATGGGTGACACGAATGGATTCTTGCTCGAGATCGAAGAGAGGTTGAATCGAGGAGAGAAATGAAAGGACATAAATAGAAACTGAAAGTTTCAAATGCGAGTCTTGCATTGGGTTGAGTTGAGGTCAATTGCGTCTCCATTTGTAGAGTTTTCCTTAATAATGTTAACTAGATTGTTAAGAGTTTGTTTCATCCATAGTGATTGATAGACGTACCTTTTAAGTGATTATAAATTCGGCGTTGAATATGGTTATGTCAAGAGAAATTTTGTGTCTCTAAAAAAACAATGGTTATCGAAAAAATATTGCTAAAGTTTCCCCACACTTTCTCAATAATCAGAGACGACATATATAGAGAATTATATTTCATTGCTCTTAGGTTGATAATCCCAAATACATAGTGTCTTTAATTGTATTGAAAAACACAATTAACCACTCAGAGAGAGAGTCCTATCAAGAGTGAGCTTGGAAGCAAACTCTTGATACGATATTGAGTCAACTTTTCCGTTTTAGGTGCAACATGCTACCTAACACAATCTAACGTCCACGGACTCATCTTCATCTTCTTTGTGAGTCTCTTACCCGAGGACGTAGGAAAGACAATCATATCTAAAGATACATATAGATCCTATGGAAAATAAACATTTAGATAAAGTGCATAATTTCCTAGGTTTCATTTACCACAGATAGGTTTGATGCACATAGAGTTTCATTAAATCACATAGCATATCCTAGGTTACTAGCAAGAAAATCACGCTTAAGGCAATCATGATTTTGAGAGAGCGCACCTTGGCTAATGACACATCCTAAAGATACATTACCTTGAGAGATGTAATTTGTGATGCATGTATTGAATAACTTAGATTTATTTGTTGTATGGAGAGAACATGGATGGTGACACATTCCATCCAATGTCTTCAAGCAACTTTTCCAAGAAAATCTACTAAGATTTAATCATACTTACAAAGAATATGGTCCCCGGTATCACATGGGCCCAAAGTGGTTAGTATGGAACATCCTTTGTGGGGATGTTGAGATAGAAGACACGTTATTAAGGTGAGTAACCTTGTTGAATATTTTTAAATTGTTTGATTATGCTAGTAATAAATAACTAGGTATAGTTAACAACAAGATGTTTTTGACACAAGATCCAAATTTGATTATGACAAGTAAACAGGTTTGAAATATGTTGACTTAAATCAGACGGTCCTGTAAATTGGACAACGGTCCTTTAATTTTACGGTACCGGCTACCTCTTTATGGGACCGTCAATAGAAGGTTGATTTCCTAGAGGTTTCACAAATTTGATCTGTTGTGATTCACTTGTTGATGCCTCACATGAATCAAATCCTAGACCCGTTCTATCTCTGAATGCTTTTTGATTCTTTAATATATTTTCAAGAGAATGAGAACTCTTCTCAAATTTAGCTAATATGTTAGCCTTTTCTTTAAGCTTCTCAATTTTAATTTTGTTATCTTGACACATTATAGACTCTAAATCAATTTCTATGCAATTTTCAAGTCTAGACATTATATCTTCTAAAAAGATTTCTTTTTCAAAGTTATTCTTAAAAGATTTTGACGATTCATTTTCCGGTGATATTTTTAGACTCAAATTGCACATCTGTTTAAAATTGCTTTCTAATTTTGAAAATTCTAGAATGAATGTGTCAAGATAAAAATGTTCAGATTCGGAATGTACCTCACTTAAAGTTCCAATTTGACATATTGCGTATTCATCACAGTCGTAGTCTTCTTCATCGGTATCACTCCATGCTTCTTTAGTAAGTTCTTATTGAAAATCTCTTGAAAGATTCTTCACGGGATTTCCTTTATCAAAAGCAAAGACGATAGTATTGATCATAGTAAAAGCGCTATCTAAAGATTCATCCTTAGACATGATGAATTATTTATATACTTGTTTAAGATCAATATTGTTTTCTTTGGCTTGAGTACTTTCTTGATGAAAGAGTAAAATATTTTTCCAAATACCATTTGCCGTCTGACACAAGAAAATTCTTTCATACTCATTTTTTGTTAAAGCTTTGTAAATCAATATTTTGGATTCAATGTTTTTAGAAAAAATCTTTTAAATCATCTTGATTTTCAAAATCAATTTCTGTTGGTTAAAAATCACCAATTGAAGTAACATGCCAAAGATCTTGATCTATTGATTTCACATAATTTTTGAATCTATTTTTCCAACGATAAAGTTATTATTTTCAAAAAATGGTGGTTCTTGAAAAGATTGCCCTTCTAGATTTCATTCAGACTCCATAAATCGATTCAAGTTTTAAAATACATTATATTTTAAAGCTCTTGAATAACCTGGCTCTGATACTAATTGTAGAAACTAGAAGGGGGGTTAAATAGTTTCTCCGTTTGTATTTATGTTTTAAAATCTTCAATACTTTTTGTTCCTTTTTAAAACTCGTTTGATTCAAAGTTGTTAGGAATTAAAAAATTCAGTCATTAAAGTATCGGTCACCTCAAGTATATGTATTCGTTAGAAAGCTCGTAGTCATAGTCAAGTTATGTTAATAAGTAGTTAGTAAGTAACACCGTGGAGGACGGACGGGTCTTTACCCACTGTATGCCTGATCCATAGCCCGTAGGAGGCGAGTCTTGTAAGAATACTATAAATACCCTCTACCTCCCAAGGTAGAGGGTTGGAGCTTCAATACCATTTTTCTTTGTTTCACATAGTTCCCAAATCTCTTCCATTTCTCTCTCTAGAACTTTCTCTCTCTAAAACATTGTATACGCCCCATATGGATTTGGTTTGATGTGTTTGTGAAATCCTATATCTTACAATTGGTATCAAGAGCCATGGTTTGATCACTCATCTTTCATGCTCTTTGGTTTGGTGGATTTCATAAGGTTTTTGGGGTTATAAGTGTTTAGAAGAGTTTAAATCATTTGGTTAATTTCTAGTTTTAAAGTTTGAATTTTGATTGTACTTTTGTGGTTAGGATCATCACATGTGTTTAGGTTTTGAATTGGAAGGCTTGAATCATCGTGGTTGGGCTGTTTTTGATTGTTAAAGTGGTTGTTTTTGAAAATTGTACAAAGCGAGTTGAGCCACGGTAATACGTTTCTTGGAAGCGAGTTGCTTTGTTATTGGAAGCGAGTTGTCTCTGAAGCGAGTTGATACTTAAGTGATTTGTCGCCTAAGCTAGTTGCTTTGTGTTAGCGAGTCTGCTTTCATGAGTTGACACTTAGCGAGTTGTCTTGAAAGCGAGTTGGTTTATGCGACTTGGCTATTAAGCGAGTTGACTCTTTAAGCGACTTGGGTTTTTAAGCGACTTGACTATTAAGCGAGTTGTTTCTTTATGCGACTTGTCTATTAAGCGAGTTGTCATCAAAGCGAGTTGACTGGGGTGCGAGTTGTCTTGGGTGCGAGTTGTCTTGGGTGAGTTTTGTTGACTTTTCCCGAAAAACTTCAAACGGCCATAACTTTTGAACCGTAACTCCGTTTTCAGCGTTCTACCAATCAAAACGACCGTGAGAACGAGGAGAATGGCACGCCGAATAAACTAGGTCAACCTTCAAGGCCTAAATCCGCTCCGAACAGAAGTTATTGAGGTTTTTAAGTTTTTAGACCTAAAATTCTCCGTAAAAACGTGCATCAACAAATCCAAATCTCAACCAAACAACATTTCAGCTTTTCCTACGAACAATCTAAAGTCCAATCACACAATCTTCTATCATTGTATCGATCCATCAGTTATCTTAACACACTCTACTGGTCATTGCTTAACGGTTTCTTCTTGATTTTGTAAAATCCCACGAAAGATTCTATTTCTCGGTTTAAATCTAGATTTGTAAAATTCCGTGCACGTCAACAACATGCCTAACGTTTCGGATTCAATTGTATCTAAGATACTCAGTTTATACGACGTGACCAATGAACAGAAGATACCCAACAATGTACTACATACTATCGTGTTTGAGTCGGATAATGCTAAAATGGAATCTTCGTGCTCAAATTCACAAGAGAGAGAAGTGCACCAGCCACAACCTATGCAAGTTAATGCAAAGGAACGCTCCATGGAAGCTTCGGATGTACACAAGATAGAGATGCACCAGCCACAACTTGTGCATGTTAATGCAGTGGAAAGTTGCATGGAAGTTTCTGCTATACCTAGCTGTGCATCTTCTACTCAAAATGATGATTATGAGCTGGATGAGTACTCTGCATTTATCCCTGATGATTCCCTTACCACTGAGCTTAGCATATATAAGGATCAAGTTGCCATATATGAACAGCGTGCTAAATTTGAACTGACTACCCGTGAGCAGGAGATGGATAACCAAATACGTACAGTTATCAGAAAAAGTAATTTTAGGGAGGAGGTGTTAAAACAAGAGTTAAACTCCTTACAAGATAAGCTCAATAAAACTGTTAAGCAAAAGAAAGAACTTCAAGAAAATGTGAAAGTGCTTAAACAGGAATTTATGGCTAAGGAATCAAAACTTTTAAATGACTTTTCCAACCTAAAAACTTTGAAAAACAAACTTGAAAACAAACTGTACGTACAAGGGAACACCATTCATACTGCTCACATGATCACTAAGCACAGAGTCTTAAGCGATAAGCATAGTATTCCCCTTGTTGAGGAACCCAATCCTGAGGTTGGTAAGAAAGCAAAAGCTGCTCAAAAAGTAATCTATGATGGTAACGAAATTCTTAAGCCTAGACAAATGCCTACATGTGTTGAGTGCACTGAGGAGGATAGAAAATTAGAAGATGCCTCTAAAGAGAAAATATCAAAGAAGTTAAATGATTCTTGGTGTATAAAGTATAACATAACATTTAAATCTCATGATTACACTAAGGAAAATTGGATCTCCTTGAACAAGTTTAAGCCTCAAACACTATTAACACCGAACAAGTGTTCGGAAAAGGATATGGATAAGCAAAAGCGATAACCTTGTTGAAAAGAACCCCCAGAGGAAATTATCTCCAAGAATCGTGTATCCTCCAAATACACCAATGCATTTAGTGCCTAGAACACTTCCCACTAATAGCAAGACCTTAATCAGCCTTTATGTAGTTTACCAACTATTTGTTGATTTTGAGAAAACGTGTAAAAAGAGAATCACACCTACTGGGATAACTGAAGGGGAAAGGGGCTTTGAACTAACTAAAGAATGTTATTTGACTAAGGTCATGCCTTTTTTCAAACATCTTAAAGAACAATTTGAGTGTCTTAAAAAGGGAATGGATACTGAGATTAAAGAAATGAAAAAAATGTTTAAAGATATGGAACATGAGGTCAGTATGCATGAACATGAGCTTAAAAATAAGGAGATTGAAAGAAAGAATCTGCACATCTTTAATGATAATCTGATTTCTCAATGTGTTGCTCAAGATGTGTTCTACACTGTTACAAATTCTTCTATTACTGCATCTCAATTTCATGAATTATCTGTTGCTTTGAAAATTTCCCATGATCGTGTCATTGAGCTTGAGACTACAAATTCAAAATTGCATGCGAAAATAGAACAGGATGATCATGACAACTTGGTCAAACATTTATCTAAATTAGAGGTTGAACATCTTGCTTTGCAATTAAAATATCAACATCTCAAAGAAAATGCGAAAACCTCAAATGTCAAGACATCCTCGGATGCTCCTAAGTTTAATGCAGTTTTTGAAATTAACAAATGTGATGAACAAATTCGAGCTCATTGCAACACGATCAAAAGATTGAAAACCCAAATTTCACAACTCAAGAGTGAAAAGTGTAGGATCGTAAATATTATTGTGTTGATGATTCGGGTGGTCTTGGATGATCAAAATACATGTTAGCCATTAGAGAGAGAAAGTTAGAGAGTTGGGTGTTTTCTTGGTAGAGGTTTACACAAAAGTATGGAATATTAGATTGAATGAGAAGCACCACCCCTTCCATGGATGGAAGGGGTATTTATACTTACAGACACAACGACCTCCTATCGGCCTGTGGATCAGGGATACAGTGGGTAAAGACCCGTCCTTCCTCCACGGTGATGCACTAAGCTATACTACACTACAAACTAATAAATAAACTACTAAATAACGAAACTAATGACAAGTCTACGAGCTAACTTAAGCTAGATAACATTTGGGGTGACCGACTCTTCACTATGGAATTTTCTAATTCCTAACAATCTCCCCCTAAGGGAGGTCACCCCATGTTTTACATTTCGAATCCTAGCATTCTATTCTTGACATTGTTCTTGAGCTCGTAGACTTGAATTCTTCACTTTCACAATCTTTGTGCTTTAGTAGCGATTCTTCAAAGTCCGCAATGATTTGTACTTTTAGTGGAGGCCTTTAACTGATCCACATCTTTGATGATCTTCGAGCTTTCTTTGAGATCATCACCACAAGAAATCTCGGATCGCCTTTATTGTGTTGCCATCATGTGAAGTTGTGACTTTTGGACCGACATGCTCACACTTTTGGATCATGACATCTTTCCATCGAGTAGCGGAAGCTTCTTTGGTTCATGATATTTGCGCAGATGTAGCGAAGCATAGTATAAAATATCACGAGTTATGTAGATATGCACCGGTCATGATTTCTTCAAATTAAGTGTGGATGTTGTGAGCATGCGGCTTCGATTGACCGCTCAATTCGATCACCGCAACCGTCCAAATGTACTTGCAAACAACAGTTAGCAATAAAACACACGAAAGTGTCTTTGATCACTTCGTTGAATTGAGGTACACGCCCACGGTTCCTCGCTGATCAAGACAATCATCGCTGTGATCGTAGGATTCCTAAGAATCTCCTTGATAGGGTTTCGCACTGTTCTAGCTGTTCTCAAACCGAAACGTCTCAAAGAAGACAACACGGAGTGAGTGAACCAATAATTGAGATTCACCGATTGATGAAAATGATTTGAAAAACAATCGCGTATTGCTTGAAGAAAGAGTTTTGCAATACGACGAAGGTTTTGTGAGAAAGATCAATTTTCAAACAAAATACTTTTTGTATTAGAGAATGAGTACACATTCGACGTCTTAGCGAAAAGAAGAGATTCGTACATTGATGAGTGTGTAAATACTCATCATTTTGGTTGAATCTGAGCGCAAAACGCCTAAAATGCTCGAAATGCATCAAAATCTTGAAAATATTCCAAAATTGCATTTTATATGTTTCGGATGCAAAATGTTCAAAATCGATGAAAATGAGCAAAGTTTGCATAATTGGTAGTTTCAGTCCCCAAGTTTCTAAAATTGTCAAAATAGTCCACGAGTCATAATTTCAAAAGAAAAATCACCAAAGGTCCTTTTAAAATCATAACTTGTCAAAATTAGTCCTCCGTGAAAAATACAAAAGTTTTGAGAAATTACAAGTTTGGTCCTCCAAGTTTCAAATTTGGCAAAATTGGTCCTGAAATTTGAAAATGTCACTTTGGTCCTTGTACTATTGACACTTGTCAATTTCAGCCCTTGGAACAACTTTGCATAATTGGCGATTAGGTCCACGAGTTTTCGAAATTAGAAATGAAGTCCTTGTATTCTAAACCCTTTATACTACTTTGGACCAAGTCATAACCCAAATGGACCCCCGCCAATTACCCTTTTGGACCCCTACCAATTGACCCTTCCTTTAATAATCCCTACCAAACACTTTGACTATCCCTTCCTCCTCACGGGTTTACACCATCATCACCCTGCATGCGCTTTGCTGCAACGCCTCCCCTCCTCCTTCATCATCAACCCTACTATCCACCTCACTCAAAGCCAAGGATGCATTTAATGCTTTTCTAACTTCACACTCAACCTCCGGCTAGTATAAATGTGTTTTGGCGCCAAAACAAATCAAACGGCCAAAATCTATTTCAAAGAATCCAAGGGCCAAGATTGTTAGTGGGATTTGAAGAGAGTGAGAGAAGAAGATTGGAGTATAAAAGGAGCAAGAGGAAGCAACAAGAAGTAGTACTTAGTTTATTTTTCTAAAATGTATGTCGTTTTAAGCTTTTCATGTCTTACTAGTTTCTCAACTATAATATCAAGTTAATTTGTATCAATCTCAAGTATTTCAAATGTAGTTCAACTTATTTCAAGCATCAATTCAAGTTAATGTTATAATTCCACATTTTATGTCCCTTGTTGAAATTTTCATTTTCAAAATCATATGTCAAAGCTTTCGTTAGCTCAACTTTAAGCTTCAACAAGCTTATATAAGCTCATTACAAACATTTTACAAGCTTGAATTCAAGTTTCAATCACTTTTGAATATTGGTCAAAGAAAGTCAACATAGGCGTAAATGATGCGTAGTGGATATGTGTTGGTTCGAGTGGATTTGGGTTAGTTTAGAACTCATTGGGTTAGTTTAGAGCGGTAGTGGTTCATTGGTGCGGTGGCAAGCCATAGTGGCTATGGACGGTTGTAAGTCGACTTCAAGTTATGTAGCATAATATGTTCTTGTGGTTTATAATAGTTCAAATCATTCATTAAGTATTATTTAGGATAGGTAAACTTAGCTTGATCATTGAAACAAGTTGAATCAGTAGTTAGGTCATATTACTTGCAAATCAGTAGGATTAAGGTGTGTTTGGATCTGCTGCACTATCTGTCTTTTAGGTATAATCAGTGGTTAGGATTTGTAGTTATAAGTTTGTTTATCTCATTTATACTCTTATCTGTCTCATTTTGTGTCTGCAAGACCACCAAAGTCAAAACTCATCTCAATCTGTCTCACTGTCTTATCTCTTGCAATTTTGGAAAAGCTAAAACTGGTTATGTGGTTATATATCATAAACATGGCTTGCTTTATGCTTGTTTCATCCATTAACATCATAACCTGTCCATAAATTAGATTCAAAGTTCAGTTAAGTCAAAGTTCCAAATCTGTCATCAAAAGACAAAAGTGAGATTTTCAGTTTTTGCAAAACTTGTTTGATCTCTCACAGGTTCATTTTAAGTCCAAATCTAGTGAAACTTTGGGATTTGAAAATTCAATTGGTCTAGTATTGGAAACTGCTTTTTGTTAAAACTTATTAAGTTCTTTAAATCTTCAAATAAGCTGCTCAAAACTGCTTAAATTGCCCTGTTCATAAGCTTCAGCATAAACTGAGTTTTCCTCAGTTTTGTGCAGGCTTGCACAAGGCTCATAAGAGCTTCCCTTGGTCTGGTCTTTAGCTCATAAACTCTTGACCAGGTCTAGTTGAGGTCTCATTACTTGGTTCTTGATTTCTAGCTTATTGAGTGCTTATTCTTTGGCTCCAAAGTTGGCCTCAAACTGCTTTTTAAGAATTAGCCAAATCATTCAAATCATGGTAGTTTGTAATTCAGATGTTATGGCTTGTTGTTTGTAGTTGCATTTGGGTTACTTTAGCATATTAGAACTTCTGTTCCAGGTTGGTGGCTTTTTGTGGACTTTGGCTTATTCAAAGTGCTTATTTATAAGCACTTCCAATAGCAGTTGCATTTTCCTCCATACAACCTACTGTTTTTCCATTTTTCCTAGTTTCCTAATATTATTTTAAGCTTTTCCTGAAATTTTCATATTTTTCCAAGCTTGTTTGCTATTTTTCTTAATTTAAATTAGTTTTTAAGCATTTTTAATTAGCAATTAATACAAAAAATTAAGAAAAGGTTCAAAAAAATAATTTTTCATTTTTCTTAAGTTAAGATAAATATAAAAAGACAAAAAAATATTTTTCTAGATTTTTCTTAGTTAAATTTGTATTTTTAAATAATTTAATTAGTTTTTAATAGTTTTTAATTCCTAGAAAATCCAAAATAATCGAGAAAAATACAAAAATAGTTTTGAAAATTCTATTTTGTTATTTTAGATTTTCTAAGTCAAAATTTATTTTTCTAGCTTTATTTCCTAATTTCTTGTATTTTAGGCTATTATTAAATAGTTAAAATTAGTTTTAATTAATAATAATTAGATAATTAGTTATAAAAATAATTTTCTTTTCTATAAATTTTCTTTTATCATTAGGTTTGTAAAATATCATTTTCATATTTTTAGGGTTAATATTGTGTAAGTTTCACTTTTTCTATCAGACGCTACGTAGTTTTTAATTAAGTTTTATAAAACATAAAAACAAAAACATCATTTTAAAAATAGTGATAGCGTTTATTTAATATTTTTATCTTTCTAATTTCCTTTAATTTGCATTTAAGCCTTTGTAATTTGTTGGCTTTTTACGTAGTTATAATCATATCGATTCCTTTTTCATTCAAATTCTCGATCACTATTCGTTTGGTGATCCATTGCATAGCTCATTGGGACATAACGACCTGTGGAAACACTATACTCCTCGGATCTTCATTGCATTCGTGCTTAAGCTATTTTAAGTTTCTTACGATGGCCATTCACAAGTGGTCACCATGCGTGAGAAAACTTGACGGTTTGGGAGCGGATCAAATTTTTGGCGCATTGTCGGGAGTGTCTTGATTGTCTTACGCTTAGCAGATTAGTGATTTGAATATTCACTCTTTGTTCATACCATCCATCTACATATATTTATATTTTCTTATAAAATACAAAATACTCTTCTCATTCCTCTTATCCGTATGATTCTATTTCTCTTACCCCTCGCATCTGCTTGATTCTACTCTTCTTTAACCTCAAAACCGTTTAATTCTATTTCTTTAACCCTCTACATGTTTAATTCTCATGGCAACGTTCGATTATCCTCGTTGTTTCCACCGCAAAGCCGTATGGAAGAGGATCACTCTGTTGTCGAATCCGGATTGTTTATGCAAGCAATGTGGAAGGATGGGTGCAAGCAAATATTGTTATTGGTGCGAATTATCGATAACTCTCGATGATTCTCCAAGTTTTTCCGACCATCCGCCACAACCCGATGAACCCGCTCAAGAACCGGAGACCATAACGGAAGTGGTGGAAATTCCTAGCTCTCGAGCACACCACTTGTCCCACCTCCCGATTTTTCCGAATGTTCTTGAGACTTGATAGTCATTCGGATCACCATGTTGGTTTTGTTGATTCTTTGAATAAACCGATTCCTTATCATAACTCTCAAATGCAATCGTTTATTCCTTGTGTCGGTTGTGGTGAGCCTCTCTTTGGTTCACCTCATCGTTGGTGTACGTGTGTACAATGTGGTAATGATATTCATAACGGGAGTTGTTTGTTTTGTGGTTCGAGGAATTCATTTGATTATGATCCTAATCGAACTCATTTAACGACCCTCAAACTTTTCGATTACCCACCACAACCCGACTTATCTTCATATAATCAACAGTTTCCTTTGTTGTGAATTTTGTGGAGGTCCTCACCAAGGATTTGAGTGTCAATCCGAAACACGTTTGTCTATGAACAGGTTTCCGGTGATGCTCGGGACTTTGGTTATAACCAAAATCCATATGATTCACGGTCCGGACTCAGCAGTTTCTTGTTGTAGTACTGTGGAGGTCCCACTTCACTCGATTGTCAAATAGGAATCCATTTCCTTGTAACAATCATGACTCTCTCAGTTTGAAAATTTCCAACCTCCACAAAGACTGCACGGTTCAAACTCCACCGAGCCGTTGTCTCAAGAAATCTCCCAAGATTTTGAAACCACAATGAAAACACTTGATGATATGATTAGTAACTTTAAGAATCAAGTGAGTGGTGAAAAGACCATAGGAGAATTGTCGGTCAAGAACGAGAAGAACGAGAGGCCCGTAAATCTAGGGAAGAATTATTAGTCCTAGAGCATGCGGCTCAAGGCGCTCCCAATTTCTTAAGGCGACTCTATATGATGATGACGAGGAGAGTTTTATCCTTTTAAAGATAATATTTCTCAACTCCCTCGATCGGTTGATATCCGGCGAGTTGAGATTCCATCTCAAACAAGCGCTATCACACTCATCGATATTCCCACTCACTCTCCGAACATGGGGACGAGCATCTTGACACTTGTTCACGAAAAGGAATCGGACGAATTCATAAAGTCTAGTGTTGAGAACCTTGTTCCAATCCCGAGAGAGTCACAGGAACTTTGATCATATGTGTGATTCTCTTCCCTCTTGAGTGTTCAAATGATCATTTGGAAACTTTCTCCGATTTTAGCGACGATTGTGCTCCCTTTGGAAACATCGAGTACGTTGAGGCATCACTCCCCGGTCGACCTCTTCTTGAGGAGTTCTTCGTGAACTCACTCACATCAATCCACTCTTTGATTTCAAGCCGATCGGGAGACCGAAAGTCTCATTGATAATGATCGCTCACTCACTTCTTATCCCAACAAATTCAATAGAGAATGTTGATCATTTTGTTCCGAAACATTCAAAGCTACTTTCACCAATCCTCTATTTGAATTCGACTCTGAATTCACTTTAGTTTCTGAGAATCCACTCTTTGATACTCAGACTGAGGATAGTGATGAGCCCACAATGGAACAAGAGTTCACAATTTCACCTCATGTGAATGATTCTCTTCATGGAGAGTTCTCCGGTGAACCCTCTCATGACATATCTCCTCCGGAACATGATCATTTTTATTTTGATCTTGAGGATGATATTGGCTCGGAGGAAGGTATACTCTATCATACGAGTTTGCTTATTAATGATACTACCCTCACTGATAACGCTACACGCGTCGTTCGGGGTCAAAGGAACTTCCTTTTCTTCGAGCAAGTTTTATAACACCCTAGGCAGTGAACCTAATCGTTGTAGTGTAGTAATTAGGGTAAGCCACGGGTATTGATATCGTTCTCTAGGGGAATAGGAATGCTAGTAGGGAGTTACTACGCTAAGGTTAAGGTTGAGGAAGATTATTTTTATCTTTTATATTTTATGAAAATGGAAAGGTACGAATCTCGGTATTGGATTTGGGGGTTGGTATTTCTACCGATTACTCTACTATTATCTAATCTAATTAACTAAGCTAAGGTGAGGATAGTCTATGTCTATTGTTGTGTGCTCGTATGATAGTTAAAGATGTGTTTACCTAGATGCTACTACTCCTAGTTATCTCCTATTGATGGTTGAATTGTCACGTCCTTATTCTTAACGCGTTGTGTTTTCTAAGGTCGTAAGGTGTGCATTCCTAACTCTTTGAAGTCACCTTTAAGTGTAGTAAACAAAATCCACTAAGTCATTCATAAACTAACTTTGAGGTTATCTTGGGTTTAGTAAACGAAATCCACTAAGTCATTCATAAACTATCAAAGATTTATGAAGTATTAAACACAACGATAGCCTAGTCGCACTCCTAAGCCAATTACAATTAAGATAAGAGACAACCTAACAATAATTAACAACTAGGTTTCATACATCTAAGCAAACACACAAGTAATTTAGCGGACATGGTAAACATGCAAGCATACACACAAATAATCAAAGACATAATTAAATTAATGAAGTAAATACTTATCTTGATGTATAATAGGGTTTAGAACCCTAAAATCTTGCACAAGAAAGCCTTGGTTCGGTTTTAGGTTTTACTCCAAAAGACTACACACAAAACCGAAAAATTCGGATTCTATATATAAGATTACATCTGCGACGGCGTCACCTTATGTTTCGTGACGCCGCCGTGTCGCCATCATTAGGGTTTCGTCTTGGCCACGTAAACCTTGACGGCGTCACCTTATGATGTGTGACGCCGTCCCTTCACTCGACGCCGTCTTGGGCGCATCTAGGCCGCCCGAGTAACGACGGCCTACTCCTTTAGAACCCGACGTCGTCCCTTGAAAACATGCAATTTCGCTCGACCCGTCGCAAAATTCCTTCCCGCGGCGTCGCAGATATCTTGATGACGCCGTCGCCTTATGTTTCAATGACTTTGAGTGTCTCGATTCGACTTTGGCCATTTTCTTCAGATATTCGCCTTTTCGTCCAAATAAGCATCATTCCAAACATTTTGCCTTCAAGAGACCTAAAAGTGAAAAGGAACGATATTAAGCAATAACGGATCTGTATGATCGAATAAGGGCTTAAATGACCCTTAAAAGGTACCTTTTAAAACCTTATCAAATATCCCTACACTTGGTATTTGCTTGTCCTCAAGCAAATGTGCTTTTAACCAATTAATTTATAAGTTAGGGGTCATGAAGCATTCATTCAAAACGGTCCACAACACATATAAGCCCATAAAAGTCATAACAAGTACGGAATTACATACTAGCACCTCACATGGGGTGTTTGGATACTCACATCTCTCTCGGTGTATATATGAAATATAACAAATCGGAAATGGAAGATAAACACTCATTAACCGGTCCTAGTACATAGATTACCATAGGCTTGAGAATAGATCAAACCTCCGTCGCTTTGGCGAAGCACCTAGGAAAGACTATCAAAGAGGTCTTTTAAAGGGTTGTAATGTTAGGCTTACGGTAGGAAATGAAGGGTTTGGTGAGATAGGCTATTTAGTGGTGGATAGTCAAAAATCTCTATGTTGCAAGTATATGAAGAATGGCGTTGCTAAGCCAAGACTCGACACTCTAAAACTCTAGGCAACGAAAATAAACAAACATAATTTAAAAGATAGATGTAGGATGGTAGCCCGTATGTTTTTTTTTTTTTTTTTTTTTGAATTTTTTTTTTTTTTTTGTGCATACACTTTTACTCTACCATCCTCTACGGTACATCAAAATGATAGGGATTTATAGACACATCCCTACACTTGAGTTTTATTACTCTAACACTAATTTGACCCGAATTGAAAAGATCAAAACACTTGGAGTACATTATTATGCAAACAAAGGGAATTTGAGTTTAACGTTCTCTTCCTATATTTCATAAACTTTAACTTTTCCCATGAATCCCAATCATCCCAAAAGCGTATACAAAGGATATGACTCGACTTAGCAACTCATGCAAGCAACCGGATAATTGAACTAAGGGTTTTGGGTGATAACATAAATTTGCACTAAAAGTGAGTGCAATAAAGGTAGGCTAAAGCGATTTGGGTGTATATTTGGGGTGGGGTGTAAACAATGCTCTTCATTGATATCCGGAAAAACCGAAACATCACGAGAACCGCGAAAAGGATAGGCTCGAGGGGTTAACTAGGGTATCGTGTACTAAAGATGAGTACAGTACGCAAAGGGTGTGGGGAATTACTCAACCGATATGGAAGACGTAATTATATTACGGTATCAAACAAGGGTTTATCCTAATGCCTCTTATCATTTAGTTATTCCTAACTACACAAGTGTAGTCTCACTAGCGATCTCGGAATGCATCACAAAACAAGTTCTAGAATCTACTATACTACCGGTTCACACTCTAAGCATTAAAGATGAATGCTTTAATTCCTACTAATCTAAGAGCGATCCTCACATTTTGGGTGGAATTTAGGTGGTAAGGTTTTGTGCTAGTCATGCAACTTCCTATCCATGAGACGCTTTTGTTAAGACTAATGGCCCACTCTTATCGTCATGAAAAAATTTTAAATTTGGCTAAAATTACCCTAACCTACATTTTCTCATGGTTTATTACACAAATACACTTGGACAAAGCAAATAGTCAAGGATAAGCATAGTTTCAAAGTTCCGTTTATTTTCCCTCCCTACATTTAAACCGAACATTGTCCCCAATGTTCCCGAAAGTATCAAAGTTATGATAATAGAAGGTAATTAAAAGCGAAAGAAACTAATACTCCCCGATTAGCTCGGTAGGATCCGTAAAAGTGGTGGTTAAATCTTTTCCAAGAAGAGTTTTTGCGTGAAAGGCTCCTTCCAAACTTGTGTAACTTCTTCTTGACAAACTAAACTCGCACACTAGAAGAAAACAAATGAAACCTTCGCGTAAAATCGGCGGTAATAATATACATAAGACTCGATTTAAACTAGGATATAATGCTTGTGGAATGGATGTTTACGTAATTTGTTTTGAAAGTTAAGATCCGGAAAATTCCAAAATTTTACAAGTAGCTCGTAACACGAGAAAAGTAAGTCGATGTTTTTATTCCTTCTCGACGCGTCGGTTGCAATCTGACGCCGCCAAAGTTATCCCGACAAAAGCGGTCTGCGATTTTCGGAAAAATTCGGAAAATTTGCATCTTTAGAATCTGGAAAAATTTATGCAAAAACATCCATTATGACTCGATACAAGCATTTGACTCGAA
Source organism: Chrysanthemum lavandulifolium (assembly GCA_022545495.1). Classification (NCBI taxonomy): domain Eukaryota; kingdom Viridiplantae; phylum Streptophyta; class Magnoliopsida; order Asterales; family Asteraceae; genus Chrysanthemum; species Chrysanthemum lavandulifolium. Next base: position 171,916,332 of record CM040245.1, on the reverse strand, counting down.
CAAACAAACATATATATCTTTTAGTTAATTGTTATTCTCATGTTCACGTTTCTTATGAAAACGTGTGTAATCCTCCCTACACTTATCCTTTATGTAAAATACCTTTATATGTAATTAAGACGAGGTTAAAAACAAAATAAAGCATTTTTACAAATTCAAACATGAGGACAAACAATTAATAAAAGATATATGAGACTAACAAGCAAACAATTAAGCATGGGTTGCCTCCCACGAAGCGCTTTTCTTTATTTAAGAGTCTTGTAGCTAGACTCGTAGTCCTACTCCTACGTTGCCTCGTGCACGCTCGCGTGCTCATACTTAAGCCACTCCAACTCTCTTTCATTCTTATTATAATCATCTCCTAATTCAAGGCATTTTTTGTAATACCGCTTTGTTTTCTCATATGGGTACCTAAGCCCACTTTGCTTATCTCTTTCACTAAGCAATGAAATAGGGTCATTCTATTACAAGCCTTAATGTCCCTATGTTTAAATCGGGATGAGCGTGGCATTTGATAGACAAAATCTTCGACTTCATCGAGAGAAAGTGATTAGACCGTCAATCATTCGTTCATTCAACCTAGTCAAATTCTTGAAAGGTTTCCCAAAATTATTTGAGTGAGGTCCTTGTCGATAAATTCTCCTGTGTTTTCTAAGACCATGAATTCTACCGGTAGGCAAAACTTCCAACGAACACGTGCAAATGAGTGTTGCTTTAACAATATTGTTCCCATGATAGGTTAACTCATTGACCTTGATTTTATTGTATAGATCCTTTGAGATTAAGTTTAAAGGCAAGAATGAATTCAAATAAGCATCGAACCCTTCTAGTCCTATTTTGCATGGGAATTGCATGTTAAATGGGCCATCTTTCTCAATCCTACATCTAGGGTCAAAGTATTGGGAGGATCTTCCTTAATTTCAAAGCTATCCTTATTGATGGCCTCCGCCATCAAGTTCTTCATCATGATCGATTCCTCATCGAATCTGAGTAATAGAAAGGACTTTGTTGTCGCCAATTCACCTCGTTATGCCCTGGGTGGTTATCAAAATGGTGAGTGGGTGAAGGGTTTTGTGGGATTGTGTTCTCAACCTCGGGATTGGGAATGGGTAGGGTGAAGAATCTTCGGTGGAAGATACGGATCATGGTGAGTAATGGTTTTTACGAACGAAGGTCACGAAGAAGGGGATAGACTAGAGAAAGCTAAAATGAGAAAAAATTTACTTGATAGGAATCAAGCAAAGAAACCTAAACGAGGTGGACTACTAACTAGCTATTCTATTCCCGCGGCGCCAAAACTTGATAACGCTACACGCGTCGTTCGGGTCAAAGGAACTTCCTTTTCTTGAGCAAGTTTTATAACACCCTAGGCGGTGAACCTAATCGTTGTAGTGTAGTAATTAGGGTAAGCCACGGTATTGATATCGTTCTCTGGGGAATAGGAATGCTAGTAGGAGTTACTACGCTAAGGTTAAGGTTGAGGAAGATTATTTTTATCTTTTATATTTTATGAAAATGGAAAGGTACGAATCTCGGGTATTGGATTTGGGGGTTGGTATTTCACCGATTACTCTACTATTATCTAATCTAATTAACTAAGCTAAGGTGAGGATAGTCTATGTCTATTGTTGTGTGCTCGTATGATAGTTAAAGATGTGTTTACCTAGATGCTACTACTCCTAGTTATCTCCTATTGATGGTTGAATTGTCACGTCCTTATTCTTAACGCGTTGTGTTTTCTAAGGTCGTAAGGTGTGCATTCCTAACTCTTTGAAGTCACCTTTAAGTGTAGTAAACAAAATCCACTAAGTCATTCATAAACTAACTTTGAGGTTATCTTTGGGTTTAGTAAACGAAATCCACTAAGTCATTCATAAACTATCAAAGATTTATGAAGTATTAAACACAACGATAGCCTAGTCGCACTCCTAAGCCAATTACAATTAAGATAAGAGACAACCTAACAATAATTAACAACTAGGTTTCATACATCTAAGCAAACACACAAGTAATTTAGCCGGACATGGTAAACATGCAAGCATACACACAAATAATCAAAGACATAATTAAATTAATGAAGTAAATACTTATCTTGATGTATAATAGGGTTTAGAACCCTAAAATACTGCACAAGAAAGCCTTGGTTCGGTTTTAGGTTTTTACTCCAAAAGACTACACACAAAAACTGAAAAATTCGGATTCTATATATAAGATTACATCTGCGACGGCGTCACCTTATGTTTCGTGGACGCCGTCGTCGCCGCTCATTAGGGTTTCGTCTTGGCCACGTAAACCTTGCGACGGCGTCACCTTATGACCGTGTGCCGTCCCTTCACTCCGACGCGCGCGTCTTGGCGCATCTAGGCCGCCTCGAGTAACGACGGCCTACTCCTTTAGAACCCGACGTCCTTTGAAAACATGCAATTTCGCTTCGACCCGTCGCAAAATTCCTTCCGACGGCGTCGCAGATATGCTGATGACGCCGTCGCCTTATGTTTCAAAGACTTTGAGTGTCTCGATTCGACTTTGGCCATTTTCTTCAGATATTCGCCTTTTCGTCCAAATAAGCATCATTCCAAGATTTTGCCTTCAAGAGACCTAAAAGTGAAAAGGAACGATATTAAGCAATAACGGATACAGAAGTGATCGAATAAGGGCTTAAATGACCCCTTAAAAAGGTACCTTTTAAAACCTTATCACTCACCCTTCCTCCCGATATGTCTACATTTGAGGATGAAGAATGGATCCTGATTGTTATCAGAATCTTTCTTCCTTTCCTTAAATATCTTGTGATTTCTCTTCATCTTCACTCCTTCGGGAATGAAGACACTATCTTTGACCCCGGCATTTTCATTTATCATTTTTGAGCAGGTTCTCTCTATATCTCATCGGTGTGGAACTTTCACGTACTTCAATGTTTATCCAAACATCTTGAATGAAAGTCCGATGGAGATTGTTTCTTCCACTTTGCTTCCCCATGAACAAATGAATTCGGGGTCGAGTCAAGCTAGCGACTCGGTAATCAAAAACAGTAGCTAAACATGGGTTTTCACCCGTGTGTACCACCCTAGTGTGGGGGGTTGCCCCACATGTTTTGTATATAAGTCTTCTCGAAAAAAAAAAAAAAAAAAAAAAAATCTTCTTTCTAAATAATGGCCGTAGTATTTCCCTTTCACGTTCTTCGTTTCGGCATAACCGCGGTACTTTGAATATTGAGGGCAATATTCATTTCTAAGTGTGGGGAATTCTCACGAATTTTATCATGTAAATATACCGCCTAATTCCCCGTTTTGGCCAAAATTTTTTTGGAGTAAGTGTTCTGACTTACTCATTTGGTTATCGATCCGCCATGTCTAATAAACAAAAGGATTGGCTAATCCAGAGCAAACGGCTCTTGGTAAAGATATCTCAAATCCGTTGACGGCTTGCAATTTGCCCAAAATTGTATGGTATTCATTTCACCATATCCTAAAAAGTGAAGAGTTGGCTAGCCCGCAAGTTTATGGCTTGTGGTAAAGGCGATGGAAAAACCATAATTGGTAATCGACTCACCAAAGATAATATTGATAATTTATCTAAGAGTTGGCTAGTCCGTAGCAAACGGCTTACGGTAAAGACAAATCAAATCCGTTGGAAGTCGGTGGTTTGCTCAAAATCACATGCTTATCGGTGTACCATGGTTCTTACTTGAACGAAACATTTGGCTACTCCAAAAGTAATGGCTTTTGGTAAAGAGATTCAAATCCATTATGTTTTTCTCAAAAGATTGCTAGGGACTAGCAATAGTTTAGTGTGGGGATTGATGAGTGTGTAAATACTCATCATTTTGGTTGAATCTGAGCTCGCAAAACGCCTAAAAATGCTCGAAATGCATCAAAATCTGAAAATATTCCAAAATTGCATTTCATATGTTTCGGATGCAAAATGTTCAAAATCAGATGAAAAATGAGCAAAGTTTGCATAATTGGCAGTTTCAGTCCCCCAAGTTTCTAAAATTGTCAAAAATAGTCCCTGAGTCATAATTGCAAAAGAAAAATCACCAAAGGTCCTTTTAAAATCATAACTTGTCAAAATTAGTCCTCTGGTGAAAAATACAAAAAGTTTTGAGAAATTACAAGTTTGGTCCTCCAAGTTTCAAATTTGGCAAAATTGGTCCTTGGAAATTTGAAAATGTCAGATTTGGTCCTTGTACTATTGACACTTGTCAATTTCAGCCCTTGGAACAACTTTGCATAATTGGCAGATTAGGTCCCTGAGTTTTCAGAAATTACAAATGAAGTCCTTGTATTCTAAACCCTTTATACTACTTTGGACCAAGTCATAACCCAAATTGGACCCCTGCCAATTACCCTTTTGGACCCCTACCAATTGACCCTTCCTTTTAATAATCCCTACCAAACACTTTGACTATCCCTTCCTCCTCACGGGTTTACACCATCATCACCCCGCATGCGCACGTCTGCCTGCAACGCCTCCCCCCTCCTCCTTCATCATCAACCCTACTATCCACCTCACTCAAAGCCAAGGATGCATTTAATGCTTTCTCTAACTTCACACTCAACCTCCAGCTAGTATAAACAGGTTTTGGCGCCAAAACAAATCAAACGGCCAAAATCTATTTCAGCAATCCAAGGGCCAAGATTGTTAGTGGGATTTGAAGAGAGAGGTGAGAGAAGAAGATTGGAGTATAAAAAGGATCAAGAGGAAGCAACAAGAAGTAGTACTTAGTTTATTTTTCTAAAATGTATGTCGTTTTAAGCTTTTCATGTCTTACTAGTTTCTCATTTGTAATATCAAGTTAATTTGTATCAATCTCAAGTATTTCGATGTAGTTCAACTTATTTCAAGCATCAATTCAAGTTAATGTTATAATTCCACATTTTATGTCCATCGTTGAAATTTTCATTTTCAAAATCATATGTCAAAGCTTTCAAGAGCTCAACTTTAAGCTTCAACAAGCTTATATAAGCTCATTCTGACATTTTACAAGCTTGAATTCAAGTTTCAATCACTTTTGAATATTGGTCAAAGAAAGTCAACATGGGGCGTAAATGATGCGAAGTGGATATGTGTTGGTTTGAGTTGGATTGGGTTAGTTTAGAACTCATTGGGTTAGTTTAGAGCAGTAGTGGTTCATTGGTGCGGTGGCAAGCCATAGTGGCTATGGACGGTTGTAAGTCGACTTCAAGTTATGTAGCATAATATGTTCTTGTGGTTTATAATAGTTCAAATCTGTTCATTAAGTATTATTTAGGATAGGTAAACTTAGCTTGATCATTGAAACAAGTTGAATCGAGAGTTAGGTCATATTACTTGCAAATCGGTAGGATTAAGGTGTGTTTGGATCTCATTGCTATATCATCTTTTAGGTATAATCAGTGGTTAGGATTTGTAGTTATAAGTTTGTTTATCTCATTTATACTCTTATCTGTCTCATTTTGTGTCTGCAAGACCACCAAAGTCAAAACTCATCTCAATCTGTCTCACTGTCTTATCTGTTGCAATTTTGGAAAAGCTAAAACTGGTTATGTGCTTAGATATCATAAACATGGCTTGCTTTATGCTTATTTCATCCATTAACATCATAACCTGTCCATAAATTAGATTCAAAGTTCAGTTAAGTCAAAGTTCCAAATCTGTCATCAAAAGTCAAAAGTGAGATTTTCAGTTTTTGCAAAACTTGTTTGATCTCTCACAGGTTCATTTTAAGTCCAAATCTAGTGAAACTTTGGGATTTGCAAATCCAATTGGTCTAGTATTGGAAACTGCATTTTGTTAAAACTTATTAAGTTCTTTAAATCTTCAAATAAGCTGCTCAAAACTGCTTAAATTGCCCTGTTCATAAGCTTCAGCATAAACTGAGTTTTCCTCAGTTTTGTGCAGGCTTGCACAAGGCTCATAAGAGCTTCCCTTGGTCTGGTCTTTAGCTCATAAACTCTTGACCAGGTCTAGTTGAGGTCTCATTACTTGGTTCTTGATTTCTAGCTTATTGAGTGCTTATTCTTTGGCTCCAAAGTTGGCCTCAAAACTGTTTTTAAGCAATTAGCCAAATCATCCAAATCATGGTAGTTTGTAATTCAGATGTTATGGCTTGTTGTTTGTAGTTGCATTTGGGTTACTTTAGCATATTAGAACTTCTGTTCCAGGTTGGTGGCTTTTTGTGGACTTTGGCTTATTCAAAGTGCTTATTTATAAGCACTTCCAATAGCAGTTGCATTTTCCTCCATACAACCTACTGTTTTTCCATTTTTCCTAGTTTCCTAATATTATTTTAAGCTTTTCCTGAAATTTTCATATTTTTCCAAGCTTGTTTGCTATTTTTCTTAATTTAAATTAGTTTTAAGCATTTTAATTAGCAATTAATACAAAAATTAAGAAATGGTTCAAAAAATAATTTTTCATTTTTCTTAAGTTAAGATAAATATAAAAAGACAAAAAATTATTTTTCTAGATTTTTCTTAGTTAAATTTGTATTTTTAAATAATTTAATTAGTTTTTAATAGTTTTTAATTCCTAGAAAATCCAAAAATAATCAGAAAAATACAAAAATAGTTTTGAAAATTCTATTTTGTTATTTTAGATTTTTCTAAGTCAAAATTTTATTTTTCTAGCTTTATTTCCTAATTTCTTGTATTTTAGGCTATTATTAAATAGTTAAAATTAGTTTTTAATTAATAATAATTAGATAATTAGTTATAAAAATAATTTTCTTTTTCTATAAATTTTATTTTATCATTAGATTTGTAAAAATATCATTTTCATATTTTTAGGGTTAATATTGTGTAAGTTTCACTTTTTCTATTGTACGCTACGTAGTTTTTAATTAAGTTTTATAAAAAATATAAAAACAAAAACATCATTTTAAAAATAGTGATAGCGTTTATTTAATATTTTTTATCTTTCTAATTTCCTTTAATTTGCATTTAAGCCTCTGTAATTTGTTGGCTTTTTCTGTAGTTATAATCATATCAGATTCCTTTTTCTGTTCAAATTTCTCGATCACTATTCGTTTGGTGATCCATTGCATAGCTCGCTGGGACATAACGACCCGGGGAAACACTATACTCCTCAGATCTTCATTGCATTCGTGCTTAAGCTATTTTAAGTTTCTTACAGTTGGCCATTCACAAGTGGTCAGCTTGCGTGAGAAAACTTGACGGTTTGGGAGCGGATCACACATCGAACGGTTTTTCTAAAAGTATTTTTCAATCAGAGATACTTTTTGAATTTGAAAACATAAGTACACATTCAACGTGCTAGAGAAAAGAAGGTTTGCACATCGAACGGTTTTTCCAAAAGTATTCGTCAATTCCATTCTGGACCAAGGTTGATTCACGGTGAATCGCCCATCGTTCTATCCGGTTGTCACAAGTTTGATCTTTTGAAAAGATCTCACATGTCACCCACCAAGAGCTTGTTAGATGTTGGCTCTAGAAGGATTTCCATCTTCATCGTGAATACTTTTACATACCACTCGGATGTTCGGCAAAACCACAAGGATAATCGTGGGACTCTCAATATATTCTTACTTTCCACATTGTGTGAAACGACAAGTCATCATTAATTTTGTGTCCTAACGAGATATTGTGGATGATCTCTTGGCTCTAGACTCAATAGTGCACATTTGGTTCTGTGTTGGAGACTAGGGAGAGGTCTCCTTCTTCAATATCAACAATCTCTAGAGAAAGTCGATAGATAATGTCGGTTCCCCATGAGAATGAAACAAGTCCTTTTAAGAGGAACTTGAGTGGTTTGGGAAGTTGAAGTGCAGTCGTCCTTTGGGTCCATGACGTCTTGTTTTCAATACCGATGTTACCTTATTAAACACCGTAGCATATGAATTTGAACCCGATTCTTGCCCTAAGGTTGAATTATTGGAGGCTATTTCTTTTCACCCTTTTCATATTCATTTCTTTTTCATTCTTCAACCCTTGATGCTTACCGAGACTTCATTACTAGAACCTTGTTGGGTTTATTCCGATTACTAGCTCTGTCTCAATCCGCACTCTTCCCATATTCTCATTTTCTCCTTTTTCAATATACCTAAGGACTCTACACTATCTAGTGGATTGTCCTCGGTAGATCCCTCCGATTCGGCGGATCGTGGGAACAAATACCTAACCTAACCATCCTTATAACACCATGCATAAAGTAAATTGGTCGGTCTTTTGGTATTGTTCTTTCCTTCATGAAACCAATTGAAAAATCATTTGGAAAACCAATCAAGGTACTTGTGATACGAGATCAAAGCATTTTGTACCTTAATAGTTTTGATCATTTAGAAAACCTCCCCCTCAACATGTGCGTATGATTTAGAAATTGTTTAGCACAAGGATGCAAGAGGACTTTGAAATATTTTCTTTGATCACAATTTTCATACGAAAAAGCCATTTGATTTTCATGGTAAAATTCTCCCCCTCAATATGTGCATAGGATATTTGAAATCATTTTTATCACATAGAGGCAAGAGTTCTTTTGAAGCACATCCACGATTACAAAAGCCATTAATAAAACAACTTGAAAACTCAATCAAGGTACTTTAAAAATCTCTTTAAAAACTTTTGTACCTCGATAGTTATGCTCCCCCTCAATATGTGCTTCAAGATTCGAAAGCGTTTAGCACATATGAGAGAAAATGCACAATTAATTCAAACGATCACCTTTATCAAATTTCATTATTAAATCACAAATTCTCCCCGATCAAAAATATCAAACCCTTTGAGATTTTGGATCCCAAGTGATTTAATTAGGTTTAGAAAACATGGGAGAAAATGTGGCCTTGTTTAAATACTCATCCGGTTTTGGATAAATCCTCCTCCTCAACATGTGCATTATGTATATTGAAATCGTTTGGCACATGGAGGCGGAGTGCCTTTAAAGGACTAAACCAATTCCATTTAAAAGATTTGAGATTTAAATCACGATCTCTACCCTAATCGAAATATCAAACCATTTGAGATTTGTGATCCCAATCGATTTAAATCATTTAGAAAAATTTGGGGAAAGACGTGGCAAGATTCAATTTTGAAAGATGACGAGATAAGGACCATTTTAAGACATTAAAGATTGTTAGTGTCAGGTATGATAGTTTTAAGAGATCTTTTAGTAAAATAAAACAATTTCACAATCAAACAAGAACATAAAAAATTTCATTTTGTAAGATCTTTGAGTTTTAAAGAAAATCATACCATGACATAACATTAAATCTTTAGATCACCACTTATTATTGTACAATTCGGACTTTATGAAGCAATATTGTTTGAAAATAATTTATTTTAAATCACTCTCCCCCTCAATCCATGACAGTAGTCGATGATTGAGTGACTTATGTTTTGAAAAAATGAAGTCCGGTGATTTTCAAAGTTAAGTCCAATTAATTTTCAACACAATATTTTCCATTTTCAAAACAATTTAATCAAATTATTTTCAGAATTGTTAGAAAATGGTATCTTGCACAAAGATATGTTAAGTGGTTGAGAAGCTTACATTGTTCTTTGAGGGCTTGGAAGAAAAACCGTCTGCTGAAGTAGTGAGACTTCTTCTTACGTTGCATTTTGTATGCCAACTGAGGTCAAATTAAGCTCCGTTTCTTCAATCACTTAGAAGAAAACCATCTGCTGATGCAGTGAGACCTCTTACAATACATTTATGCCAACTCTCCATAGAAGTCCAATTAAGCTCCGTTTCTTCATTTGTCAACCCAAGAAATAGTTGCCCTTTCCTTTTGGCATCCAATCATCTTCAATTGTGGGATCCGGATCGGGAACATTCTTATATACCAATATACGCATCGTTAGTGAACACACATACGATATATGGTGGTCGACATCACCCAAACAAAGAATCGACTAATAAAAGTCAATTCAACATATCAATCAGATCATTAAGGTATGGGAACAATGTGTTTATCAAACTCTAATCATCTAATCCAAACAATCTTATCCTAGGCACCTAGTCCTTCAACGTAGGTTAACATCATTTTTAATTAAGCATATTAGGATAATTAAGAAAGCCCGATAGATGATATAGATTTAAAAACATTCTCCCCCTCAATCAATGACTCAATTTTTGAAAAGTTTAAAAGCGCTGAAGTCATTGATTGAGTTTTCAAATTAAATAAAAACTCTGAAACTGATTGTTGTTAAAGCAACTCATTTTACCACCATTTTGAAATACAACAAATATTTTTCTGAAGAATTTTAGACGGAAAAACATTTGTGTAGGAACAGCAGTCCTTCGACATACTTTCCTCAATATATTTTAGGATAAGAGCACGAAATATTTGAAAATTGGTTTAGCGTGACTTTCCTTTCTTTAAAGAACGGGTTGCTATCTCAAATAATAGCAAACCATAGTTTAAGCACGGTCACGATCAAGTAAGCGCAAGCCATTATTTGAAGCCGGGTTCTGATACCGAAATAATCGTAAGCCATTTTTTGAAGCACGGGTTCTGATCTGAAATAAGCGTAAGCCATAGTTTGTGACATGTTTAGAAAGAAATATTTACACCTCCTGCTCGAACTTCATCTATGGTCCCGTGCCATTATAGAATGACATTTCTAAGACCGAGATGTTATCGATACGAAGACATGTCTAGAAAACATATTTTGGTATTTTTAAATTTTCGATTTTTATGGGTTTTGATGGTTTTATATTTTCTATTTTCTTTTGTTGATTTTATATTTTTGTATTTTGTTTCTTTGGTTTTATATTTTTGTATTTTGCTTTTTGAATAAATATATACAAAGATAGAAGATGATATAGTAAAGAAGATGAATATCTGAGTACCGAGATAAGGATATCAAGCGACCCGTTGTAGAAGATAGAAGTCATCATCTCTTAAACATTCACCACCAAAGCAAATTGAGGCTCGAAAAGAAGACAAAACATGAGCCTTTGAGAAAAAGAGACTTTGGCGACTTCCCCAAACCGAAAATCCATAAGTTGAGCGATTCAAGCTCTATTTCAAGCTTTCCTTAGCGGTGCGAGATAAGCACACCACTATCATAAATCCGGTGCTCCATTTAAGAACGATAATCAAGGATCTTCATTCGGGTTATATCATCACGAAGAAGAACAACAACGTATCATCCCACTCTTTAAATTTCTTCTCATATTTCATTACCATTGAAGTGCAAGCGATGCATCCCCAAAGGTGTCAAGAGAACAATTCCCCAAGTAGTTGAATTGATGCGGTCGGTCTCTTTGTATAATGCTCAAGAACTCTCCGAATACACATCATGAGGGAATGAAAACACCTCCCATGTTCACATTTTCTTCCGGATGATCGTGTATGAAGCTCAAGAACCAAGTACACCAATACCCAAGAGCTCTCCGAATACACATCATGAGGGAATGAAAACACCTCCCATGTTCACATTTTTCTTCCACGATGATCGTGTATGAAGCTCAAGTATCCAAGTATACCAATACCCAAGGAAGGAATAAGCGATAACATTGAAGAGGCAAGCCAAGTCACCGATTATCTCTGCGGATGACAATCTCTACGGATGTCAACTCGAATAAGTGATTATATCTACGAATCACCGATTAAGCCCTCAGTGAAACGGTGGCGCCTCCAAAGTGTACACAATTCTCTCCTCCGATGATTGTGATAACATCGAGATCATCACACACTTGTGTACCTCTTTATCTTGAAACTAACTCTTCCATCGCTTCCCCACATAGTTGGAATAATAATACTAAGCGCCTTGATGAGTAAAACCTTGAGTTTCTCTGCGGTCATGACATTTGTTTTCCGGATATCTTCAATCACTTAGAAGAATTAAGTTCATCAAGTTTACTCGCCATGAGTCAAACCTTGAGTTTCTCTGTAATAACATTTGTCTTCCGGGATATCTTCAATTTCTTAGAAGTATTAAGTACATCAAGTTTACTCGCGTTTAGATGCTTGTCTCCTTCCCCTTCTCGGTTTTGATACTTGAATCAACAACTCTTTGAATGCCCAAATACTTGAAATTTGTTGAGAAGATCGTTTGAAGTCTTTGTGAGAATCAACATCTTTGAATAATGTGAGCAAGTCTAATTGGGGATTAAATTTGACATATCACATTCCCCAATTAGTGCTCTCCCTAGACCGACAATCTTTTGATAAATGCCAGATTAAGAAGAAGTCTTTAGATCATTAAATGCAACTCGTCTTTGGTCTTCTAACATATAGCAAGAAATGTAGAATGGACTATAGACTCGACCTTCTTCAAGATTGTCCGGTTGGGAATAGATAATTAACATCTTCAACTCACACCAAAAGCATCCCACCAAAAGCATCCCATTAACTTACATCTTGCAAATCCCTTAACTAAAATCCTCCCAATCAAACAAGAACGAGAAAGATGTTCATCAAGGAAATCGACAATCGTGCCATAACGAACACACAAGATGGTAACACCAAACTACCAATCACGTCAAACAAAACAGATAGATTGTTCGAATCGTCATGTTGATGTATACGTGAAGCATTAACCGGAAGCACTTTGTCGATAAACTCATCAATCCGAGTGAAGATGTCAACCAACGGCTCTTAGAAGAGAAAAACTCCATGTGAAGATGACCCGATAAGAAGAAGCTCGGTTCTTACATGAGTTTAGAGCCGTATGACCATTAATATTCTCAAATATCAATCAACAATGCAAAAAATTCACACTTCTTCTCCCCCTCAAGAATTGCATACGGAGATGCCATTCTTGATTAAATAAGTGAAATCATCCAAATGTTCTATTCATACTTCTCTCCCGCAAAATAAGCACATGATGTCGCCATCTTCATTATAATCGAGCAAGTGGAATGAGAAAACAATCGGTGGTAGCCGGTTCACTTGATGGTAGGCGCATGGAAAAGTATGAAGCATGTTGATGAGAATGGTCATAATAGAAGATTTCTCTTCTTCATAAGATAAAGCGCATCGACACGTACACTTTTCTTTTCTTTAGAGAACGAGGTTTGAACTGAAGTATTCAAACGTCATAATAAGATTTCTCTTCTTCATAAGATAAAGCGCACTGAGACGTACACTTTTCTTTTCTTTAGAGAACGAGGCATGAACTGTTGTGTGCATACGTCATAAATCTCTCTCTTTTCAATCTCTTGGCAAAACATGTAATCAACCCCATTATCATTCAGTAGGCTCTTTGTCGTGACAGCTGATGGAGAAAAACCAATATGATGAATTTGACCCTGAAGTAGACTACCCCGAACTCGTGACTTAAACTTGCACACATGTATAACAAAGATCGGTGACGAGAATTCATGCCCCTTTGAATCTCTAAGTACTCTATACTCTTCAACCAACCAACCATCAAGTAATAGACGTACATTACCTCTTGAAAATCCACAATTGAATGTGACACTGAGCACTACAACGTAACTCCTTTAAGTGATAGTTATTTTGAGGTGATAAGAGCCTAGTTTTGTGGATTTGATTCTTGTTCGGCTAGAATCAAGAAATGTACGCATATTCTTGTTTATGTTAATTAATTATTCATTAATCTTTCCTATACGCTTCCGCATGTATTCTTTGATGTTTTGTGTTTTATTATTGATTGTCATGATATATAATTCCTACAGTGGCATCACGAGTCATTGATTTTAATGAGTAATTAATTACTAAACGCGTAAAAATGAATATTGTATGTTGTTTGATATGATTATTCTATGGTTTTGGTTTTTTCTTATGGGTCGATTAAATTTTTTTTATATGGGGCGTACCCCTTATTTTTTTTTGGTCGATCACTATTTAAAATTTAATAGGGTTTTAATTGTTATGTTAACCTTATCGAAACCTAAAATTAATGTATGTGTTACGTGAAAAATTCATGAATAATATGTTATGTGACATGGAATTGTATGCGATCTTATGACTAATTGAATAATTGTTATGATATATCCATGATGATACATGCATGTTTGTCATGGATAGTTGTTTGAATATTGTTTAATTGTTAAGATATTATATCACATGTTTATTTTTTGATAAATCTTGAATTGGGGAAGACTCCAATTATATATATTAATGAATCAATTATGTGCAATTTGGTATATTTTAACTAAGGGTTTACGCAATCGATTCATCGATGTATGCAGCTCACTTTCAATTGAGAAAGTGAAAGCCCTAATTAATATATACAATAATTAACCTAGACATTGATTATTAATAGGGTTTTATCGAATAAGTTGCATGTGGCTACTTGTTTACACGTATTAATTGTTAGTTATGTGCGCATTGTTTTTTAGTTATTTATTTTTTATTTGTTTACTTGTTTGTTTATTATTTGTGACGTTTCAAGCAAAGGGTAATTTTGAATAGAAAAATAATACGGACTAAACAATGGTGAAATTTGATTATGTTTTTGAAGAGTTAAGTTTTCAATAGTTTAATTGATTGATGATTTTGGTACAAAAAGTAAGAACGGCTCACCCAATTTGACGGACTGTGTGGGAAGTATAAGGAGGGGAGCGTATTAAATTGTGACCCTAAAGAAAGAGGTTATTGCTTCAGCGCTGACCGAATTCTCCGCTTGCTTGCTAGTTAAATTGGAGTTACCAAGTAGGCTATGCGTACAAAATCATCTTAAGGGCGAATTAGCTTTAATTCCATGCGCCACTTCGGTGGTAATTACCCGAAACACTAAAACTTTAGACTTATGAAAAAGTACGGTATAATGGATGATAATTAAAGTTAAATTCCTTGATTGGCGAAACCAATACCTCAATCAAAACTTTGATAATTTGATCTTTATGAATTGGTAATAAATAGTTTTTTATTAAAATTTATGCTACAAGATGAATGCATGACATCTTTGTACATATTTGATTTGACCACATAAAATCAAAACTAGTACCCTTTATAAATTAAGTTTGTGCCATCTAGTTAAAGGAACACTTGAAGTTGCAATTTACGTCATGTCAGAACTTGGCGAGATTGTGATGGAAAGGTAAATCTTTATGTAAAGTCAGACCTTACATGAACATGTTTGCAGTTCTTTAAGTTAGACACTTAAATTGAGTAGGAAGTGAGACCTGGAATCAAGGCATAAGATGGGATAAAACATGTTTATATTTGCAATAGCGTTGGAAAATATAAATCCCATAATGATCTAGGAATTGGAAATTGTTTGCCAATTATTGTTCGACAGATTACTTTATTATATGCTTTCATTACTAGCAGATCAACTGATATAATGAACCTATGATAATTTGGATCCTAGTTTTCAAGCAAATTATATGGTTATATGTTTATATTACCTTGGGTATATTTTATTTTCTTGAAAAGTTTTATTATCGAAAATACTAATACTTGAACTTCTTTATGTAGAAATGGCTTAAAACAACAATAACACTAACACTGCACTAAGTTCTGCGTTCAAAAGCTTTTTTGATCAAGAAAAGTTGACTGGCTCTAAGAATTTCAATGATTGGCACCGCTCTTTGAGATTTGTCTGTAGAGTTGCTGATCGGTTGGATTATCTGTACACGCCTTGCCTGCTTGAACAAAGACTGCCGCTTTGAAGCGGAAAAGGCTGCTTGGAAAATTGAGTATAAGCGTCATAACGATGTGGCTTGCCTAATGTTGGGAACGATGGAACCTGCTCTCCAAAAGCAGTTCGAAAACTACTTCCCATCTACCATGCTCGATGAACTTCGAACTATGTTCGAGAAACCTGCGGCTGTAGAGATTTATGATTTGATCGATGCATTACACAGCTGCAAGCAGGGAGAGGGTAAACCCGTAAGTGCTCATGTATTGGAGATGAAAGGATACATGGACCAATTGATGGCACTTGGCAAAGTTTATGAAAATGACATTGCTGTGAACTTGATCAACAGATCCCTTAACAAGGATTTCAATGGTTTTGTTCGTAACTTCAATATGCACTACATGGGGAAGACAGTTACTGACCTACATGCATTGCTAATTGACTATGAAAAAGGGTTACCTCAGAAGGCTCCTACTCCCCAGGTACTTGCTATTCAGGGTGGAAGGATAAATAAGCCAAAACCGCAGCGTGCGAACAACAAGAAGGGAAAAGGCAAAGGGAAAGTTGATAAGGGTTGTGGAAAACTAGAAGGGGGTTTTGAATAGTTTTACCAATTAAAACTTCGTTTTAAAACATTTAGATCAACTTATGTCAATCTATTTAGATGTGTATGTTGGACGTTGATAGATAGATATATAAAAGTGTAAGGAAAGATAAAGAGTAAGAAGCACATAACCACGACACGAGTATTTATAGTGGTTCGGCTATAAGGACACCTTCCTTATCCACTCCCCGAGTCACCTACTCGAGAGTTCGTAATCACTACACGACACCAACTCCTTATGGCGGAGAAGCCTTCACAACGTCGCCTACTCTTTTTCCGGTACTAGGCTAACCACCGATTTCTTTACACCAAGGTGAACCACACCTACCAGAACGTTGCCTACCCTTTATCCGGTACTAGGCTAAGTACCGAGTTCCATTACAATGGAGGAACTACTACCCAACACTACACAACACCTAATCCCAAAGGAGACCCACTCCTTATTACAACACCATCAAGGATATCAACATCCTTGGAAACATGCTATCACTATTTGTATAACGATGCACCTCATCGATTATACGACCTTAGCATCCTTCACTAATGCCACTTGATTTGACTCCTATGCATCTTTCACTAATGCCCTTGACACGAACGCTTGTCACCTTTCACTAATGCCTTCGTCTTGACTCCTTTAGCATTCTTCACTAATGCTTTTGACACGGACGTTTAAGCACCTTTCACTAATGCTTTCGTCTTAACTCTTTCCGCATCCTTCACTAATGCCTTCGACACAAAACTTCTATGGAGGAAGAAAGAACTATCAACAAGAGAACCTCAGTAGTCTTGATGATGACGAAGTATGGCAACTCATGGACTTGAGCTTGCTCGACTTCAAGAAGTGGTGATCTCGCCTTTAAGAGGAACCTAGAAAATCATACAAAAACAAAAGACAAACTACATAGAAAGATCCCTTAGGATCAGTGGTTAGAGAGTTACAATACTTGAGGAAAGTATATGTGAGAGTGGCAAGCCAAAAGGAAGAAATGGCTCACTATTTATAGAGGAGAAACACTTACTGTTCTACGGATCCCACAGATCCCACCCTTAAGGGATCCG
This sequence comes from Chrysanthemum lavandulifolium, assembly GCA_022545495.1. NCBI lineage: Eukaryota > Viridiplantae > Streptophyta > Magnoliopsida > Asterales > Asteraceae > Chrysanthemum > Chrysanthemum lavandulifolium. The sequence goes on along the minus strand of CM040245.1, from coordinate 171,899,175 downwards.
TCTAGTGTAATGCTAGGGATCCGTGGGACGCTCCTCTTTGCCCATGTGTATTTTGGTTGTGGGTCATGGGTCATGGGTTATGGGTTGATCCATTGGTATTTTATTAGATACAATGTACCTAATGGGTGCAATGCACCTAGTCAAATGGGTATGGGTCAATACCATGAGTTGTAGTTTTTACCCATTTATAATACATACTAGTTATGTATATATTTGCCCAATATGCAAACACTAGCTGTTGTACATATGTATTCCTAAATCATAAAATCACTTATACTTGTTTTAGTGTTTTATGTGAAAACGTAACTGTGTTAGAAAACTATTGGCTTAAACCATTTACGTATTTTATTTGTTTCGTTAAAATGATTTTACGTTTGTTATCGACAAAACATTGAAGATCGTAAAATATAAATAAACGTTTTACGGCTTATTTGTATTAACAATCTCCCCTTTTGTTGATGACAAAACATAAAATTATTTTAAGGAAAACTAAAATTGTAAAAGTTCGAATTGGAGTTTTTACTCTCTTCTCCCCCTTTTTGTCGAAACAAAAAGAGCGTCGAAAAGAAACTAACACGTTGTTTTAAGAAAAACATCTAAAAGAAAAAAAATGTAAAGAGAGCAAGTGACGGGAATGGTTCTCGTCTTAACTCCCCCTTGACGAGTCCATCCCTTTGTGAGGGCGTCAAGTAAATAAAAACTAGTAAGCAAATGTTTTGCAACTTTGTTTGCAAATGGTTTCGTCCTTGTGACGAAAAATGCTCCCCCTTGAAGGTTGCAACTTTGCAATGGGGTGTCATGAAGTGTAATCCAAATAAGGATTATGTTGCAAATGGTTTTGCAATGTATGGTTTGACACAAAGCTCCCCTAGCTTAGGGTGTCAAGGTTTTCATGTGTATTTTGAAAATCTACAAAATAAAGGTTAGAAAACAAGAGTATAGTGCATAATTTCCTGCAAATAAGACTCAAGTTAGTAGAAAATTTGCCTTCTGTTGCACGGATCCCACGGTTCCCTCCCTTGTGGGATCCGTCTAGGAAATTTCCAGGGATCCTTCTGTCTTGTGACATATTTTCAGCAATGGTGATATACCAAACAAAGCTAAATATGAAAGTGAGGTATGTATACAAACAACAAACGTATACTCAAAGCAATATGGTAAATAAGTTATCAAAAGAAAGAGATAATAAAGGGAATCTCTAAAACTAAGAGAATGATTTAGCCATGTAATACATATTCCACTCAAGACTCATGGGTGACCTAAACTTAAGGAGCAACCACGTGCTTAAACCATGAAATGGGACTCCTAAACGTTCTAAGTTGAGCTTGAGACTTTAGGCTCATGGTTGTTTAGGTTTGTTGCCCTCATCGAAACGTTCGAGGAGGTGATAAAATATGAAACGTTGCTCTTCACGTAGTTCATGTATCAACTTTTCAACATGTTGACAGTGATAACAATCCTTGTCATTGTTTTGGAAAGACGGTGGCAAAGGTTGAGCGTCTTGAAGCGGAGGTTCAAGTGAAGTGGGTTGAAGATCCTCAAATGAAGGAGGAATTTTTGAAGGCACATTAAGTGGTGGTTCAATAAGGGTTGATGGTGGAGGTAGGGAAGTGTCAACTTCCATGTGGTCGGGTGGTTGACTTTGATGTCTCCTCATAATCCAAAATGGACCATTAGATGGAAATGGAGAAATTGACATTGGCGCAAGTGTTGATTCAACACTTTGGTTTTGTTGTAAAATCTTCTCTAGTGAAGAGTGGGTTGGTAATGGTGGATGAGATGGCCTAGGGGGTAAGTCTTCTAAGTTGTAGGAATGTGGAGTGATTGTGAAGTGGTAAATGGTATTGCTCGAGACACCAATGTTGTTGATTGGGTTGAAAAGGGTGTGTTTGGTTTAGGAGGAATTGTAGAGTTTGGTGATGATATTTTTGTGGGAACAATTCTCTTGGGGATTGGTTTGATTGGTTGTGTTGGTGTAAGGGAAATCCTAGCATTTGTGGACTTAACCGGAGATGATTCGGTTGAGGAAACTTCGTGTATAACCTGAGCAAGTTTCTTGGGTGGTTCTTGGGTGATGAGTTAGCACTAGGAGCTTTCCTCATTGATGAAATGACTAAAGAAGATGTTTCTAATTGCTGAGAATTATGTTGTGTTTGATGACTAAGGGATTCTAGCAAGATGTCTTATAAAGGGAAGAATTTGGCAAGTGCATTTAAGACTTAAGCCACTAAGATTCTTATGAATGTGATGATTAACATGCACAAGAGTCAACTTCAGAATTATACTGATCTAGGACTTAATTAATATGAAGTGGAGTGTTCAAGCTAGCAAGATGGGCTTGAAATGATTGTTTTAGCTAGAGTTGACATAATCTGTCACCCGGATCCCACGGTTCCTTTCTTTGAGGGATCCGTCTAGGCTAATCCTAGGGATCCGGCTCTCAGCAGCTATGAGAGGGTAAAAATGATGTTTCTAAGGTCTAAAGCCTATACCATCTTGAGTGTTTTAGTCCATCTAAGTGTCTTAAATGAAGAGGTACTTAAATACTTAACGCTCTGTTCTCGAGTTTTTTTTTAAAGTAATAGAAAGGGAGGGGAAGGGAAATTAAAAAAATGGCGTTCTTGAGTTTTTTTAAGATGGAAAGGTAGGGGACGGGAAGGTGGGAGGGAGGGAAGGGATGGGCTTTTGAGTGTTATTTTGTTCCGTCCAATTTTGGGCGGATTGAGAAGGGAAACGTGTATAAAACATTACATGCCTTTGTTAAATTACAATATTATCCTCGATCTTCATGCACGATCAGGAGCGGAGCTAGTACTTGGCCAGGTGTGGCACGTGCCACACATGAAAAATCCCGGCGAGCTGTGAAGTTTTATATAAAAAACCAGTTTTTTAGAAATGATGCTTCTAATAATGTAGATCTACCGGTCTTTTCACTAATGATGAAGTAGTAAATAGGAACTAAAATACATAGAATACAGAGACCAGAAAACTTTTCTGGCAAACTGGTGGCTAAATTTTGAGATGAAGAAGAAACATTTAAGGCTAGTCCCAGTCGTGACCTGGGAGGACCTTGGTCATCCAGTGCCACGTCAGCTTTCTCTCTCCAGCGACCTGACATGACCCAGATGCCCCAGTCGACGACCCAAGTTTTTTTTTTTTTTTTTACATTTTAAACAACAAATTTAAAATTCATTCAAATTAAAAAAACATTACATTACGAAATTAAAAAAAAAAAAAAAAAAAAAAAAAAAAAAATTACAATACGAAATTAAAATAAACACTACAATACTTAAACTAATAATCTAAATTGTACCGTGCTTTGATTGTTGCCTTGACTTTCTGCAATTCTTCTAGTTGGCGGCCGGTCAATTTTGGGTCGATTAAGGTGTTGTAGAAGATTATGTCGGACTCCTGTTTTGATATCCTCATGAGCTCAAGTTTTTCTTTTTTCATCTCGAGCTCTTTTTCCCTCAACCGTAACCAAGTATCTTCTAAACCCTCCTTATTCTTACCTTTATCCCCTTTTGACGGCTTCTTGGTGTTGAAGAAAGTTTTGGCCAACGATTGCATAAATGAGTCTGATGGAACATCATCATCACGAGAGGAGGAGTATGGTTTCTTCCTTCCTTTGTCACGACCAACCGGTCGTGATTCTCTAGTCCCTTCCTCAGCAGAATCATCAACGTCTTGGACATCGAAAGGATCATGAGCTTGGGTTGAACCAGAGGTAGTGGTAGAACCCTTTGTTTTCTTCCGACTATTCATTTCGAAAGTCGGCATCTCAACGTCCTTCCAAGCAGCATGACCCTTTAAAACCTCCTGTAGAAAACTAGAAGGGGGGTTGAATAGTTTACCTATTAAAAACTTTGTTTTGAAACTTATTGAAAGATCAATTGATATTGATCTTAAGTATGTTAATGAAATATGCAAGCAATATGTAATAAGTAAATAAGGAAAGAAATGATCAAACCACAACAAGTTGTTTATAGTGGTTCGCCTACAAGGACTCTTTTTCCTTGCCCTACTCCACTCCCGAGTCTCACACTCGAGAGTTTAACTTCACTAGTCAACAAGCTCCTTTCACCGCGGAGAAAACCTTTACACTTAAACACACTATTTCCGACACTAAGCTAGATGTCGAGTTCTTTCCAAGGGTACAACTACTCCCACACACAATGTATTTTGAGGACTAAAATACTAACCACTCACACTAACAAGATTATGATGGTTTGATACAACAATGAAGTATGGATCAACACTAGATCATACAACACTAAACAAACAAGACTTCCAACTTCTCGTTGAAGCTTTGAATATGACTTGATCTTCTTTGCTACAAAAGAGATCACTAATATGATATGAAACCGAATTAGAAAGGTTAGAGAAGATATGTATGAGAGTATGTTAGAAAGGGATGAGAAACTACTTGGCTTGGCATTGCTATTTATAGCCAAATGGATGAGGCGTCCGGACGGACGGACCCTTTAAAGGGTTCCGCTGGTGTACCATTTTGGTACCGCCGGTCGACAGACCAAGATATCAAATCTTGCCTAAAGTCAACTCTATCTAAGTGAGATTGTGCAAGATATGAAGAGTACAAATCTTCACAAAATATCTAATGGAATCTTCTAATGATTTCCATGATGTAATACATGATGTCAAATGTTGTATTACTATTTATAGAAATATGCAAATGCTTAAGTAGTGTTTGGTTTTAAGAACCTAACACATTCTACAAACTACTATCATACATAATGATTAGAGTCATATCAAGATGTTACTAATCATAAATGTAAATGCTTGAATGATGAATATATTGTTTGAGAAAGCTTGTTTTAATATCTAATAACCTTGACAAGCTTTAAGCTTTTATAAATTAAATTTACTTTTGTCGTTAACAAAACTTAGGCAAAGATCAAAATATAAATAACGTTTAATGACGATATTTGTATTAACAATCTCCCCTTTTGTTGAGGACAAAATATAAATTTTATTTTATAAAAGAAACAAAGTTTGTACAAGAGTTATAAAATATTAGTTTTAGAACTTGAAAGGAAATGATAATGCAGTGTATGAAATTTGACTTTTTATGAAAGTCAAAGAATTCACTAGTTGATGCATGATGTTGACTTTTGAGAAAGTCAAAGTATGCGCTTGACTTTTAAGAAAAGTCAAGTATTATCAATGAGAGTTCTGTTTGACTTTTAGAAAGTCAATGTATGCGCTTGACTTTTCGGAAAAGTCAAATATAAATAATTTCAAAGTTCTATATTTTCTCCCCTTTTGTCTCAACAAAAGAAGAGGCTATCTTGAATGTAATGAGCCGAGCTATTATCTCCCCTTGTTCAAAGCTCCCCCTAAATTGGGTGCTTTAATGGGAAGATACATGGATTGTGAAAATAAAGCTAAAGAAAAAATTGTTAGTAATAATGATCATTCACAAGCATTTCCAAGCGCTATGTAATGACACCAACAATATGATAAACAACATTCATTAGTTAAAATTTTTTCATGAATAAAGATCATGAAAAGAGAACACAATGATGTGTTTCTAGTACAAGAAAATAAAATTATCCTAAGAAAGCAAATAAAAGAAAGACTATTCTAAAACCATCCTAAAGTGATGGTGGATGGGAAAAGAGCGTTGAGACGCTCAAGAATGTGGTTGAGGATGAACCTCATTTCTTCGTGGAAGTCATGGACCATAACCCGTGTCCGTTCCACGGTTTGACCCGTTGCTCACAAGTTGAGCAACCATGCCTTGGAGGTAGAAAGTTTGGGGAGGTTGTGGTGGTGGAATGGTGGATGTGTTGGTGGTGTTGGGAATGTTTGGAGTGGTCATGATGGATGCAAGCAAAGCATTTTGCATTTGCATTGTCTCACTTAAGTGAGAATCCACCATGCCTTTGAATTGGTGGAGGTTGTGGAGTTCGGCTCGAATCTCTCTCGAGTGGGATTGTCATCCCACATGCACTCGGAATGTCCTCAATATGAGGGACATTGATGATGGAAGTGGATGATCCCGTATAAAGGACCATGAATGTCCTTGTGAATGGGGTGAAAAGGAGAGGTTTTGGCCCTAATGGGCGTTTGGGTCAATGGATGACCGAGGTGACTCATGAGCGATTCGCTCAATTGTGCCAAAAGATGGCAATGGTGGTGGATGACTTGGCCTAGAGGCAAGTCCTCCAAGTCCTCTAGGAAAGGATTTGGTGATGTTGGTGGAGTTGAAAATAACTCCATGGGAGTGAGAGGGAGACCTTGGTGAAGGTGGTGAGGGTGTTTTGGATGTTTGGATGGGTGCGGTGGAGGTGAAGTAGGTGTTTTGTTGGTGGTGGAGTGGTGATCACAATGTGTGATGAAGTGGGTGTAGCTAGGGTAAGATTTGTATCATCTCTAATGGGAGATGAGATTGTGAGTGGTGAAGATTCGGATGATGAGCTAAGATGAACAAAACAACAAGGCCTTACGCTAATTCTAGCGGTTTTCTTGCAAGGTTTTGGTGATGATTTAGTCATTTTATCTTGGGTTTTGATTTGCTAGATAGTAGTGAGAATGAAGAAGGTGTCGGGATGATCATGGTAAAGCCTTTCAATTTATAGAGGTAAGAAATTGTTGAGAAATGGTTTGATTTGATGTTGAACCATTGAAGAGATGAGGTTCCTAATGATTTGGAAGTGGGTTGAATGCTAGTCATATCACCCAAGTCAATCCATACAAAGAAGATGGAGTGAAGAAGAAAAGATATGCAATAAATGTGTTCTAGTGAGTGGAATTTCCTAATATTGATTACCCACGGATTTGAAGGTACCAAAATTTGGTTCCTTCCTTTATGCCAAAGGGCTCCTTGGGTGGATTTTTCAAATTTTTGAATTTTGGTGGAAATGGATTTCTTATATACCTTAGTAAATAATACTAGTTCTAATAACGGTATAAACTAGTTAAGATTGATTTATAAGTGATGGAAGATAATTTGGAATCACGAAGAGTCGAAATCGTAAAATTACCCGGAGGATCCACGGCACCAAAATCATACACGGACGGTACCCTAAAAGTGCCGTCGTCCGTCCTGCATGGTATGGCGGTACCAAACTACATAAAGGACGGTACCAAAATTATGGTGCCGTCGATCCGTGGAGTCTTGAAATATGGACAGAGTTCGTTTTTAGGTGTCGGGAAATTTCAAACTCGAAATGTTTCTCAAAATCATTATACTAAACATTTCTAGTTAGGAAAAGTAAATAACACATATGTAAACATAGTGGAGCATAGATTTTGAGCAAGGCTTATTGATTTTCACAATATAGTGAAAATGGGTAAAATTGATAGCATACTTGTGCTATCCCCGCATGAGATTGTTAGCATACACCATTTGTTTCAAGTTATATTATCATCCTACATAATAAAAGCAACTAAATAGTATCAAACATTAACGATAATGCATTGTTCCAAACACTCCTTAAAGTACCCTTATTTGTCCAATTTCTTGTAAATCTTGTTCATCATCCTACCAAGGCACTTGAACATTCCCTTAGTTTGCTTGAATTTCACGATTCATTCTCAATCTCGGGAAGAGATGCGTAATACTCATGAGGTGGAAGATGAGAGCTTGGAAGACCATCCTCGGAGCTATTTGATGATGATGATGAAGGAGTTGGAGGTTTAGCTCTCTTGCCTTTAGTCTTAGCAACTCGAGCATCACTCAAAGGTACAAAGATGTGAGGATGAGTTCATAGTGAAGGTGCATCCCTTTTGAGGTTGGTGGAATTGGAGCAAGTTTCTATAGAGACGGGTGAGAAGCATCCCGTATGAAGAGCAACGGATCCTTGAGTTGGAATATCAATCATTCTCCTAGCTATGTAGTAGGCTAAGTTGAATGGTTGTCGGTGGACAAGTTGTAGAGCATGTGGCAAAGACAAGCGTTTATGTGATCCCTATTCCCTATGGTGCTAATGACGTTGGCTCTAAGTAGTTCCTCCCATTTCTTAAATTCGGGCTTAAGTTCATTTAGCTCCATTCCATATGGATCTCGGTTTACCTCTTTTCCCTTTCGGGTAACTCGGGTTGTATCACTTTTTGGGTTAAAAAGGTGTTCACGGATGACATCCTTATCGGCCAAACGGGTTATGTAGGGAAGAGAGCGGTCATTGATTGTATCAAGAGCCATGAGTGACCACTTATCCGTGTAGACACAAGTTCCTCGGTTGGGAATTCCTAACACTTGAGCAAAGTTGCTTAAGGTGATGGTGTAGTCATTTTGGTTGATTCTAAACCTAAGATGAATTCATCATCGTCTTCATCACTAAAGCCGGTCACACTAGCATAGAATTCTAACACAAACCTAGGACAATTGGTTCATCGATGTCAAGAAGACAATCGAATTGAATGGCGACTAGTTCTTCACGAAGATTGGTATTTTCAAGGAAGGATGAGTGAATGTTTCTACCCTCATGGAAATACCTTGATTCTAGACTCTTAAATATTTCTACTTGTTCCTTGGTAAGTCCTTTGGTTTTGTGGTGTTTGGGAATGTAGTTAAGGGTGTCTTTGTGATCATAGAATCTTGCAGCTACTATGGTTATTCCTAAGGACAAGAATTAATATGTTAAAAAAATTTGAAAATAAATTTTAACGTTTTTGATTCTAGTGTGTGCCTATATGAAAACAATTTGGAGTTGCGGTTATCTCGACTCATTTTATGCACAAAATGGTTTTAGTGGGGTGTTTGGCAAATACCATGAGATAACCCAAATGCTCCTAATTCAATGTGGCTACATTTGAATATACCCGGGAGTGCATATTAGTTATGCAATACCTTTAGTATTCAAGAGCATGCAAGTGATGAAAATTTAACGTTTCTATTTGTATTAGCAATGAAAATGTTTTCCTACAAGTGAGAAGCTTTTCAAAACTTTTGACATGGGGTGTTTGGTTGTTTGAATAAGGCCTTATATTTATTATCTATCAATTAGTGGGAAACATGATTTGTTTATGCAATATGATAATGTAGTACCTAATTTGAATGACTAGTTATGCAATTTGCCAATTGAATTCATATTTGGTATAAAAGCATACATAAAACCCCATGTAATGATTTGTGATAGTTTTGTGCATAAATAAGAATCCTAGACTCGAATTAAGAGATGAAATGTAGTTAGGATACTTACAATGATGTTATCTTCATGATTAGTGAGTGGAAGATGACAATAATGAGCTTGGTTTAAGTTATACACGTTTTGGTAAAGTGGGTTGTGAGGAAGAGGATGTTATGTATATAGTAGTTTTGTTCAGAGACACCACGGACCGACGGCACCAAATATTTGGTTCCGTCCGTGTTGTCGCTTGTGCCGTGGCTACGATGCGAATACAAGGCAAAATTGTTTTGGTTTGACTATTCTAATGTTTTAGGCTATGTTTATCCTACATGTTTGGTTCCATTAACCCTAAACCAAGTCTAAGAAGATTAAAGGTTCTCGTTTAAGAGGTTTAGTTAAGATGTCGGCAATGTTTTCTTGGAGGATACTTTCTCGATTGAAATGTTACCTTTTGAACATTGTCGCGAAGGAAGTGATGACAATTTCAATGTGTTTTGTACGAGCATGTTGAACAGGATTCTTCTTTGAGATCGATGGCTCCTTTGTTGTCGCAAAGTATCACAATGTCGTTGAGATGAATTCGTAGTCTCACGAGAGCTTGCTTCATCCAAAGAGCTTGTTGACATGCTTTTCCGGTGAGACGTATTCGGCTTCGATGGTAGAGATGGCTAAAGCCGTTTGCTTCTTTGCAAACCATGAGGTGAGACAATGTCCAACAAAAGTGCAAATACCACTTGTACTTTTTCTATCGACATAATCACCGGCATGATCCGAGTCGGCATACACTATGGTTTCTATACCCGTTCCTTTGGGATACCATAATCCTAAACACGTTGTTCCTTAATGTATCTAAAATCCTTTTAATGCTTCTAAGTGTGATGCCTTTGGGTTTTCTTGAAAGCGAGCACATAGACAAACACTAAACATAATGTCGGGTCTACTAGCCGTAAGGTAGAGTAGGCTACCAATCATTCCTCTATATTTAGTGTTATCTACGGATTCACCTTCTTCGTCCTTGGTAATATAAATGGGTAGAAACTTAAGTATCACAACCGATTGGGCAAATACATTGAATGTAGTTGGGTACAACCCAAAGCCCATAACCCATAACCCATGGATCTTGACCCATAACCCATTGCATGACATAATGCTTATATCATACATGGATAATATCCATAACCCATGGATCAACCCATACCCAAGTTACTAAGTGCATTGTACTTAAATATACATTGTATCTAGCCAAAGATCCATGGTTCAACCCATGACCCATGACCCATAACCAAAATACCCATGGGCAAAGAGGAGCGTTCCACGGATCCCTGGCTTTGTGCTAGCCAGATCCTAAGTGGAAGGGATCCATGGGATCCGGGGAAACAGAGGATTTTTCCTCTATAAATAGTGAGCCATTTCTTCATTATTTCTCACCCTTTCCAATACACTTTCTCCCCCTGAGTTAAATCTCACTAACCTTAGATCCAAGAGATCTATGTTTGTAGTTTTGTTTTTGTGTGATCTTCTAGGTTCCTCTTAAAGGCAAGATCACCACCTTTGAAGTCAAGCAAGCTCAAGTCCATGAGTTGCCATGCTTCCTCATCATCAAGAATATTGAAGTCCTCTTGTTGATGATCTCTTTCTTTCTTCAAAGAAGTGTAGTGTTGAAGACATTAGTGAAAGATGTCTCAAGTGTCAAGATGAAGATATTAGTGAAGGGTATCTATCGTCTATAGGATAAGCACTTGTGAAAGGTGCATAGAAGTCAAGACAAGAAGCATTAGTGAAAGGTGCTTAGAAGTCAAGACTTGAAGCATTTGTGAAAGGCGCTTCGAAGTAAAGACACAAGACATTAGTGAAAGGTGTCTTGTAGATCTAGTCAAAGGCATTAGTGAAAGGTGCCTTAGATGTACATTCGATATGGTGTGTTTCGATGTACTAGATAGACTAGCATTAGATCCAAGGATATTGATGTCCTTGATGATGTTGTAAAGGAGTAGATCTCCTTTGGGATTAGTCGTTGGTGTAGTGTGGTAGTAGTTCCTCCATTGCAATGGAACTAGGTGCTTAGCCTAGTACCTAATAAAGGGTAGGCGACGTTGTGAAGGTGTAGTTCACCTAAGGTGTGAAAGAACTCGGTGGTTAGCCTAGCATCGTATAAAGGGTAGGCGACGTTGTGTTAGGTGTGGTTCGCCTTGGTATGAAAGAACTCGGTATTTAGCTTTGTCTGGGAAAAGGTTAAGCGGCGTTGTGAAGGCTTCTCCGCCATAAGGAGATTGGTGTAGTGTTTACAAACTCTCGAGTAGGTGACTCGGGGAGTGGAGTAGGGCAAGGAAGGTGTCCTTGTAGCCGAACCACTATAAATACTCGCGTTGTGGTTTTGTGCTTCTTACTATTATCTTTTCATTACATATCTTGATATGCTTGTTTATCAACATCCAACACACACAACCAAATAGATTGACATAAGTCGATCTAAATAGTTTAAAAGGAAGTTTTAATTGGTAAAACAATTCAACCCCCCATTCTAATTTTCCACACAACATACTCTAAGAAACTTGGTAACGAAGCTCTGATGCCAATTGTGGAAAACTAGAAGGGGGGTTGAATAGTTTTACCAATTAAAACTTCGTTTTAAAACATTTAGATCAACTTATGTCAATCTATTTAGATGTATGTTGGACGTTGATAGATAGATATATAAAGTGTAATGAAAGATAAAGAGTAAGAAGCACATAACCACGATACGAGTATTTATAGTGGTTCGCCACAAGGACACCTTCCTGCCTACTCCACCCCCGAGTCACCTACGAGAGTTCAGAATCACTACACGACACAAACTCCTTATGGAGGAAAAGCCTTCACAACGTCGCCTACTCTTTTTCGGTACGAGGCTAACCACCGAGTTCTTTACACCAAGGTGAACCACACCTACCACAACCGCGCTTACCCTTTATCGTACTAGGCTAAGTGCACCGAGTTCCATTACAATGGAGGAACTACTACCCAAAACTACACAACACCTAATCCCAAAGGAGACTCACTCCTTATTACAACCCCATCAAGGATATCAACATCCTTGGAAACATGCTATCACTATTTGTATAACGATGCACCTCATCGATTATACGACCTTGGCATCCTTCACTAATGCCACTTGATTTGACTCCTAGGCATCTTTCACTAATGCCCTTGACACGAACGCTTGGCACCTTTCACTAATGCCTTCGTCTTGACTCTTTTAGCATTCTTCACTAATGCTTTTGACACGGACGTTTAAGCACGTTTCACTAATGCTTTCGTATTGACTCTTTCGGCATCCTTCACTAATGCCTTCGACACAACACTTCTATGGAGGAAGAAAGAACTATCAACAAGAGAACCTCAGTAGTCTTGATGATGACGAAGTATGGCAACTCATGGACTTGAGCTTGCTCGACTTCAAGAAGTGGTAATCTCGCCTTTAAGAGGAACCTAGAGAATCACACAAAAACAAAAGACAAACTACATAGAAAGATCCCTTAGGATCAGTGGTTAGAGAGTTACAATACTTGGGGAAAGTATGTGTGAGAGTGGAAAGCCAAAAGGAAGAAATGGCTCACTATTTATAGAGGAGAAACACTTACTGTTCCACGGATCCCACGGATCCCACCCTTAAGGGATTCGTCTAGTGTAATGCTAGGGATCCGTGGGACGCTCCTCTTTGCCCATGGGTATTTTGGTTGTGGGTCATGGGTTATGGGTTGATCCATTGGTATTTTATTAGATACAATGTACCTAATGGGTGCAATGCACCTAGTCAAATGGGTATGGGTCAATACCATGGGTTGTAGTTTTTACCCATTTATAATACATACTAGTTATGTATATATTTGCCCAATATGTAAACACTAGTTGTTGTACATATGTATTACTAAATCATAAAATCACTTATACTTTTCTTAGTGTTTTATGTGAAAACGTAAGTGTGTTAGAAAACTATTGGCTCAAACCATTTACGTATTTTATTTGTTTCGTTAAAATGATTTTACGTTTGTTATCGACAAAACATTAGAAGATCGTAAAATATAAATAAACGTTTTTACGGCTTATTTGTATTAACAAGTGTAAACAGGTTATGGCCTATCAACCAGAACCCAAGAAGTACCCTACTCCTAGGAAGGAAAATCCTAAAAAGGATCAAGCATGCCAAGACCTTTGCAAGGTTGTTGGGCATTGGAAGAGAAGCCGTGTCTCTATCTTGATGAATTGCAGCAAATAAGATGAAGTATGCCGGGTCCTCGGCGGTTCTTCGTGTAATTTATTTGTAATTGAATTATTTACTCTAAATCATAAAAATTCATGGGTATATGATCTTGGATGTGGTATTTACATTTGTAATACTGCGAGGGGTTTAGAGTGGAGAGGAAGCTAGCCTATGGGGAGCAATATCTGCACGTGGGCAATGGGGCACATGCAGCTGTTGAAGCCATAGGAGTGTTTAGTTTAGTATTTCCTTCGGGCTTAGTACTGTTATTGAACAATTGTCATTACGCACCTTCTATAATTAGAGGTGATGTTTCCTTTTCAGTATTGTTGGATGATGGTTTTACTCATACTATTTCACGTAATGGAATTTTTGTTTCTTTAAATGGTGTATTTTATTTTAATGTGATTACTGTTAATGGTGTGTTTAAAATTGATGTGATTGGAAATGAATCTAACAAATATAATAATTCGATGTTTAGCATCAATAAGAAAATAAAGTTGGACTTGAATTCTTCTTATCTTTGGCATTGTAGACTTGCTCATATAGGCAAGGCTCGCATGCAAAAGCTGCAACACGAAGGGCTTTTGCAAAATATCAATGATGAATCATTTGATAAATGTGAGTCATGCATATCTGGGAAGATGATGAAGAAACCTTTTCATAGCAATATGGAGAGGGCGTCTGATCTACTTGGTCTTATTCATACTGATGTGTGTGGACCACTTAGACATGTGTCAAAGAGATGTGCTAGTTACTTCTTAACCTTTACTGATGATTTCATCCGTTATGGTTATGTTTATAAACTTAAGCATAAACATGAGGTGTTTGAAACATTTAAGGTTTTCAAAGTAGAAATAGAGATGCAATTGGGAAAGAAGATTAAAGCTCTTCGATCCGATAGAGGAGGCGAGTATCTAAGCCAAGAGTTTAAAGATTACTTAGCTGAGAATGGAATTGTCCAGAATCTCACTTCTCCATATACTCCACAACAAAATGGTGTATCTGAGAGAAGAAATTGTACATTGTTGGACATGATACGATCTATGTTTAATCTTACTACTCTACCTTTATCCTTTTGGGATTATGCTTTAGAATTAGTTGTTCGCATTCTAAATATGGTTCCCACAAAGAAGGTTGATAAGACACCATATGAAATATGGCATGGGAAAGCTCCTAACTGTCTTATTTAAAGGTGCGGGGTTGAGGCGTATGTTAGACGTGACTCGTGCAGATAAACTCAAACAAAGATCTGTAAAGTGTATCTTCGTAGGATACCCTAAGGAAACTATGGGTTACTACTTCTACTATCCAACTGAAAATAAAGTAATTGTTGCTAGGTATGGAGATTTTCTTGAAAATGATCTCGTATCTCAAGAATTCAGTGGGAGAGATTATGATTTGGAAGATGATCATGAAGATACATTACCTTCTAAAAACACTAACGTACTTCTGGTAGAACCTGATAGTCTGGGTCCTCCACCAAAAGTTGAAGTGATTCCCGTTCGTAGATCTGTAAGGTCTACGCGTGCACCCGAACGTCTATGTCTTAATGTAGAGGTTGAGGAAACTATGTTAGGAGATCTTGGAGAGCCTACTAGTTATAAAGCTGCCATGGCAAGTCCTGAAAAGGACAAATGGCAAGCTGCAATGAATGGGGAAATGTAATCCATGAGAGATAATGAAGTCTGGGAAGAGGTTGACTTACCTCCAAACGCCAAGGTGGTTGGAAGTAAGTGGCTCTATAAAATAAAGACTGACATGGATGGCAATATACACATCTATAAAGCTCATCTAGTTGCGTAAGGTTTTACTCAAACTTATGGCATAGATTACGAGGAGACCTTTTCTCCTAAAGCTGACATTAGAGCTATTAGAATTCTCATAGCTATAGCAGCGTACTATGACTATGATATATGGCAGATGGATGTCAAACCCGCTTCTTGAATGGTCGCTTAGATGAAGACATCTATATGAAGCAACCCGAGGGGTTGTTAGGTCACTAGTTTTACAAACACAAGTTATCAAAGAGAAAGAGATGAAGGCGGATGAACAAGCTAAATCACACACACACATGCGAATGTTAGGTCAACAATAATACGGTTAAGGTTAGGCGTGGGAGTGAGTGAAAGAAAATAACTTGAACAACCAACCCTCAAATGAGGGTTTACAAGATATTTATAGGAGGAAGCTAGGGCAACACTCCTGGTTCCCATCCTTTCTTATGTGGGCTTGGGCCTAAGCTTATGGGCCTTCTACATAAGCTTGACCTTAAACAAACATAAAGGCCATAATAAAGCTACCTATTACATATGAAATATAAATACTTGAAATCTTGTTTAGGAGTGATTCCAACAATCTCCCCTCAGTATATATGAATGTAAGCGGTGAAGGCGTTGATGTAATAGTAGTTGTGGCGTCTTCGACATTCTTCTTTCTTGTGAGAGGAATTGCCTTGATTTGAACAATCTCCCAGTGTAGAGATAGTTATCTTTGAGCAGTTATGCTTGACGTCATCTTTAACTTTGTTCTTTGATCATTGTTCTTTGTGGTGAAAGTGATAGTATGTTGTTATGCGCATCGATGCGCCTCAGTGCCTTGTTGCTCCGGTGTCTCCACGTCATTCTTCAACATGCTCACACGCTCTTTGGCGTTGGAATTCAATCTTGATGAAGTTCTTTAAGTCTTTGACTTTGTAGATTCTTTGGTTTGATGAAGAATCATTACATTGTTGTGTTGCATTTGAATAGAACTTCCATTAGTGATGATGTTGGCGTGAGCATGAGAAGAATCAACACGATCATCCCGCTCGGAGCTTCCATAAGAAGAAAACATTTCAAGCGGTTAGTAATAAGCGGTTCCGGCACTTACAAGTTTGAACTTGAGTGTTAATGACATAGTGTGAAAACACAACTCTAATTCTTACAAAGGCCGTTCTGAGCTGGAGTCCCACAAGTGAGATAACGCGATGTGCGAAGTACATCTGATTCGAGATAGTCGTTGAGGTACACGAAGCATCACCTCTCTGTTGTAGACCGTTTGAGACACACTCCGCGTAATCCACGGGGAGTTACGAAGTGACTTCTTTGTCGGTGTTTGATGTTGACCACTGGCGGAGTTTCCATTCAATCGCGAGGATCACGGATGTGAACCTCTCATAAATGTTCTCGACAGTTGCTAAGATCGTGAAGGACTCGATATGAACCAGCGATGATCTTATTTGTTGATCATCAAGTGATTAAATGTCAAGTGTTCCTAAGAGATCTTTTGATGAATCTCGTGGCTCTAGACTCAATAGTGCGTTTGGTTTTCTGGCGGAGACTAGGGAGAGGTCTCCTTCTTCAATACCGGTGATCTCTAAGAAAGCCAATAGTTTACGTAGGGTTCCTGTGAGAATGAAACAAGCTTACGTTGAGAAAAACTTGAGTGGCTAAGAAGGTTTAGTGCATGCGTCCTTTGGGTCCATGACGACTTTTAATCTTCAATACCGGTGTCACTAAGTGACAACCCGGTAGCATATGAATTGAACCCGATTATGCGCCCTAAGTTGAATAATGCGGAGGCTATTTCTTTTCACCCTTTACTTTACATTTCTTTTGATTCTTCAACTCCTTCTTTCTCCGATTCTCATTTCTCCTTTTATAATCATTCCTAAGGACTTCTAACACTAACTAATGGTAGTGTCCTTGGGTAGATCCCTCCGACTCTGGCGGATCATAGGGACAGTTATTCCTAACCTTAGTCACCTTATAACTCCATGACTAACCTATGTTTGCCATTAAAACCCTTGTATGTGAAAATATCTCTCAAAGGGTTTGTTAATGAAAACATGTTTGAACCACGATGAGAGATGATGTTTTGCATAAATACTCCCCTCACATGTGCTTAATAGTTTTAATGGTTAAATGCACGGTGAGGAAAAAGCGCGCACTTTTGAATTGATCCACTAAAGATAGACAATCCCCGCGAGACACGGTTCGTTGCATAGTTAAAGAGTTACATTGTCGACTTTTAGGTGACAACTAGCTCTAATAACTACCTTGAAGGTGTAGACAAACCTCGAAGGTTGTCATACCCGTCGAGTTCATGTCTATCAAGAGTTTCTCGAATGGTACTTTCTACTTGGACAAGTCCTTTGCGAGACACGTTTACATTACTAGCGAACTAGCTTGAAATTATTACCCGTCGGGACAAGTCTTTTCGAGTTACTAACAGTTTAGTACCGTCAATTCGTTGGTTAAGTCGAGGTACACAGATTCATTTGCATTTTGTACAACATATTTCTTATCACACAAATTTTCTCCCCTCAAAATGGCATATAAAATGTTATTTTTGAGCGTTTGAAATAAATATGACCATTTCGAGTGTTGCGGGAAGATGACCACTATGAACAATTTGTGAACAAAGTTTTAATTCAAATACTCCCCTCAACTAGTGATATAAGCGGTTGAGGTTTTGAAAATCATATGGGAAGTACTTGTCTTTTGAGCAAAACCTTGAAAAGTGAAAGGTTTGATAGGTTTTACTCAAAAATAAAGCTTTCGCTCCTTTTATAAGGATTGTGGCAGGCGTACCACGGGGTCCTTTCTTGACAATTACGGGTTGTACTTTGTTATGTGTGCACAAGCCATTGACATATATAATCACACATCCAAAATTATATGAAGGAAACAATTCAAGGGGTACCGGGAAGTGCGGTGATGTTCCCGGAGTGCATGCAGGCGTTGAAAGCCGGTGATGTTTCTCTGGGTCGACCACCAACATAGCTCTCCAATCGTGCAGGCGGTCGATCCCCGAACAACCGTTCATCAATCATGGTGATGATTCGTCTCACATCCCTCCTATCACGAGAATTCCGGTAGCTTAGGAGACCCGACTTTCGGTATATCCTTCAACTGTCGCCAATCCATCCCTAACCGACTTCAAGGTATGATCCCAATTTGTGAAGTTCACTACACGCCATTAAGCGGTTTCGTTGAAGTTCACTGCGGTAAACAACTCGAATGGTTTCTTGATGAGCGTATATTGAGTTAGGTGATTGATGTCGGGAAGATCAAGCGTTGGAGGAGTGAGGTTGACGCGTCGATAAGATTCAACGACCATCCGGATATCTTCAACACGTTCTTTGATCACGATCGTCTAATGAAGATGAGAAGTGACTTGATAAATTCGCGTTGAACTTGATCGAGAATTGTCTCATCGACCACATACTTTGGCAAGGTACATGTCTTCGATGTCGTTGAGGACAAGTTCTCAAAGTCGACCTCGGAGAATCCATAGTCTGTTCATCTTGTCGTTTGACTATGATATTCTTCAAGAATGTGTAGTCCCACTTAGACTTGAGATCAATGTGTTTGATGGCCACGATGTCCTTAGAACTATACAACTGCGTGTTGAGACTTACGAACCGAGCGACACGTAGTAGATTCTTGGCGTTCGGGCCAATGATGAATCCCATACAATGCATCTTGGTCGTATGCTTGCGTTGTCGAAAACAAGTGATTTGCACGTTCCTCGATAGCTATGCGGTTTGAGTAAATAGCTCTTTGGGAATGGAAGAGTCAATGATGTAGCGTATTTCCTTGAACCATCGCCACCATGGAGAAGAAATTCGGTCTTTGTTGAAGAAATATCGAAGGAATCCTTGGTTCATCTGGTTGGCGATTGTTGGTAGAGGTTTGGTCGGTCGATGTAATATGGAGGGTTGTCCGTTTAGTGAAGTCGATGTTTGCTACGGGTTGAGCCAATCCATGTTGTTAGACATGGCTCGAGCAATGTTTTCAAGGTGATATTCAACCTCGATTGCACTTTCCGATTTGTTTTCAAAAGAAGGAATGCTTCATTCTTGATGCGCTTCAACTCGGTTCGTCATCTTCTTCACACGGAATCTTTCTTGCAAAATCTTTGCATGCTCCAAGGTACTACCGTCTACCAATTCTTGACCTTCTTGGGGTAGGGAGTGTCGTTAACAAGAGTAGCAAACCAATCAAATTCTGCGTTTTATCGTCATCAAGCCATGATCGGCGTCATATGAGTCGTCTTCTTCTTCTTTTGAAGGCCTTGATGATGATTTTGGTTTTGCACTTGTTTAGGTGAGGTGGGTTGTTGTGGGGCTCAAGGACCTCTTCATCGTCACCACCCGTATACTCAAAGTGATCACCGGTTTTGAGTCAAGGGTGGTAACTCGGAATCGTCCGAGGTTTATCGATGAAGACCGAGGTGGAGGAGACTTTGTTGAGAAGAAGTCCGTGGTGGAGGAGGTGGCATAGAAGTAGATTTACGGGGCCCTTCGGCGTTTAGGTGCGAGTCCTTATCCTTATCATCGTCATCTCTTGGTCGTTTGGGTTGATCGGTGACTCCTTGCATGATGATCGAGTTGAAAATCAAGTAGATTTTGAAAAATTTAGCTTCATCCGAGTAAGCGTTCGGATCGCTTTGACATTTGCATCACTAGTTTAGCGATTAACTTTCAGTTCGAGAGATCGACTTCTTTGGCCATTGTATGTTTAACCAATGCGGCGATGTTAGGGGTGAGTTATGCGGAAAATACTTCTCTAGTCACACCGGGGCGGTGTCGAGAAGAAACTTGTGGGTATGATCTCTTCTTTGTCTTCTCCGGTTCCTTTTGGACTTTAGGAGCGATATCACGAAGGTACTTGTTAGTGTAACCTTGATCATTTCGTTCAGTTCCTCTTTCGATGACTCTTCATGAACTTGAACAAATTCCTTTCTTTCTCCATCTTGTCTTTCTCATCATTTAAGTCTTGAATTTGGTCGACAAACCAATTCGGTTTTACGTAAAGTATGTCCTTCTTTCGACTTGTTGGATGACTTTCACAATCTTTTATGAGTCGAGAAATCCAAGATTTAGGTGGTTTCTTCACGGATTTGGATGATGATCTGGTTGACTTCGTTGATGGTGGTGGTGATGAATGAGATGAAGAGTCGATGATGAGGAGACATGAGGAGACTTCATGTCCTTAGGAGTTTCGAGGTTTTCTCCTTTGAGTGTGTTGGGTGTCTAGAAGAAACTTTGTATAATCATCCTCGTCATCTCTAGACTTTTCTTTCTCGGTTTCGGTTTCTCAAAATCATACACAATAGTATCCTCCACAGGCTTTTGTTGTTGCGGAAGAGTGGTGGCACGGATCCCTTATCGGGTCGATTAACGCATCGGGATGCGGTGAGGGTGGCGACACCACTTGATCCTCGGGGCCACCCATTTGATCTTTAGCAAATTCTTGACCTTTTGAAGGTGTCGGCGTTGTGAAACTTCTTCTGTATGATTTATCCAATTGCTCTTCTTCTTCTTCTTGAGCTCTCATCATAGGGTACAATTCTTTGAGTCTTCCCTTTTCTTGGGCAATTTGGAGGACTTGGAGGTTTTGCTCTTGAGGCGGGTGTTTGGTTGCGATTGCGAGTAATGAAACTCTTCATCATGTCGGTATCTTGAGCTCTCGTCCCTAAGTTGTCTTTGTGGTTCAAGTGTGGGAATAGGTTCGGCTTCCTTTACGGGAACAATCCTTTTAGAAGGAGGTTTCCTTTTAGGAACCTTCCTTTGACTCACGATACTTGTTGCGCTTCTGCACTTCTCTTACGGTTCTTCTTACGGTGTTCGAAGATTTTTCGTCGAGATGACCAACTTTGCCTTGTCTAGCGCTTCCGAGATACCTTTAGTGCGTTTGAGCTTTCGACATCTTGATTAGAAAGAAATCGGCAACCTGACACCTTGTTTCTTTGTAGGCGATTCCTTGATTACGGCAGATAGAATAGGTTCCGTCAACATATCGTGATTGTCGGGGTCATTGAGCCTCTTGGGAATATCGGGATGAAGTCCAAGTGCTCTCTGGATCAACAGTTTAGTATATCGATGTAGGGAATCTTTGAGCCAAGCTTGTTGAGAAATGACATCATGTCATCCCAAATCGAGCTTCGATAGCGATGTGTTTCATGTTGACCAATGCCCAAAATATTTGCGGTTCCATGAGCTTAGGATGCTCATAGCCTTTGTCGCGACCGAAGCAGACTTGGTGATGATCATGTAGAGAGTTCTCGGGGTTGAGGAATACTCTTAAGCTCTACGTGAGAATGCTTGGTGATTACTCCTGTAGCCTCGTCATAACCGATATCGATTAAGAATTGGAGAGTTAGCTCTTGACGGTGTGGCATATAGTTTGGTTGGATTGACTTGAGGAATTAGGAGAGCGACCCTTAAGTCTGCGGTGTAATGGTGACTTGTTTGTGGTTAGAGTCACCGTCACGTGATCCGTCCTGACCCTTTCCATAGTGTTCAGGCTGTTGGATGTAGATCTCGGGAGCAGTTGCGAGTGAGTGAGCATATTACGATACGGATGAGTCCTCGAATATCAATAGCAATTAAACACGAAGATTACGAGCAAGTGAGGGTGTCAAAGTCAACACGGAGATTATTCTTTCCTATCTTCATTGGATAGCCATGAGGATAGATATCGACAATGGAGAGAACTTGGATGCATCCACATTCATTTGTTCGACCATGTCGTGATGCGAAATAACATTAGCCAAAAGAACCAACATATCGAAAGACATAATGTTAGTCAACGAAGGTCTTATTGTCTAGTTATTGAATGTACGGTGTCAATGATTATTCTGAGTCCTAAGTCACTTGTATATTCAATAGTCCAATGATGTCGTGAAATGTTTTGTGAGTTAGTTAACTTTAAGTTTTAAAGTTTATTTCATCACTTATTGTTCACAACATATCAAGCGATTTCGGTTTATTAGTGACATTTTAGGATTCGTGATGATATGATTAGTTTATTTACAAGTTTGTACACGTAACAATTCATAACGAAGGTATGATCTCGGCTTATCGTAGGATTGGTAAAGTTATGCGTGAGCGGGAATGATATATGCGTGGCGTAAACTTCGCGTAGAATCCTAACTTACGCGTGAAGTATTACAGCGTGGAAAAGGAGACCTTATCGTGAGAGCTTATGCGTAGGCATATATTAACCTTACAGCGTAAGGTTACTCGTGAAGTTGACCTTATGCGTGAGGTCCTTGTTTCGCATATCCTTCACGGGATCGCGTGGTCCCATATGTAGAACCTTATGCGTAGAAGCTACGCGTAAGACTAATCTTCACGCATAACAAGCTACGCGTGGGTGATCCTTATCGTGAATTAACAACAACCTTGATTACGAATATTAAGTGTAGCAAGCACGAAATAAAGCATCATATCATCAAAGTTAAACACATAACATTCATTTTATGACAGATCAAAACATATTTGCACATTTTAACGATTCTGGCGTAGAAAATCTTACGCGTAGTCTAAACCCTAAATCTCTGCGTATGAGATCTAGCCATGGAATATGCACCAAACTTTTACGGTAGTTTAAGAGTGTTGAGAAGTCTATATACCAAGTTATAACACAATTCATGGTGAATCAAAAATACCCAAACTTAAGAACTTTAAACCCTAATTCCAAATTGTTGATGATTTAGAGTTTACGGGTGGTTATAAAGCTTGGAAATCATCAATTCAACATCATAAGAACATAACCCAACAATCTTTTGACCAAAAACATTCACATTTGAAAATACCCAAAACCACGCATAAACCCTAATTTTCAAACTCATTTAATTCGTGAATACGGGTTCGTTTGAGGATAGAAAAAGTATCATTGATGTTGTTAAAACATTTTGACACTATCGTTTTAACCACAAACACATAAACAAGATTATGTGTTCATACGCATCTGCGTAGAACACAAGATCGACCATAGGTTAATATCTAACCGTTAACATTTAAAACGATTTGAAACCATTGTTTGTAATCTTGTTAGGAACACAAAAACACTTACAAATTGAAGATCGAAACACGGTTTGATGAGCGAATTTTAGGCGTAGGATTAGTTTGATGATAATAAATGTGAGTTGTAAGTTAGGTGGAGGTGATTTTATTAAAATGGCTTTTATCATTTTGCAGTTTTGGTCCCTCCACCTTTTCCTTTTTCAAACAAAGCCTTTTAACTTCCATTTTGGTTACCAAACAAAGATTTTTAGGAAAGAAACATGTGACACTCCCCTCGACTTGAGAAAATAATGAAAGGTTATAAATTTAGTCAGGGGTGTCATTTGAACAGAAAATTTACCACCATTTGTAACAAAATCAACGAGATATGATAACATGCAAGTACGAGATGTTTTGAAGCAGTTAAAGATTATTTTCTCCCCTCAACACTTGATCGGAAAAATCTTGAATTTTGAAAGATTAAAGTGTTGACGGAAAAATGTACTTGCCATGTTGAAAGAAAGATAGATTAGGAGAATATTTTTGTTGTTTTATCGGATTTTATATTTTTGTATTTTGTTTTGAAAAATTTATTTACTGAAAGATGTTTTGGTGTTTGTGGGGTTTTAAAATTTGTTTTAAGAGGTCATCAATTCCTCTTGAGTCAAACACCTCATACCAATCGGTGGACCAACTCATTAAACCTAGCGGGAGGCAAGGCTTTGGTGAGCGGATCGCCAATTGGTATTCAGTACCACAAAGTATAATTCAACGGTACCTGTTCACGTGGTCCTTGATGAAATGATAGCGTAGATCGATGTGCTTTGATTTGAGTCTTTGAGCGAGTTGCGAGATTGCAATGGCACTCCGATTGTCATGATACATCGGGATTACATCAAATACGTAACCATAGTCTTTGAGTTGTGTTCTCATCCAAATGACTTGAGCACAACACGCGGACATGGCTACATATTACGCCCGGTTGATGGTGATGTACAATCTGCTTCTTTGATTGCCAAGACACGGTTTATCAGAAATTGTAGAGCTCTGAAGTACTTTTCCTTGAGTCTAAGCATCCTGCGTGGTCGGCGTCGAAAAAGCGATTAG
Source organism: Chrysanthemum lavandulifolium (assembly GCA_022545495.1). Lineage (NCBI taxonomy): Eukaryota > Viridiplantae > Streptophyta > Magnoliopsida > Asterales > Asteraceae > Chrysanthemum > Chrysanthemum lavandulifolium. The sequence goes on along the minus strand of CM040245.1, from coordinate 171,874,955 downwards.
TTCAAAACCCGAATCCCGGATACGGATCCCAAGTTAATGGTTCCCTTGATGTATCGGAGGATTCTTTTAGCCTCGAGAGGTGGGTTTCGGTTGGTCGCGACGATAGCGGGAGCATAGATAAGCGGCAAAGACAATATCAGTGTCGCTGTTTGTTAGATACATGAGGACCCAATAATACTTGGTATTTGGTAGGGTCAACCAATTTCCCATGTAAATCGACATCTAACTTCTTGGTATGAGCCATTGGTGTGGCATAAGTATCACAGTTGTCATTCCAAATTTGTTTAACAATTCAAGGGCATATTTGGGTGACTCAAGAAAATACCACGGGGTGATTGATGAACTTGCAATCCTAGAAAGAATGTAAGTTCACCCATCATGGACATTTCAAAATTTTTCTTCATTAGTTTTGCAAAGCGATTGAAAACTTTTATGTGTAGACCCAAAATGATGTCATCCACGTAAATTTGAACAATTAAGATATGTGCCCGTGATATTGTATAAAAGAGTTGGGTCAACCGAGCCTTTGGTGAAATTATTGGCAATGAGGAAAGATGATAGCTTATCGTACCATGCAGGGGCTTGTTTGAGACCATAAAGAGCTTTGTTCGGTTTGTAGACATGGTTCGGGAACTCGGGATCAACGAATCCATCGGTTGGTGACATAGACCGTTTCTTTAAGTTGTCCATTGAAAGCGCCGTTTTGACATCCATCGATAGACCGTCATATTCATATGAGCGTGACGCGAGAAATATCGAACGACCTCAAGGCGAACAGCAGGAGCAAAAGATTCTTCAAAGTCTATTCCCTCTTCACGGCGATAACCCTTAGCAACTAGGCGTGACTTGTTTGGATAACATTCCTTGACATCAATTTGTTTTCCAAATCCATTTTAGACCAATGGCGTAGACCCTGTTGGTCTTTCAACCAGTTCCATACTTCAAGGCGTTTGAATTGGTTGAGTTCTTCTGCATGGATTCAATCCGGTTGTCTTTTGTCATTGCATCTTTAATGTTTTAGGCTCAGTTAGCGGACGGTGAGTGCATAAATGCAATGTTCACCATCGTGTGAAGGCGTTGTCTCGTAACGGTTGGTTGATTCGGGTTGCCAATAATGTTAGCGGAGGATGGTCTTTTGTCCATCTATGTGTAGAGGTTGATGTTGGTATACATTGTGCGATTACGAGGATTCAAATGGTTTGTTGAAGATTCGCGACATCAGTGCGGCGATCTCATTAGCAAGCGGGTTGAAGAAGCATTTGGATCAAAATCTGCGGTGGGGTACTTCATTGAGAATATCATCATTTGGTTCATCATTGTTGGAGCGGTGTGTTCAAGCTGTTGTGTTGGAGTCAAGCTGGTGTAGGTGCATCTTCAACGATGGTTGTTGTAGCAGTGTATCGGTATAGGAATATTATCGGGTTGTGCGGTGAGCAATGGATACACGAGGCACGTTCATCAATATCGTCACGAGCGGAGGAGCAAATAACCTTTCCATTTGTTGTGAGTTAGGCGAGGGCTTTCTTCGGTGATGATGGGGTTGAGGAAGTTTAAGCGGTTGTGACCGGGTTCTAAGTGTTATACTCGAAGCCATTTCCGTGAGTTCATCGAAATGAGCATGAATCGTTTCCATTACCTCCTTAGTTCGACGATTCAGTTCGGAAACCTTTAGAATTGTCACGATATCAATAAAGACTCAATATCGACTTTGGCTTTGAGCTTTCCAAAATCATCACGATCATTATTCGGATAGCAAAGGGATCCAAATACATGAAAGTGTTTGAGGTTCGGTTTATAGTTGTGGACAAGCTCGAAAGGTGTTTTGTTGTGGCGTTTGTGATCATAGAACGGTTTTGAGTATAGCATGCGATGAATCGACACGCCCATAAGTGTCTGGAAGTTTAGCATTGATTAACATTGTTCTTGCGGCTTCCACTAACGTTCGGTTTCGTCTTTCAACAACTCCGTTTTGTTCGGTGTACGTGCAATAGATGTTTGATCTTTGAATTCCCACTTTCTCATAAAATTCACGAAGGGTTTTGTTAACAAATTCGGTTCCTTTATGCATTACGATTATTACGGCGGTGTTGCGGGTGAACACTGTATTTTGTGAGAAAGGTGATGATCATTTGTGGAGCTTGGTCTTTGCTACGAAGAAAGTAGACCCAAGTCCATCGTGAGTAGTCATCAACAATTACTAAGATGTAGCGTTTGCCATTGATCGTTTGCGCGCATCGGGCCACACAAATCCATGTGAAGAAGATGAAGCACATCTTTGAGGCTGTGTTCCACCTTTGAAGGAAAATGAGCACGAGTGCTTTTCCCTTGTTCACGGTGAGCAAAGGTGATCTTTTGAATACCGGAATCGTGGGAGTCCTTCAACTAGTTTGTGTCGAGCAAGGTTGGTGATGGTTTGAAAGTTTAGATGTGAGAGGCAGCGGTGCCATAGCGAGGATTTTGTAGATGTTGCCTTTGAAAGTAAGCAAATGGGAGAGGAAGCAACCATGTCTTGCATAGAGATAGTGTAGAGACTAGAATTACGAGCGGACATAAGGTCATTTCCTTGTAGATCACGAATGAAACAAGTTTTCTCCACGAAAGCAACCTCCAAATCTCCATCACAAAATTGACCTCTTGAAAGCAGTTGTGACGAGGCCTTCCACATAGTAAACCCTGCTGATTTCGATGTTCCCATTGACATAATCTCCGTAGCCCATGATAGGCTGCGAAGTGATCGTTCCCGAATCGGCGGTGCCAATGAACTTTGCAATAAAGTTTGATAACAGTTTAAGGTTGCTGTCGTGTGTCGGGAACATCCGCTATCAACAATCGAGAGAATGATCTGTATCACTGCATTACACAGGCGACGACGGATGGAATAGAAGTAGATGTGGAACCCGAAATGTTAGAGGGTTCGAAGCGGTATGTTAGACATACACACATTGATAATTTTAGGCATCCATTTAAATCCTAGTGTGTTATATATCCATTTCGCCATCTATAACTACTCTTTGCTTTAGTCTTAGTGAAAGCACTAGGTGGTACTACATTCTTAGGAGGTGAGCGGGAGCTCTTGTGATAGCAATGGTTGCCTTAGAATCTAAAGAAGGCGGTCTACCAAGCACGGACTTAGAATGATTAGTGGGCCTAGAGGTATTCCGATTCTTAGGATTCCGTAATCGAGAGATTATAGCTTTAGCAACACATTTGTCATGACAATCGAATTCATACTCTTTCGACAAATAACACAAGGTGCATCGATGAATATCAAAAGTACTTAACGGTTTAGCATTCGTTACATCACTATTTGTATTACATTTGCGGACGTAACATCTATAGTGGAAGCAACATGAGTTTTATTCGAGTCCTAGGGTGTTCTTCTACTTTAGCATTCCTTATTGATCTTTTCTTAGGTCGCAACTTCCTATTCTTCGATTGAGTGCTCTAGGTGTGAAGTGCGGACGTTTGGAAAAGATGCAACTATTCTGTTTGATGAGGAAACACATTAGCAACTTGTGATTTGGCGGTGGAATTCTAGGTTCACGATTACTAAGTGTGATTGGTGCTAATCTCTTAATCACGATGGCGGAAGTTGTTCATACTTTCCTAACATTTCCGTAACTTAGAGATGGTGTGAATCGGATCTTGATTTTCGAGCGAATATTACCGGCAAAATTCATGACTTCTCTAGTGTGAGCAAGATAGTGATCAAGTTCGTTTGATGCTTCAAGTCGAGTCTTTTGAGTAAATCAAATATGACACCATATTCTGTTTAACTTTTAAAGTTCTTGTTCATATTTTGAGATTTGACTTTTCAAAGACACGTTTTGATCATCCAGTTGCTCAATTTTAGGATCGAAGATTTTGCACTCAATTGGCGATTTTCTTTTGAAAACTAAGTTGATGATTGTGAATATCTTTTCACACCAATGAAAACGACGTTTTGCATTGTAAATTTCGGTGAGTAATCGTTTATTTTCGACTTTTAAAGACTCGATCTGAAGCACATTATCGGTGTTCTCATGATTACAACAGTTTCAACAATATCGTGAGAGATGTAATCGGATGCAAATGGCAAGGCATGAAGTAACACAACATTATGGATATCGGCCGAGATAACATCTTCCAAGAGTCGATCAACATCTTTTCTCAAGAGTTTCTTTTTGCGTTTTGTGTTAGAAATAGATGTTTACATTTTTTCTCAGCGTTTTCATTACCCCAAGTTCCTTATGAAAATCCTTTTCCCGAGCAATTGCACAACTTTTCAAGTTTTTAACATTAGGTAAAGATTTTTCGAAAAATGTCTCTTTGTTCTCGCGCGAGGCGATTGAAAATGTTCAACTTTGATTTCGGGGCGATATTCTATCTCATGTTGTAAAATTTTGAGGTCGACCATGAAAATGTCAAAATATCGAAGGATTTTTCGATTTTCGGGTTTTGAGTTTACTTCACTAATGGAAGGTAAAGGACCATAAGTTTGTGCAAATTCATTTTGGGATTAACATTAGAAGACTCGGTGTTTTGATGATAACCCTTGGTGTGTTAGAAGAATCCGTTGGTGTGTGAAAGTGACCGCGTTTTATAATTAAAGGTTTGTTGTAAACAACATTTTTAATTTTGATCGACTCTCGTCTTACGCATCTAATTCCTCTTGACGATGATATTCAACAACACTCATGACAGTATTATCAATTTTGTATTACTTTGGAAACTTGAGGAGTTGGTTTGAATGTTTTTAGTGAAAGCTTTGGTTTATGTCGGCTAGATTTTTCCATATCCTTTTGGATTGGGTTTTAAGGTAAACTTTTCAATAGGCATTCGGATTCACCATGTTTGTAAACAATGATTTTAAACTCTTTAAGTTTGTTTTGCAAGCCGATAATTTCTTCAAGAAGGTCATCTACCGATTCGTTGAATGCTTTTTGTATCACGGAGAAGCTGTTTTGACAATTTAACAACTCGACCTTAGCTTTTGATTTTCCAAGGTGAGGCGTTAATTTGCTTTTTATGTTCGTGTTTGATTGTTCTAATTCGAGACAACAAAGCATTCTTGAGCGGCTAGATCACACGCATCTGTCTCTCTAAATATTTTTCGTTTTGATGAGATTTTGCAAAGCGGCTTCAAAACCTTTTCACGGTTTTCTTGAGTTTTGAAAAAGTTGAGTTGCATTTGTAAGCATTCAAAATCCTTGGTTAACAGTGCATTTTACTTTTAAGGACTGATTTAATGCATAACATTCCTCCATTTTGATTTTATGGTCTTGAATTAACGAGCAAAATCCGGATGAGGCAAGGATCATCTTGTTCAACGTGAGTCTCAACATGATCATTCTTTAGATCCTCAAGTGCGACCACGGAGTCAATTTGATTATCAAAGGAAACCATAAGGTCATCTTGATCGTCAAATGTAACTACTGGGGTTAACTTGAAAATCATCGAGAAAGAGATGTAGAAGACTCATTTTGAGCGATCGATCCGTGCGGATTCGAGATATTGGCGGAGATATTAGTTCGAGATATGATGATGGTTTGTTCGGTGCACGAGACAAGCCATCGATGTCATCTCTTGGGCTGTATCACTCATGTGTAACTCATGCATATTAGCCATCAACATAACTTAATTTGCATTAGCTGCAAGTCCTCCATATCATCATCCGAGTGCGCATACGCCATAAAGCTTTGTTCTTTGTGCGTGAGAGATCCACCGACTTCATCCTTAAGAGCCAAAAGTAAAGCCTCTTTGAAATAAGCACGCCCCTAGTCCTTGGCTTTGGGCATGCATTAGCCAGTGTCCCTTCTCATTGCGGTTGTAGCATCTAAGACCATTTAACCGATTACGAGCATTTCCTGTTCCACCACTTGAGCTCATTGTTATTCCTACCCTGACATTAAACCCTTGACCACCGCCCATCGGCGACCATAATCACGATTACGAACTTCAACACGTCCATTGTTCATGACTTGAGTCCGTGTGTTAGATGAGGAGCGAATCGATTGTTGGATTTGTTGGTGTAACGGCCAAAAGCATTAGCAATCATCACAAATCCTTGTTGCAATGCTTGAATGGATCGATTTCCTCGATCGCTTCAACGACATATGCTTGAGCATTGTTCTTTGTATGGAACCAATTGATTTTGTTGAGGTTGTTCTTTGTGAAGGTGTGTTTGAAGCGATTGGTTGAGTTCTTTGGTTGAGAGGATAATTACATTGAGCATACAAGGCAAGTTGTTGATTATCCGGTTGTATTTGTTTAGCAATTTGAGCACGGAGAATCCTTTCGATCAACTTCCTTTTCATGAGGCTTCAAGTAATCGTACAACAATCCATAAGTAGAATGATGCATATTCTTCGCAGCGGAGAAAAATGACATACTTCTCCCATTCGGACCAAGACTACTCGGGAACTTAGTATTCACTGCAATTCTTGGCATGATGATGTTGTGTTTATCCAAATCATTGATGATGTCGAAAATCGATGATGATAGGACTCTAGTGTCTCTCGGGTTCAATCATGAAGTGTTCATAAGCCAAGTAAATTTTGGATTCCAAATCCTCCGATTGAGTCTGAGATCCTTCCATAAGAAGGCGAATATGATCCCACATTTTTGTGCGGTCTTTTGAGCATCAACACTACGAAGAATTGGGTTTGGTAATCCTAAGAGGATGTATTCCATTGCAAGTTCATCGACTTCATAGTGTAGAAGTTACGTAGGATTTAAATCTGCTTGATAGCAATGTTGGTTTGTTCATCTCTTGGTGGAGCAGCGAGTTGGATCTCGGGTACAATGACGGTAGGCATCTCAAATGGACCTTCAAGATAACCTTCTTTAAGAACTTTCCATGTGGCTTCTTTAGATCACAAAACCTAAAGAACCTTATCACCCATTGATCGTAGTTTCTGGAGTGAGCATTGGAGGTCTATCAAGTGATCCGACTTCATGAATTGATTGTTGGTGCTTAAAGCTTCACACATCTTTGCAAACCAAGTGGGTTCCTTCATAGTGTTCCGTGATGGATGTTGATTGAAATCATTTGTGTAGGTTTGAACTTGAAGGCTTGGTGGTGGTTGAACCATTTGTGGTTGTGGAATTGCACCAAGTTGTGGAGTATGTTCTTGATTAAATTGTTGTTGATAAATAGCTTGTTGTTGATTCCATTGTTGATGTTGTGGAGTTAATTGTTGTTGTTGTTGATGATTATAAGTGTGAGGGAAATAGTTAGAGTATGGTGGTTGAGACATGATGATAAACTTGTGTGGTAAAATGGATCTTTGTAGTCGAATGAACCTTTGTTGATGAAGTGTCCTTAGGCGTAGAAAAGACAAGAACCAAGTAGCACTTATGCGTAAAACACCAAAAGTTACGGCGTAACAATGAGGAGTTCTGGCGTGGGATTTAGCTTCTGCGTAAGTAGGATAAAAGCACTAAAGTTGGCGTAGACAAAAGTTAGGCGTGAAAGTTAGGCGTGGGATTACCTTGTCGTAGACCTAAGTTTTGGCGTAAAGTGAATCTTATCGTGGGAATTTCTGGCGTAAGCTTATCTTATGCGTAATTTTAGGGTTTTGCCCAAATGATCTTTTACACTTCACGGTGCAAAAGATATCCAAAGTCGACGTATTTTCGGACTTATCCAAGTAAGAAAACACGGAATAAACCGGAAAATGAAGATCAAACCAAGGAAAATCTTACGCGTAATTTTAGGGTTTTGATACGCGTAGGATTACTCGTAATTTTGATTTTGCCCAAAGTTGTTTCTAAACCGGTTTTGTGTGATGAAATAGCTTCAATAACACCAAAATAACACAAAAGTGTGAAACTTGATGATCCAAAGCACTCAAAGCAGTTATGCGTGAAAAACACACACGAATAGAAACTAGTTCAAAACAATGATCCACGCATAAAGTTTGAAACTTTTGCCAAAAACAAGTATTTTAACACCTTAAAACGTTGAAAGTACAAGAATCTTGGATTAAAAGTGCAAAAACAAGTTTTAAAAGAGCTAAAGTATCGTTAACCTTACGCGTAAGACCCAAAACCAAAACTTCAAAAACAAATGAGTACACCCAACTATTTGGCGATTGATACCTTTGTTAGGTCACTAGTTTTACAAACACAAGTTATAGAGAAAGAGATAAGGCAATTGAACAAGTATCAACACACACACACACAATATAATATACGGTTAGGCGTGAGGCATATGTGAAAGAAGAAGAACTTGAACAACCAACCCTCAAATGAGGGTTTACAAGATTATTTATAGGAGGAAGCTAGGCAACACTCCTAGTTCCCATCCTTTCTTATGTGGGCTTGGGCCTAAGCTTATGGGCCTTCTACATAAGCTTGACCTTAAACAAACATAAAGGCCATAATAAAGCTACCTATTACATATGAAATATAAATACTTGAAATCTTGTTTAGGAGTGATTCCAACAGTTCCTTAAATTCATTTCGAGGATTGGTGTTATGCCTTTAATTGAATCACCTATTGATATGTATTGTTACAATTCTCGCAATCATATTTGCCAATGAACACAGAGTCATGAAGGGCACCGGACATTTTCTACGAAAGTATCTCTATGTTCGGGAACAAGTCCGTGAAGGTGAAATAAATCTATTGAAAGTTCACACAGATGACAACTTAGCTGATCCATTCACTAAGGCTTTGGCTAGAGAAAAGCTTGTTGGACTTGCCAATGGAATTGGACTTCGTTTAGCTAATAGTTTCATGCAAAACTGTGATTAGTATTTGGATAAAGCATATTGTAAACATTTATTATTTTTATGAAATAAAGTTTGGATTATGTTTATTTTCATTTATAATATTGTTGTCCTATATTTGCATGTTTAATCCATGAGTAACTAAGTTATTCTAAATTGTCCGTTGTCGATTAATGATATGGGAGTATCATTAAACTAAGACAAATCTGAGAGATGTGGTAGAATATACTTGAAAGTATATTGATGAGAATGCATACCATTTTCAGATGATATTCAATGAATTGTATATAGGACTTATCCTAACTACATAATTTACTTTGTGGATATTGTTATAAGTAAATTGTGAATAGTTATCCTCAGACTTGAGATACCGGATAAGTGTCGTGAATGTAGTGCATTTTGTGGAGAAACTTAACGCTATACGAATCGGTAGTCATAAGGGTTGTTTCGAGGCGTACAAAGTTTGTGGGTTAGTCTCGTAGTCAAGATAGAATTTGTTCCTTCAAATTTATTTGGAGTTTAATCTTGTTGGGCTCCTCGTAGGGTTGACAAGATGTTTGTGCGCACCCAAAATCTCCCTAAATATGTTTAGAAGATTTGGTAATCTTGGTCGATCACTTATAACGAGAAGCAGAATAGTTGGATAAAGAATGACTTAATTCCATTGGTATTAGAACAAAAGGATAAAAATAATGAGAAATCATTAAAAGGTTTTCGGGAGCCTTACTCTAGTTATGCTAGAGGCATCAAGTGTTGCTAGGCGCTAACCGATGTGATCACTCTATTAAGATACATCCAAGTGGGAGATGTTGGTTTTATGGATATAAATTAGTAGACGTGAGTTAGGATCGAACTTGAGACCACGGGATTGCACACTTTGCGTATGAGAATTAAAGTTAATAATTAAATGTAAATGTTATATTTATTTATTAATTAAACAAAATAATTATAACGGACGTTAAGTAATTAAGTGTAATGGACTAACGATCGTTAAATGTAATTGGGAAGGACTATATTGCAAATTAATATTGGGAAGGTTCCGGAATCCTTTTGGGGATAGCAAACCGATCGGCCACAAGGGGATCCCAACCCAACCCAAACTCAACTTGTTCATCAAGTTTAGTTGAGTATATATATACAAGGCTAGGGGTCTTAGTGTTTGCATCTCTTGTAATCATAAGCTAAAATCTAAAATAGTTTGTGTGTGTGCTTTTTGCTTGTGTTCGGTCGACAACTACACCAAGGGTGTCGACGCATCAACTTTTCCAAACCAAATTGTTTTGTTTAATTAAAACTAGCATTCCTTTAATTCGGTATAGTACGTGTGTACAAGAAAGTGGTACTAACACATTATTTTTAGTATTCTTGGATTGAATTACAAAATCGGTAAGGGGTAATTCACATAATCCTATAAACCATAATTAGGGTTCATCCAATTGCTAGTTTTGTGGATTTGATTCTTGTTTGGCTAGAATCAAGAAAGGTACGCATATTCTTGTTTATGTTAATTAATTATTCATTAATCTTTCCTATACGCTTCCGCATGTATTCTTTGATGTTTTGTGTTTTATTATTGATTGTCATGATATATAATTTCAACAAACTATCCCAAAAAAAAAGAACTTCTACATCTAGCATTACACCAACTAAAAGAACGCGCTACTATATCATCAAAAATCACATCCTTCCGAGGATTTTGAGCCGAAAAGAGAAATCTAGAGAAACATTCATAAAAGAAGAGGAGAGAGGAGATCGGAGATCACTTCTCTTCTTTCCACTTCTTCCCAAAAGTGGGCGGATCATCTTATACAAAAAAAAACACTACCATTTTCTTCCCAATTATTCCCTCTTCTTTTCTTTTCTTCCAACAAATCTTGAGAACATATTATTTTTTAAGATTCTTTTCTTTTCTCTTGTTTACTAATCTTGCGAGCAGGCGCAAGTCAATTATGAGAGAGAAAAGAGAGGAAAAGCATTTTTTTTTTTTTTTTTTTTTTGCATAATGAATAAAAAGGGATTGTGTATTCGGAGTTCACCTTTAACTTTTATTCTTTTAGGCCACCAATTTATCAAAACTAACTTATAAGCCACCGATCAATATGTTTGCTTTTTGTTTATACCAAACTCAAATAATTTTTTTTAATAATATTTGAAACAACGAAAATAAAGCTAAATATAACATATTAAAACATGACAAATAACTATTCATATGTAAAATATAAATGTTAGCCGTGTTTATGTTATTGATAAGGTTTTAAAGGTACCATTTTGAGGGTCGTTTAAGTCCTTATTTGATCACTTTGTATCCGTTATTGCTTAATATCGTTCCTTTTCACTTTTAGGTCTCGTGAAGGCAAAATCTTTGGAATGGCACTTATTTGGACGAAAAGCGCGAATATATGAAGAAAATGGCCAAAGTCAAAATCGAGACACTCACGATTCTTTGAAGTTAGAAAGCGCGGCGTCGGGTGCTACATGGCGCCGTCCCAAAATTATTGTGACGGGCGGAACCCAAAACTCGTATTTTCAAGAGGCGGCGTCTAGTTGTGAAAGAGTAGGCCGTCGCTACTCGGGCGGCCTAGATGCAATCCGAGACGACGTCGAGAAGGCGAAGAGGGCGGCGTCACGGACATAAGGTGCGCCGTCGCAAGGTTAACGTGGCCAAGCGAAACCCAATGGCGGCGACACGGCGGCGTCACTAAACATAAGGTGGCGCCGTCGCAATTGTAATCTTATATATAGAATCCGAATTTTTCGGTCTTTGTGTGGAGAGTCTTTGGGTAAAACCTAAAACCGAACCTAAGGTGTCTTGTACGAGTATTTTAGGGTTTTAAACCTATCTTACATCAAGATAAGTCTTTACTTCATTAATTCAATTATGTCTTTGATTATTTGTGTGTATGCTTGCATGTTCTCCATGTCCGGCTAATTTATTTGTGTGTTTGCTTAGGAAGTATGAAACTTAATTATTGAATATTGATTGGTTGTTTCTTATCTTAGTTGATTAATGATCTAGTAATGCGATAGGTCATTCGTTGTGTTAATGCTTGATTCATCTTTGTGAACCTTAGAATATAATTACGAGTAGTTGTAGGCTAAACCATCTAAAAGCGCCTTAGAGTAGGAGTTTATAATCCTAGTGGGTTTGTAGACAAGACCCTTTGGTAAGTTCAAAGAGTTAGGGAGAAAGCATACCCTACAACTTTAGACACACAACATGACTAGGAATAAGGCGTGACACTCAACCATCAATAGGAGATAATTAAGGAGTAATACAAACTAAGTAAACACATCTTTAAACTATCATACGAGCACACATTAATTAGACATAGACTCCCACAACCTTAGTTTAGATAATTAGATAATAGTAGAGTAATCGGTGAAATACCAACCCCCAAATCCAATACCGAGATTCGTACCTTTCCATTTTCATAAAACATAAAAGATAAAAATAATCTTCCTCAACCTTAACCTTAGCGTAGTAACTCCTTACTAGCATTCCTATTCCCAGAGAGCGATATCAATACCGTGGCTTACCCTAATTACTACACTACAACGATTAGGTTCCTTGCCTAGGGTGTTATAAAACTTGCTCGAAGAAAGGAAGTTTCCTTGACCCCGAGCGGCGTGTGGCGTTATCAAGTTTTTGGCGCATTGCTGCGGGAATAGAATAGCTAGTTAGTAGTCCACCTCGTTTAGGTTTCTTTGTGATTCCTATCAAGTAAATTTTTCTCATTTTAGCTTTCTCTTAGTCTATCCCCTTCTTCGTAACCTTTGTTCGTAATCCCATCACTTTTCATCATGGAAGGTGATAACCCACTACCATTCATCAACATACCACCAAATGACCCGCCAAGAGCCCGTACTCTTGGTGAATACTCAAGACCAAGCCACCTAGGCTATAGGAACACCATTGAGCTTCCGACCAAGCCCAAACTACGGCCTGCGATCCGACACCATCCGGTTGGTGCAAAGCGGATGTGCATTCCATGGACTTCGTTAGAAGATCCAAATCGACATCGAGGATTTCCTCAAAATCGTCGATTCCATCGACCTTGATGCTACTACTCGGGAGACCACGCGCTGCGTCTCTTCCAATCTCTCTACGGGACCAAGCTAGTAATTGGCTTGGCGACTTCCCATGGCTCCATCTCAAGTTGGGATGATCTTACTTCTCGCTTCCTTGCTCAATTTTTCCCACGGGAGAACCACTAAGCTTAGGAATGACATCTTGATGTTCCAACAACGTCAAGGTGAATCTCTCTGAAGCATGGACCCGATTCAAGGACTTACTTCATAAAGTCCTCATCACGGCATTGATCTTTGGCTCCAAGTCCAAATCTTTTATGATCATGTCAACTTCCCACTAAGCGATCCATTGACCAAGCGGCGGTGGAAAACTTAGTGATCTCACGAGAAGAATCATGGGAAATAATAGAGGACCTCGCCCTCTATGACAACGAAAGTTGGGATGACCCCGTGAGCTGCCCAAAACCGTTAAGGCAATCTCCTTACCTCCTTCCGACCGTGGGATGATCGAACTTGAAGATCAAGTTAAATTCCTCATGAGTTCCTACGAAAATCCTAAGTCTTCACACCATGTGAACAAAGCTTCTTCCTCGTGCGAGCCGTTTGTGATCCTCATAACACGCGCGCACTAGCACCCGATCCCGAACACGCTTACATTGACTCGCATCCTCGCGTATTAATGGGCGGGAGGAAGATTCCTACAACACCGGACCTAGGAATTTCAATGAAACCCGTGAAGCATGGAAAAACAAGCCCGACTTCTATTGGGGACAAACCAAAGAATTCACTTCTAATGATTTCTCATGGCCCCCCTAACGGTCCTAACCAACAAAACATCGAAGGGATGTTGCAAAACCTAGTTGCATCCCAAGAAACCCAATGGCTAAGCTCTCGGACCGCTTTAACAATCAACAAGCCGAGATGGATAGGAAAATAGACAACCTTTTGAAAGCCATAGCTAATAGTGATAAGAAGGTTAGTGCTATCTCAACTCCGAGCCTTGAGGCATAGAGATTAAGGATCCAAGCAAGCTAAAGCATGTCCAATTCGTCAATACCATCGCCTTAGTTGAACTGATGAAACAAATGACGAAGAGGACTATACACTTGTGGATGAGGAAATACCGAGGAAGTAGATGAAGTAGACATTGACTATTTCAACAAATTTCCTACGGAAGAAGAACTATCTCGCCACCCTCACTTAGTGCGTGACCTCCGTCACATGTATGTTAGGAAAAGTCCTCGAATCAAGTTCGGGAACCCTTGGAATCTTAACATACCATGTGTCATAGGACACCTTTTTGTGGCAAAAGCTTACATTGATCGCAAGTCCCCAATCAACATAATGACTAGCACCTACTACAATTGGATATTGAAGAAGCCTATTCCAACTAGGCAAGACCCCAATGATCCTAATGTTAGTTGCAATTTTCTTGGTAGAGTTAAGGGATTGCCCGTTTATGTAGGTAGTTTCACGTTTCCTACGGACTTCATAATTGTGGATGATATTAGCACGGCCATAGACCTAGCTTGTCCCATGTTATTCTAGGAAAACCTTTCATAGAAAGCAGGGATGACCTATGACCCCTCGTTAGGAGTAGTGCGATTCAAGAATAAGACCGATGACATAGCTTACCAAATGCCGTTTAAGATTGAGAAGTTTTCATCACTCTCTAATGATGAAAAGGAACTTAAACTATCGGTCTATTATAGGAATGATGAGGATAGGGAGAAAGGTGTTGATTATGTTATGGCTAAGATTTTGGATTCTATAAGGATTGCTTGAGCCTAGGACGGAATATAGGACCGATTGGGAGAGGATGAACTCTTAGAAAAGCGCATTTAGGGCACTTCTACAACATGGAATCCCCATTAGAAACCGTCAAGAGGCGGTAATGAGAAAGCGTGGGAGCACGACTATGAGTCTAGCTACAAGACTCTTAAATAAAGAAAAGCGCTTCGTGGGAGGCAACCCATGCTTAATTGTTTGCTTGTTAGTGTCATATATCTTTTATTAATTGTTTATCCTCATGTTTAAATTTGAAAAATGCTTTATTTTGTTTTAACCTCGTCTTAATTGCATATAAAGGTATTTTACATAAGGGATAAGTGTAGGGAGGATTACACACGTTTTCAAAAAAGCGTAAACATGAGAATAACAATTAACTAAAAGATATTTATGTTTGTTTGTTCGAGTCAAATGCTTGTATCGAGTCATAATGGATGTTTTGCGAAATTTTCCGATTCTAAAGATGTAAATTTTCCGAATTTTTTCGAAAATCATGAGACCGGTTTTGTCGGGATAACTTTGGCGTCGAGATTGCAACTGACGGCGTCGGGAAGGAGTAAAACATCAGATTACTTTTCTCGTTTTCGAGCTACTTATAAATTTTGGAATTTTCGGTCTTAATTTTCTTAGAAATGCGTAAACATCCATTCCACAAGCATTATATCCTAGTTTAAATCGAGTCTTATATATATTATTACCGCCGATTTTACGAAGGTTTCGTTTGTTTTCTTCAAGTGTGCGAGGTTTAGTTTGTCAAGAAGAAGTTACATAAGATTGGAAGGAGCTTTTCACGCAATAATTCTTCTTGAAAAGAATTTAACCACCACTTTACGGATCCTACCGAGCTAATCGGGGAGTATTAGTTTCTTTCGTTTTAATTACCTTCTTTTATCATAACTTTGATACTTTCGGGAACATTGGGGACAATGTTCGGTTTAAGTGTAGGGAGGAAAATAAAGCAGGAACTTTGAAACTATGCTTATCCTTGACTATTTGCTTTGTCCAATTGTGATTGTGTAATAAACCATGAGAAAATGTCGGTTAGGGTAATTTTGGCACCAAATTTAAAATTTTTTTATGACATATAAGAGTGGGCCATTAGTCTTAACAAAAGCGTCTCATGGATAGGAAGTTGCATGACTAGCACAAAACCCTTTACCACCCAAATTCCACCAAAATGTGAGGATCGCCCTTAGATTAGTAGGAATTAAAGCATTCATCTTTAATGCTTAGAGTGTGAACGGTAGTATATTAGATTCTAGAACTTGTTTTGTGATGCATTCCGAGATCGCAAGTGAGGCTACACTTGTGTAGTTAGGAATAACTAAATGATAAGAGGCATTAGGATAACCCTTGTTTGATACCGTAATATAATTACTTCTTCCATATCGGTTGAGTAATTCCCCAACACCCTTTGCGTTGTACTCATCTTTAGTACACGATACCCTAGTTAACCCCTCGAGCCTATCCTTTTCGCGGTTCTCGTGATGTTTGGTTTTCCGAATATCAATGAAAACATTGTTTACACCCCACCCCAAATATACACCCAAATCGCCTTAGCCTACCCCTTATGCACTCACTTTTAGTGCAAATGTTTGTTATCACCCTAAACCCTTAGTTCAATTATCTAGTTGCTTGCATAAGTTGCTAAGTCGAGTCATATCCTTTGTATCTGATTTTGGGATGATTGGGATTCATGGGAAAAGTTAAAGTTTATGAAATGACGGAAGGAGCGTTAAAATTCAAATTCCCTTTGTTTGCGTAATAATGTACCCCAAGTGTTTTGATCTTTTCAATTCGGGTCAAATTAGTGTTAGAGTAATAAAAACTCAAGTGTAGGGATATGCCTATAAATCCCTAGTATTTTGATGTTATCATAGAGGATGGTAGAGTAAAAGTGTATGAAAAAAAAAAAAAAAAAAAAAAAAAAAAAAAAAAAAAAAAAAAAAAAAAAAGAAAAAAAAAAAAAAAAAAAAAAAAAAAAAAAAAAAACGGGCTACCATCCTACATCTATCTTTAAATTTATGTTTATTTATTTCAGTTATCTAGAGTTTAGAGTGTCGAGTCTTGGCTTAGCACGCCATTCTTCATATCGATTAACATAAAGATTTTGACTTGCCACCACTAAATAGCCTATCCCACCAAACCCTTATTTCCCTACCGTAAGCCTAACATTACAACCCTTTAAAGACCTCTTTGATAGTCTTTCCTAGGTGCTTACGCCAAAGCGATGGAGGTTTGATCTATTCTCAAGCCTATGGTAATCTATGTACTAGGACCGGTTAATGAGTGTTTATCTTCCATTTCCTATTTTGTTATATTTCATATATACACCGAGAGAGATGTGAGTATCCAAACACCCCATGTGAGGTGCTAGTATGTAATTCCGTGCTTGTTATGACTTTTTGGGGCTTATATGTGTTGTGGACCGTTTTGAATTAATGCTTCATGACCCCAACTTATAAATTAATTGGCTAAAAGCACATTTGCTTGAGGACAAGCAAATAACAAGTGTAGGGATATTTGATAAGGTTTTAAAGGTACCATTTTGAGGGTCGTTTAAGTCCTTATTTGATCACTTTGTATCCGTTATTGCTTAATATCGTTCCTTTTCACTTTTTAGGTCTCGTGAAGGCAAAATCTTTGGAATGGCACTTATTTGGACGAAAAGCGCGAATATATGAAGAAAATGGCCAAAGTCAAAATCGAGACACTCACGATTCTTTGAAGTTAGAAAGCGGCGTCGGGTGCTACATTGCGCCGTCCCAAAATTATTGTGACGGGCGGAACCCAAAACTCGTATTTTCAAGAGGCGGCGTCTAGTTGTGAAAGAGTAGGCCGTCGCTACTCGAACGGCCTAGATGCAATCGACGGCGTCGAAGGCGAAGAGGGCGGCGTCACGGACATAAGGTGGCGCCGTCGCAAGGTTAACGTGGCCAAGGCGAAACCCTAATGGCGGCGACACGGCGGCGTCACTAAACATAAGGTGGCGCCGTCGCAATTGTAATCTTATATATAGAATCCGAATTTTTCGGTCTTTGTGTGGAGAGTCTTTGGGTAAAACCTAAAACCGAACCTAAGGTGTCTTGTACAGTATTTTAGGGTTTTAAACCCTATCTTACATCAAGATAAGTCTTTACTTCATTAATTCAATTATGTCTTTGATTATTTGTGTGTATGCTTGCATGTTCTCCATGTCCGGCTAATTTATTTGTGTGTTTGCTTAGGAAGTATGAAACTTAATTATTGAATATTGATTGGTTGTTTCTTATCTTAGTTGATTAATGATCTAGTAATGCGATAGGTCATTCGTTGTGTACTTAATGCTTGATTCATCTTTGTGAACCTTAGAATATAATTACACGAGTAGTTGTAGGCTAAACCATCCAAAGAGCGCCTTAGAGTAGGAGTTTATCATCCTAGTGGGTTTGTAGACAAGACCCTTTGGTAAGTTCAAAGAGTTAGGGAGAAACGCATACCCTACAACTTTAGACACACAACGCATGACTAGGAATAAGGCGTGACACTCAACCATCAATAGGAGATAATTAAGGAGTAATACAAACTAAGTAAACACATCTTTAAACTATCATACGAGCACACATTAATTAGACATAGACTCCCACAACCTTAGTTTAGATAATTAGATAATAGTAGAGTAATCGGTGAAATACCAACCCCAAATCCAATACCGAGATTCGTACCTTTCCATTTTCATAAAACATAAAAAGATAAAAATAATCTTCCTCAACCTTAACCTTAGCGTAGTAACTCCTTACTAGCATTCCTATTCCCAGAGAGCGATATCAATACCGTGGCTTACCCTAATTACTACACTACAACGATTAGGTTCTTTGCCTAGGGTGTTATAAAACTTGCTCGAAGAAAAGGAAGTTTCCTTGACCCCGAGCGTTATCACAGCGTGCGTGTCGAGCGTTATCGAGTTTCCCACAAAGCCCAATGTCAACCTCTTTACGAGCGAAATCCCGACCGAGAACATATGTCAACAAGAACATCACGTACCACGTTATGCCGATGTTTAATACCAATAATACCAGCACAAGATACAGCATGGTCCCCATAAATATCCCCAGTAAAGACCTTGGAACAAGCTGAGCACGGAATTTGAACAGAGAATAGGGGAACACCCAACCGATAACATAGCACACATCGGTAGGTCCTAGCATTCATAGTCTGTCCCAAGCCAGAAATCGGAACCACCCTAAGCCAATCTGAAGTATAATCCTCCATTTGCGATTTCCATAACGCCATCGGTCGAGTAGATAAAGAAAATGTATATTCGGCTGTTTGGGTAACACGTGTGAAATATATATCTGCCAGTTTCTTCATGAGTTTAGGGGCAGCGATCTCACATGGATTACTCAAAAGGTTAGTCTCCATTTTCACATTAAAAGCACACAGGGCATCATCAAAGGAAGGCCCAGAAGTTACGATACCAGAATGTCGAAGCAGCTTAGTCTGCAAGCTAGCAGATTGAAGTCTAGAAGCAAGAAATGCATAGTTCAAGACATCACCTGCAGAGTAAACACCAAGCCCCCCAAATGCAAAGGGTAAGGTAGCAAGCCTCCATTGCCAATCGCCAAAACCAGGTCCAGAAGCAGTGACAATACGCTCTAAAGTAGAACGAAGAGCCCCATCAAAAGAAATCTGAGCACGCTCAAAGACCTGGGGAGAGCACGTGCGCATAGCAAAATATAATTTGGAAATACCGGCACAAGCACGAAGGAGCAACAACTTACACTGAGGATCATTAATCTTAGCAATAGCACCCATAAGCTCAATGGTTTTGGCAACCCTTTTCATAACAAGCTCACTACTAAAATCAAAGTCCACACTAGCGGGCCCACCTAGTAATTTAACACCATGCAAAGGTCGGGCAATATTAGGTGGGAAAACACCCACAAGCCTGCTTCTGGGATCTTCCCTAGGCCAAAAAACCTCGGTTTTATCAACATTGAGGTGCAAGCGACAACGATGTCCATCCAACATGATAAGCTCTAAAACCTTACCCACAACCAAAGTATCTCCAATAATAGTGCCGTCATCCAGATACCAAGCTTGAAGAGAAAGGCTAAAGGAGTCTCTAATCTTGCAAACTAAAGGATGTAACACTAAAGAAAAAAGCAAAGGTCCAAGAGGATCACCTTGTTGCACACCTTGATGCGACCATAAAGTGTGTTCACCATAATATAATCTAGCTGAAATTTGAGTAACAAAATTCCACCCAACGTGAAATAGCGGGACAACGGCGAACCTCATGTAGCATAACCTCACGATCCACCAAGTTGAAGGCATTTTTGAAATCCACCAACAACATCGAAAGACCTACATCATCTCCACGATGTTCAATAAAACGATTCACGGCATGAAGAATAGCCTCACCGCCTCCAGATACCCCAACACCAAACTGTAGATCATTTAAATAACCATCCAAAGAATGACCAACCATAGTAGCACTAACCTTTGAAACTAAACGCCTCCAAACGGTCCCCACAGCAATAGGACAAATACCACCCCCCGGCTTGACAAGCGGTGTGAGAGAAGCACTAGCAATATACTCACCCAACGCCCTGGGGTATTTACCATCAAGAAAAAGGTTCACCACTTGGGTGATAGAAGTGACTAACTCATCAGAAATAGCCACCGCAGCCCCGCTTAAACAATCCAAAAGGTGTTGGGCACGCAAACCATCCCTACCACAAGAAGTACCACGAGGGAAACTCTTAATCATGTCAAGAACCACAGCAGGAGATGCTACAAGGTGATGGTGATCAATAGGTACATGCGGCAAAGAAGGAGTGGGTTTGAAGGGGTGCTTAGCCTTTAAGTCCTCAAGAGTACCATCATTATAATTAGCAACACCAGAAGAAGAAAGAACTCTAATAGCCGCAGTATAATGGCCATCACAAATCTTCCTCTTACACTGCTTGACATTACGGTCACCCAAGTCCAAATTTTCCTCATCCATATAAGACCATGTAGGGGAAGGTTCGGCTAAAACCTCTCTCACAAGTTGCAAACCACCACCAGCAATACCCCAGGAACGAATGGCATTAGTGATATACTCCTCCTGACGTTGGCGCTTAATAGCAGACCTACACTCAAGATTGCTCCTCGGGCAAAAGGTTTTGAGGAGACAAAGAGGCAAGACTAACAGACTAACCCAACAAGAAATGTCATCAGGTGTGCAGATCACCTTACCAAGAGCCCCTTTCAAAACCCGAGAGAACCCCAAGCGGCATTTGGGAGGGATGGATTTGACAGTACGCAAACCTTTAGAAAACAAAGTGTCGAGGAGATGCAAATCGAAACCACCATACCCGTCCAAAACCAAATCTTCAACAGGGCCAAGTTGAACAGAAGAAGGAACTTGTGGTTTGGTGAGATCATACAACACGAACCTAACCACACCATCACCACAATCAGGAGGAGCCACAAAATTAGAACCATTACCATGTTGACACTTAGAACGAAAGGTATGCGTCTTAAAACAAACACCACATAGCCAATGACCCATGCGTTTCAGCGTAACTTCAGCGGTCTCGAAAATAACAATATTAGTATCAAGAGAATGTTTAGTGATTGCTAGCGCGGCCTCATTAAAGTGACGATCACGAAGATGAGTAAGCAACGAGGTTTTGGTAAGCCCATTTCCACTACCATCATGACAACCACTAAGACCAACGAATGGGCAATGAAACCAAACAATCGCCATGCAACAATACAATACCAACCAAAACAGCAACCACCAACTAAATAAACAACACAAACAAACCAGTGTGAAACCAAGCACAAGACCTGCTTTACGTTTGCTTCTGATATACAAACCAGTGTGAAACCAGTGTGAAATATACAAAAGCAACACCACCCCAACTATAAACGAACCAACTTTATACGGCCAACTATAAACGAACCACAACCTGTAAAAGGAAACCCAAAGGCCAGTTTCGAACCTACTCAAAAGCTCAACCTTATCTTGAAGATGTAAAACTGTGACTAGGAACCCACAGCAACAATGCCATTAACAATACAGGTCTCACAAACGAAACAAGAGACGAAACAAAACCAGGAAACCCTAACAGGGAATCTGAAGAAAAAGAAATAAAACGAAACCTGATAGTAGTGGGGATCCACCGAGAAGGAGAAGACCACAAACTAACTGTTTTGGAGAATCAAAACAAGGACAGCAACCACCAAAAGAAATCGGGTCTCGAATCGAAACCCTAAACCAAACTGTACAGGAAGAAGAACCCTAAACCACAAACGAGCCCTAGAACAACCCAAAAACCAAACATGTACAAGAAGAAAGAAAGGAGATTCATGCGTGGTAGATCAGGGAGATCATGAAGATCAGGGAGGAGCGTGAATCGTCATGTGTCGCCCACACAAAATATATTATTATTATTATTATTATTATTATTATTATTATTATTATTATTATTATTATTATTATTATTATTATTATTATTATTATTATGTTTATTATTATTATTATTATTATTATTATTATTATTATTATTATTATTATTATTATTATTATTATTATTTTATTTTATTTTATTTTTTTTTATTTATTTATTTTTTATTTTATAAAACATCACTTCATTAGAAAAACCTAAAGGATTTTACAAGAAATTGGTGGGAAGCCGAGACACTAGTTGGGCTCCCACTCTTTTTTGAATACAGAAACTTAGTCTATGAAAAATAAAAGCCCCACTCTTGACATTATTTGAGTGGCTAACACCAACAGTCTTGATACGTGAAAGTGTATCCAAGGCTTCCGCGTCAAGCTTCCCGAAAGTAGAAAAAGCAAATGGAATGAACTTGTAGCCGTTTTCTTCATATTTGGACACATATTTCTTTTTCTTCTTCTCCACAGCGTTATGTAAGGCTACCCCTGGAGACCACAAATTTGCATCAATACCCGCAAAAGGAGAGATCCCAGTCACATACAAATATGCGTCCTTACCTTGGATCCAGTTGAATAATAGCAAGTCTGTCGAACGTAGCTCTTTCCCATCCCTCGAAAGAAACCCCATTGGGGCTTCCTTTTTACCATAATCCCAACCTTGGTACATATGTCGACAAGAATATCACGCACTGGGTTATGTCTCGAACTTCACCCCACTTCACTCGAGCGATTGAGCGCATGGTCTCCCCATTGGTCCATGCGATGCTTGCAGCTCGGACAAGGACTACCTTCAGAAAACATAGGTATGGTAAGCCTATAACACAATACCGAACGGAATTGGTGATGATTCATCCTTTGGCCTAACCCATCAATAGGTATGGTAAATAGGAAATCTTGTGCATGTGGAGCATGGGTGCAATTGAGGATAGCCACTTGCCTTGGACTTAACGAATACTTGGAAACAAGATCTTTCTCGATGACACCAAAGTAACACTTTGCCAAGGTTATTATTATTATTATTATTATTATTGTTATTATTATTATTTATTTATTTTTATTAAAACATCACTTCATTAGAAAATCATATGATTTATAAGAAATTAGTGGGGAGCCGAGAACTGCATGGTCTCCCCATTGGTCCATGCAATGCTTGCAGCTCAGACAAGGACTACCTTCAGAAAACATAGGTATGGTAAGCCTATAACGCAATACCGAACAGAATTGGCGATGATTCATCCTTTGGCCTAACCCATCAATAGGTATGGTAAATAGGAAATCTTGTGCATGTGGAGCCTGGGTGCAATTGAGGATAGCCACTTGCCTTGGACTTAACGAATACTTGGAAACAAGATCTTTCTTGATGATACCAAAGTAACACTTTGCCAAGGTTTTCATTATTATTATTATTATTATTATTATTATTATTATTATTATTATTATTATTATTATTATTATTATTATTATTATTATTATTATTACTATTATTATTATTATTATTATTTATTTATTTATTTTTATTTATTTTTATTAAAACATCACTTCATTAGAAAATCATATGACTTACAAGAAATTAGTGGGGATCCGAGAGACTAATTGGGCCCCCATTACTCTAGCTATAGCAAAGCT